>SJYV01019912.1:0-27998 GCA_006410875.1 Neotragus pygmaeus
TGTTCTATTCCTCCGCCATCTTCCCATCTTTCTTGATATGTCCAGTTTTCTTGAAGACATCTCTAAGTCTTTCCCATCCTATTCTTTACCTCTGTTTCTTTGCATTGTTCATATATGTGTATCTTGATGTGTATGTATATTTGTATGTGAGTGTATGTGAAGCATGTTTGCTGTGTTACCAGGTGAACGTTGGTGTGCTGAGGTTTGTAGTGAGCCCAGGATGGCCTGTGTTCCTTGGGACACCAGTGGAGCCCTGCCTGAGCACACACTGACTGAGGTGTGGTCAGCAAGCGTCCATCCGTCCGCCTCCAGTCCTCCCCTGTCAGTTTGTACTTAACCATTTTCTGTTTTATTTCTTGGCAAAATATGCAAACATGGCAAGTGTGCATTTGTTCATTTATCCCACAAATGTTTCTTTGTCACTAGCGTGTCCCAGATATGTGTCTTGATGGGTGCTCAGAGACCTAAAGTCTGGGTGTTGAACTTGGAGAAGGAACTTATGACTCCCAGGGGAAGGATGTAGAAGAGATATTATACAAATGTGTAATTTCTGTGAAGTGTAGGAAGCCGGAGCATGGGAGGAGGCTACTGGGCATGTGGCTGTGGGTGCAATGGCCACCTCGTCGACTGGGGGGCCCTCCTGTCAGACAGAGGAGCCCACAGGGCCCCACGGGATGAAGACAGAGAGCAGGCCTCCAGCCTCGGGAAGGACACGGGGCCTGGCATCCTGTTGGTGGCCTCTGGGTACGGGCAGGGAGCACAGGCTGGTGTGTGGTCCACAGCCTCCCTAGGCCATCTGTGTGCATTGGACGCTCCAGCCTCTGCCTGTCCAGGGGAGCAGGGGTGGTTTGGGGCAAGTGTGGGCAGAGAGACCAGGGGCGGGGGGGCCCTTCACAGCAGAGCAGCAGCTTAGCGATGAGTTTCCCAGGTGTAGTGTAAGAGGGAGAGTGTCGTCAGGGAGACCCGGTCATTGGCCTGAGGAAGGAGCAGTAATGAGCCACTTAATGGACTCTCATCAGGGCTCGGTTTTCTCGGTTGCATGCCATTTTTTGCTCTAATGACCCTGTGTCAGAACTGGGCCTCCAGGTGGACAACCCACCCTTTCCTGGCCCCCAGCACAGGTGCCCTCCTGTAGGCAGTGACTGCTCCTCACTTCTTACCGGAGAGATCTCTCTTCTTTGTGAGATTCAGTAAAAACCCACCTTTGTCAGTGCCCCCAGTCCTTGTTGACCCTCACCTTCTCCCTCACGACACAGCCAGTGGCCCTTATGGAGAGGGTCCCTGGACTGCCTTTCCCTGGACTTACCTCTAAGCTCCTGGAGGGCCAGGTTCCCACGGGCCCAGCAGATAATAGGTGCCCATCCAACTGTGGACCACATTAGCGACTCAGTGCTTGAAAAGCCCCCTTAGCTGGAGAGCCACATGTTTGTGTTTGGACTTCAGATTTAATTTTGTTTACTAAGTGCAGTTGATTCTTAAGCAGTACACATTGAGATATGATTTTCTTCACTTTATTAAAAACTATTCCAAGTACACACCTATGAATAGAGAACCACATGAACTCGTCACCGTCACTCCTTAGGTTTATTGAATGTTAACATCCAGTTGAATGTGCCACATACTTTCCATCTTCCAAAAGTGAAGCCTTAAGGATGCGATTCCTCGAGGCTTCTGCATCCTCCCCTCACATCCTTCCCTGTCCCCAACTTGGACCAGCCTTCCCAGTGTGTGGCTCATAGCATCCTAGACGTGTTTCTGTCACAGACCACATCTCTGTTCCTGCTGCAAATAATAACATGTAGAGTTGTTTGCAGGTGCGTAGTGCAGTGTTGCAAAGACCTGGTTTTCCCTTCCTCAGGCTGGTGGGCTCCTGGGTTGCGTCCAGTTTTTGGCGTGTTAAGCCTTGGTTGTGGTAAATTTCCACATCTCCTTGGGTGCAAGAGCAGCAGTCCCTGTAGCAGTGGTTCTCAAAGTGGGATCCCAGGCCCAGCAGCTCAGCACCACACAGAATCTTGCTGGAAATGCAAATTTCTGGGCCCTGCCTCAGACCTCCTGGACAAGAAATTATGGTTTTGAGGCCCAGAAATCTGGCTTTCTGAAAACACTCCCAATGATTCTGATCCAAGCCATAGTGCGAGAACCTGCTCTAGGATTTTCCCTGAAGTGGAATCTCTGAGTCATAGGGGAAGATGATCTTCAGCTTGACTTTATTTTCAGTTTGATGTAAAGCATGGTTTACTGCCATGTCAGCCTGCGAAAATTCTGTCAGTTCCCCTTCTCATTCAGCAATCAATATTGTAAGACTTCTAGTTTTTGGCATTTGAAGGCTGTGTTTTTATGTTTTTGTTTGTTTGCGAATCTTTGGTCACTAATGAGACTGAACAGACTTTCCTAAGGTTTACTGACTTTGTGTGTTTCCTTTTCTGTTTATTATCTCTTCATATCCTTGGCTCATTTTTCCATTGGTTTATTTGTCTTTTCTGGTTGATTTATGTTCTTCATATATTTGAGATACTAATCCTTTGAACTGTGGTGTTGGAGAAGACTCTTGATAGTCCCTTGAACAACAAGATCAAACCAGTCAATCCTAAAGAAAATCAGTCCTGAATATTCATTGGAAGGACTGTTGCTGAAGCTGAAACTCCAATACTTCGGCTACCTGATGTAAAGAACTGACTCATTGAGAAAGACCCTGATGCTAGGAAAGATTGAAGGCAGGAAGAAAAGGGGACAACAGAGGATAAGATGGCTGGATGGTATCACTGACTCGATGGCATGCATTAGAGCAAGCTCAAGCTGGTGATGGACAGGGAGGCCTGGCATGCTGCAGGCCAAAGGGTGTCACAGAGAGCTGGACACAGCTGAGCTACTGAACTGATCTGAATCCTTTGTCAACTGTGATTTCTTTTGTAATCTGTTTGTGGTATCTATTGTGCATATGTTTTAAAATGTTAATTTTAGTTAAGTTTTAAGTCTACTTTTTTTTCTGTTTTGCAACTTTTGTTTTTAAATTTTGTTTAGAATACCTTCTACACGTTACATATGATAAAAGATGCCAGTTATTTCTTCTTAAGGCTTTAAACTTTGCATTTTGCTGTTATATAATTTGGTCAGAGTTGATGTAGGGTTTGGGGTGAGACAGGGATCTGAGTTAGTTTTCAATAGAAATAGTCTGTTATTCCAATTCAGTCGACTTTTTATCAGTATGAACTATATCACTGTTACATGTCAAGTTCCCACATGAGTATGGGTCTACTCCAGGGCTTTCTATTTTGTTTCTGTGGTCTATTTAGTAAGCCTTTTGGCAATAATTCATCTTCTTAATGGTTATGCCCTTAAAGTATAAAATACAGTAGAGTAAGTCTACACATTTTAAAAATTTATTTAATTATTCTAGATCTCTTACTTTTTCCATGTGAAAACTACTTACCAAGTTTTCCAAAACACTATTGAGATGTCAATTCAAATCAGTTTGAATTTGTAGACTATTTGATGGAGAACTTACAGCTTTACTATATTTAATCTTCTCCATTACATGTACAGTGTATGTTTCCATATATTCAGGATTTCTTTTATGTTCTAAATAATATTTTTAACTTTCCCTACTCAGATTTTGGACATCCTTGATTAAGATTTATACTTGGAAAAGCATCTGCAGTTTCAGGTCCTGTTGTGAGTAGGATTTTAAAAACTTCTCTGTCTATTCTGGCTGGTCTCCTCTAGGGTGCAGACACTGCTGGGTTTTCATTGTTAATATCCAAATGTCCCGGCCACTGTCTTAGTTTATCAGTAGAGTCTCAGCTCCTTCACATGGTTCCTTGTATTATCTGCAAAATACATTTTATCTCTTTGTTTCTATATTTTGTATTAACTTTGTAGCTTGTTAATTTTTTTTCTTATTTGCTGTTTAATGGTTTTCTTTCTCATTTTTAGTTAATGCATAGATAATTAAGAAGAGAAAATAGGCCATCTGCTCTTACTTGTGTGGATGTGGACCAGAATTTCCACAATTCTCTGGTCAACTTGCTCTCTTGGAGGCAACAATTCTAACCAGAGTGTTCTTTATACTCAGAATTAATCTGTAAGCGAAAAGAAAAAAATTGAACAATAATCCACAATTCATTTCTCTTACTTATTCTCTTACAGTTATAGATTTGAACTTGAATTCTTCTCTGTTCACTTGTGCAGTAAAAGTGCTAAATACTTGTGTAAGAGGTTTGAAGCCTTAACTCTAAATCTGCTTTGGACACTTTTTTAAAAAAGCAAATATTTATTGTGTCCACAGCCCCCAGAGCAGTTGTTACTTTGTAGGTATTGGTGAAAGAATAAGTTAACAAGTAGACTCACAGATACTTGATCAACTTTATTCTCAACAGGACTTCTGCAAACTAAATAAGAATTCCACACAAGTTGGGGAATTATTCAGAAAATTGCAGGAAATGAATCTGACAGCCTGAATGCAGCAGTGTTTGTGGACATGCTGGCCTGGTGAGCATGTGCTGATCAGGCCCAAGGTGGAGCAGCACCATTTGGTTATCTGTATCATCCAGTGGCAGGATGCACCCCTCCAAGGCGAAGGGTGTTTGCTGGTTGATGCTCTGCTGTGTCAGCCAATAGGTTATTCTCTGAAGATAATTCATGTGCTTTTTTATTCCCCAGATGATACTCTGTGGCTCTGAGTACATGAATGCCAGTTGTCCTCTTTGAAGTCTTTAGGAAAGTATTTCAAAAGACAGTTAAGTATAAATTCACTTCCCACCAACTGTTTAGAGTGGCAGGCTTTTTGAAAGAAAATCAACCTCTGCATCAGTGTTTTCAACCATTTTCTGTAACTGTTCTGAAATATACGTAGAAACAGTTTCACAAACTCCTCATGATTGTGGCTCTTCTAAGTAGATCTGCATAGAATTGAATTAGAAATAAATGAAAACCTGTCTTGAGTACTGCTGAAACTGTGAGAACATGTGATAGGCAGATGCTGAGGAGCTGAAGTGCTGAGAAATTAAGTAGCTCATTTCCACCTATAACTGGAGTGAACCTTGGAGGACAGAGCACCACGCACATTGTGGCAGCAGGTTCTGCCCCAGTCTTGAGGAAATGTGGCCGCAGGCTGAGCTGTCACCCTTGAGGCTGCTCTCTGGCTGGGTGGGAAGCAGTGTGCCCGTGGATGATGGACCCTTTCCTAGGGAGGAGCCTGGGCGTCCACAGTGATGGGAAGAGTAGCTGTGTGGCTTAGCAAAGTGAAAGTGAAAGTATCTTAGTCATGTCCGACTCTTTGTGACCCCATGGACTATACAATCCATGGAATTCTCCAGGCTAGAATACTGGAGTGGGTAGCCTATCCCTTCTCCAGCAGATCTTCCCAACCCAAGGATCGAACCTAGGTCTCCTTGGGAAATTGACTCAATTCTTCCTCTTCCTCAGGTTCTGCATCCATGAAATAAGTGGCTTGGAAAAGACCATATCCAAGGATTGCTTCTGAATTCACATTTTTAAAATCAAACATGAAAGTATTTGAAGCTTCAGCTTTGGAAATGGTGACTTTTCCCTGTTCCCAGAAGCCTGTTGTTGACACATACACACTGATAGACCCTGAATGGTTAGGGTCCTGGCGTTATTTGATATTTTACTCAATGGCTTATAAAATTGATGGACAAATGCTTTTCCATTGTCGCAGAGAATCTGGGTCATTTGAGTGTGGGTATGTAGGCCTCTCAACAGATGTATTGACATAAAGTTGGCAGCCGAGCTAACTACAAATATATGACCCCAAATCGTGTTTTGCTTTACTGTTTGTAAGCTGTTTCTGCATGCACTGTTGGGTTTGAGTGTGTGGCTCTGGTGGGGTGTATTTGGTGTGCTTTATTCCTGTTGTTGACAGTATGTGGTGGGTGTAATTCAGAGAGTGGGATGGTCATGTCAATGTATGGCAAAAACCACTATAATATTGTAAAGTAATTAGTCTCCAATTAAATAATTTTTTTTTAAAGTGGGATGGTATTGGAGTGAGAGTCAGGGTGTGCACTCACCCTCCACCCCTCGACCAGGTCTGGACCAACCAAGGATGCATTAATGCCGGTAGCATCATTTTCTCTCTAGCTCAAGGGGCCCAGCCCTAAACAGCAAGTAATGGTTAAATCCCCAGTATTTAAGAGCTGACAGCCTTAGGTCCACTAGGGTTAAAGTTCAGGTCTGGGCTTCCCTGTCGCTCTGACAGGAAAGAATCTGCCTGCAATGCAGGAGACCATGGTTTGATCCTTGGGTTGGTAACATTCACTGGAGGAGGAAATGGCTACCCACTCCAGTTTTCTTGCCTGGGGAATCCCATGGACAGAGGAGCCTCGTGAGCTACAGTCCATGGGCTGCGAAAAGTCAGACACGACCAAAGGACTAACACACACATTTGAGACCCCCTAAGAAGGGTCATTTCTTAGTTCTTACTTCAGGTAGACAGATGCGTCATCTCATCACATTTCATTGTTTAATTATGTCCACACTTCTTAGAAACAAAATTTCAGTGTTCTGAAATCTGTTTTGGCCAGAAACACACAGAAAGGGTGATCTCCTGGCTGCAGGAGGCCCTCTTTGATTGTTGTTGGGATGCTTTGATACAATATATTAATTTGCATTCAATTCGATTAATATATTTCCACTCATTGGGAGTTAGAAGTTATAAAATGTAGGATTTAAAGCTGGCAGTCAAAACAGTATTCTTGTCAATAAACATTTACAGGCATGAAATGATGAGTGTTATGTTTTGAGAGCTCATGGCACTTACTCATGGTCAGGTCCTGTGTTAACAGTGATAGTTTATTTTTTAGGAGGTAATTTGAATTAGTAAGACACTTTAAAATAAAAATTAATATTTAAGTTACTCAGTGTTCTTGTCATTTATGAGGATAAGACAAAATATACACCTGCTTCTTTTCATATCTCTCTTCTTTGGAATTTGTGTGGTTTGTATTTGCAGATATAGAAAAACTGCCAAATGGATTTAGGAATCTCAAACATAAACTTGCTGAAAACCTGAATCTTTTCTAGGTGGAGGAGCCTTGAATGGGTCCTTAAATCTGGAAATGATAGGTGCTCAGTGTCCAGTTGGGGCGGTCCTGCACACCATGTGGGCTGGAAGCTGGACAGCAGACTGACTTTGTGCGCTGCCTGACCTCTGCAGCAGCTGGACTCGGGGGCCAGAAACCTCCCCAGCGGGCCTCCATCTGCACCTGATGGCATCTGGTCACGAAGGAGGATATGGGGTCCTACTGGCACCTCTAAACATGCAGCTCGGGCCCCTGGCGAGGCCCCGTCAGGCTCTCCTCAGCCCTGCGCTCCTCCACGTCTCCGCGGCTGTGCCCCCGGCCGGGTACGGTGTGCCCGCCACGCGGTCACCCTGTGGTCGCCCTGTGTCCTCCACGCTCTGCCTTCCCTGCACTCCTCCTGCCAGCACACGGCTTCATGGGGTGGTTGCTTGTGGGAAGATCAAGTTTACCTCAAGTGCGGCTTGGAGAGGGAGGCCCCAGCCCACCGCTTTCCTGCCTTCTCCAAGAGGCTGCCACTCAGCCTGGACCACCCTCTGGGCAGGGGCAGATGTGGAGAGGCCCGTTGTCTGAACCGTCCCCCACACAGGAGCACCCTTTCCCTCTGAGCTGCCTGTGCCGTCCATTTGGAAACAGGCTGTGTGTGTGTGCTCACTCATTCGTGTCTGACTCTGCAGGCTCCTCTATCCAACGGGGGATTTCCCAGGCAAACATACTGGGTGGGTCGCCATTTCCTCCTCCAGGGAACCCTTCCCGACCCAGGAATCGAGTCTGTGTCTCCTGTGTCTCTTGCGTTGGTAGGGGGATTCTTTATCACTGAACCACCTGGGAAGCCCTGATTGAAACAGGTTGAGGGGAAAGATACTGTAATAAGGCTCAGTATTCTACTCCATTGTCACAGGTTTCCTCTTAATTTTTATATTGAAGAAAAAATATCTTAGGACCATATTTGGGGGTGTATGATAATTACTTAATTGCTGTAATTTAGGTGTAGGACGGAACCCAGAAGTCTTTAAGCATGCTTTATTTTTCTCAGCATGGGTCTATCAGCCCCTCTTTGAAAACTCCTAGAAACTGGAAACCAGGCCTCTGATGAAGCTTCCTGTCCGTGTGGTTCAGAATCTGACACTGACCCCGGACCTCTCTCTCTGCAGCCTCATCTCAGCAGTGGGGGGCACTGATTCTCACCCCATTTCCTCTTACCCCCCCTCATCCAGGAGACCTGGGAGCCCATCTAGGGCAGGTGCAGGGTTGCTGGAGGCTTGAGAGGGTCTCCATCCACGCTCCCTTCCTGGCTCCAGGCCGAGCTGTGGCCCAGCCTCACTCAGCGCTGCTGCTGCTCACGGACCCTCTTCCCAGGTGTCCTGGGCGGGGTGGACTGACCTTGGCCAGGGAAGCAGACTCTACTGACAGCCTGGCCATGGGGACCGGCAGCCCGCAATACCTGGGTCATAAGAGTCTCAAGATCACAGCTGTTGCTTCTAAGTGTTTCTCCCCAGCACTGACCTGTGGGCCTCACAGGTGTTACCCAGTTCACACCTAGATTTACCATTTTCCCCTGCCAGTGAATCACCTGCGATTTGCATTCCTAATCTTCTGGGTCTCTCGGTGTCCCATGTGACTTTTCAGGAACAGCTGCTCAGAGATCTTTTCCCCTGTTTCACATCCCACAGTGGAGAAGGAAATGGCAACCCACTCCAGTACTCTTGCCTGGAAAATCCCATGGACGGAAGAGCCTGGTGGGCTACTGTCCATGGGGTAACGAGGAGTCGGGCATGACTGAGCGACTTCCCTTTCACTTTTCACTTTCATACATTGGAGAAGGAAATGGTAACTCACTCCAGTGTTCTTGCCTGGAGAATCCCAGGGACAGAGGAGCCTGGTGTGCTGCTGTCTTTGGGGTTGCACAGGGTCGGATGCGACTGAAGTGACTTTGCAGCAGCAGCAGCAGCAGCATCCCACAGTGCTGGGACCCCTGGGTCTGCAGGCAGGCAGGTCTCTCTGGTTTTCATGACCTCAGTGATCTTGTTTACATGTTGTCTTTTTTTCTCTGTACCACAAGGGCTGTCCTCCGTGCCAGGCCATAGGAATGGAACCAGGCATTTCTGCCATCCTGGCCTCGTCCATCGTGCATTGTCTAAGTCCATGACTACACATTGTGTGCTGTTTATCTGCTGTCACCACAGATTAAGCGACTACTGAAAGCTGGGTTCAGAGGCAGAATCTTCAAATTAAGTTTTGTCTCTGACTGTGAGGGGTTTGCTCTGTGCAAGAGAAAGCCTACCTTTCCTCTGTGTCTTTCCTGGGAGCAACCAGCTTTATTTATTTTCACAGTTTTATGTTGGAATGTTTTGAATTCAGCTGTTTTTAATCACCTGAACTTTGTGTCTCTGATCATTTTAATTAGCAAACACAAACCCCATAAGCTTGATTTTTCCAATTTGGTGGAGAAGGAGAGGTGTCATTGAAGGGAGAAGATGTGATGTCAGGTTTATGCTTGTGGCAGTTGCTGGATCCTTATTATAGCGTTGATTCGTTGTGATATCAAGCTGTTTGAGGGCTAAAGAAGGACGATGTTGTTATAGTTTAGTTGTATGGATTTTTTTGCTTTGTATTCACACTGAGCCTGATGGCAGTAATCTTTGGCAGTAAATGCAAGGATTTAGCTTTGGGCTTTGATGATTATGAGCAAATCACACTGATACTGACAACATGTTAGAATCTATGTCATGTAAGACTTAACCTCGTCATCTATGCCTGAGGATTTCTCAGTCTGTAATCCCCGTTCATGTTTCTAACTGGGAAATGAATCTTTGAATAATTCTGTTTGAGTAACATTCTAGGAGGTGAGCCCAGCACTTCTGTAAGTGGTGTATTTTGCCTTCCACTCAAGTGTTTATTGAGAATGTGTTTTCTCAACTTTCTTGTGACAGTTGTACCAATAATTCTACATTCACTTTGAAAAAGTTTGTTAACATCTGAGAAGATAGTTCAACACTTAGAATTTTATTTTTAAAGTTTCTTATCAGCTCCATCAGTCATGCCCATTGCTTCAAATGTAAATGCTTGTCAGTTACTTAAAGGTGTCACAATGTTTGTATGTAAATTTTCAGCTAATTAAAAATATTTTTACATCTCTATCTTTATTATTTGTATTTAAGAAGTATACATGACCTTAAGGACACACTGAAAAAAATGAGCCTCTAAGAGAAAAAACGTTGTTCTTATTTATTCCGACGACTCTTTTTTCCGTTTGTCTTAGAGTGTCTCTTGTATCATTGTCTGGCCTTGAGGTTGTGCCTATTAGGTGCAGTTAAGGTCCGTCCCGTCCTTGGGGCTGCCCTCGGCCACACTCAGGATTCACGTGTGTGACCTTTCACTGTCCACCTTCCTGTGCTTGTGGCTGCAGGAATGCATGTTCCTGTTCTGGTTTCTGATTCAAAAGCTCTCGTGACAGTCAATCCATGGGAGCTTTATCCACAGAGAAGTGAGCCACCTCGGTCGCTTATGAAACACGCATGGCAGTGTCTCCTGGGAAGGGGCCCGTGTGCTGTGGAACACACAATGAGTCATGACTCTGGGGCCCACCGCGGAGATGGAGGACCTGTCACAGTGGGAGTGACCCAGAGGAAGATTCTAAAGAGGAGCCCTGGACACGTCCAGTGATGCCACCATCGGGATGGTACTCTCTTTCCAGGGACATGTGGTTTGAGGGCTGTGGTCAGCTGGGTCTGGGTATGTCCAACACGTGCCCATCCCGCCACCTCATGGCTGGTCACATGCCCTACCTATGGGTCGGTCCTCCTCTGGTTGTGAGGCATCGCAGGCCAGCGTGTCCTGGAGGGGACTGGCTGGAAAGCGGCAGTGTCGGGCAGTCTGGAGATGCTGCTGAAGTGGCCTGTGTCCCCTGGCACTGTGATGGTGACGCTCAGGGACCTGGAAAGCAGTGATCCCCTGTGGTCTCATTTCATCGGCAGAAAAGGACACCCTGGTCTGCCCCCATCCCCATCACCTGTACGCTGACTCGGAGCCAACCACCCAGCAGCTGTGTGGTCCCCTGGCCCCAGCCTGCCTCTGGCAGTGCCCAGCTACCCCCTTCAGACCTCATACCCTTGTATACTCTTCTCTTCACTTCATTACTGTGCAGCTTTGTATAATTGGGAGCCAGTTGATTATTTTCCCCTTGTTACATAAGCCACCCCCAAACTGCTCCTGCGTGCTGGGAGTGACTGTCTTCACTGGTGGCCATTCTTTCTTTAACGCCCTTGGAGTAGCCGCACTGAGACCTGGACTGTGGTCCCCCTTCCCGCGTGGCCCCCATTCCCCCCCGAGTAGTAGTGTCTGCCCTGTCCTGTGTCCTGGCTGACTCTGCAGCGTTTCTTTCTCCAGCTCAGCCAATGCCACACAATTGTCTTTTGCAGCAAAATTCCATTTATATTTGTACTCTGAGAGCTTGAATGTACAATAATTAAATGTTTCTTAATTTGCTTCATGGAAAGTGACCTCCAATCACTGATAATCACTAAAAGAAAACCATGTCTCAAGGCTCTTTAATCATCTGAGACTTCCGTCTGCTCCTGGGTTGGTGGCTGGGTAGAGTTGAACTTACTAAACTTAATAAGAAAAGCCAATGTGCTCCTTGAGCTTCATAACAAGTGTATACACATGGTCTCGAGTCGTAGCTGGAACATTAGGAAGCAGGAGCCGGTCAGAGTCTGAGGTTGTTCCCCATACTCTCAGGCTAATGACCTGGATGCAGTGGCATCTGAGAAGACCCAGTGAGCCTCCAGCGCCCCTCGGGCTGGACATGTGCCTGGCAGCCTGAACCCTGGCCCTGGGAGGGCGGCAGGGAAGGATCAGAGAAGGGGTCATGCTGGTTCTGGGGAAAGCAGGATTTGGAGATGGCTGGGAACATGTCACCACTGATTTACAAGACAATTTGATGTTAAAACTCAAGTTCAGGCCCTTTTTCATTCTTCCTCACGTCCTCAACCGTTGCTTCTGGCACATTTCTTCTCTGCCTCCTCTAAAACCCCGTTTCCCTTCTGTGGCTGTTTCTTTGTCAGTTTTCCCTCAGTGCAGACATTTTTCCAAGTTTCGTCATCTGCCCTTCTCCCTCAATAGGCCCCTGGAGCCACCGTCCACGTCCCCTGCTTTAAGCATCGCTTGTCTGCAGGTGGACCTGGGGGCCTCTGTGCTTCCTGGGCCTGGCTCCCAGGGCTGTGTGCGTCTTGGCAGGGCAGGGACAGCACCCTGCGGGCGGCCTCTCTCAGTCAGCCTGTCCCCACTCCCAGGCCCCCATGGTCTTCAGGTCATTCCTCTCCACACACCATCATCCCTGGGTTTTCTGCCTCTTCTCCTTGCTTTGGTCAGCCCCACATCTCACATCTTGCCAACTGTCTCAAGAAAGTCAACGGCCAGTGCCTCCTGAGCCATGGGGGGCTGTGCACCCCCCCATCTCTTGCCCTCTTCCATGGGGTCAGTGTGATGGGCTGGGGGAGAGGGCGGCCGAACTGACCACCTGGTGTATTTATTCTCCGGCCCTGAAATGCCAGCTGCACCTGACACTCAGCACCAGCTCCTCACTCTCTGTCCTCTGATTCTTCAGAACGAATAGAAACCACCCAGAACCCCATAAAACGTCCCGTGGCAGCAAATACTGAGTGACCTCAGGCCTTTCCTTCCCCTGGCACCAGATCACAGGCATCTCCTTGTGGTCGTTTCAGTAATTGTGCCACCCCGAGCCATAGCTTCCAGTCCCCTTCCACGGGGCACAGGGTCACCTTGGTCGGTCACCCTGTCTGCAGACCAAATCAGATCAGAGATCAGTTCCAGGATCAACTTATTTTCTTCAGGTGGCCGTCCAGCTGTCCACACCTAAATTAATCCATTAAGCCTTCTTTGTCCAACTTTAATTGAGACACAGTATTTCCCACTCATATTTGTGGTTTATTTCTGGATTTTTCTTTGCTTCCACTGCTCCAGCAGTTTCATGCCATGTTCACAGGAAGCTTTGTAGTAACTGACAGGGTTATCCCCCTTTATCTCCTGACACGTTTATTCATCCAGGTAAACTTTAAAATCATGTTTCAAGTTTCCAAACAATCCTGTTTGAAATTTTGTTTGGGATTATGTTGGATTTACAGATAAAGTTGGGAAGAGCTGACACTCAGAGACTCTTATCACATAGCACTGTGCACGTCTCCATTTATTTGAATATACTAAATAATCTTTATTCATATTTTATTCACTCTTCACAGCCTCACATTATTTGCCACCCTGAAATATTACACGAGATGGGAGGTAGCAGCCGTGTGCTACTGTGTTTTTGTTGACTTTATTCTTAAATATTCTACAGTTTTTGCTTTAGCCGTTCAGTGCATGTGCATTCATGATAGATTTGGACTTTCACTATTTATCTGTTATGAAATCTCCTTTCTATTGAAAGTCTTGTCCTGAATGCAACTACAGTACATCTCAATTCTTGTTGATGTCTGTTTATTTGGGAGAACTTAAAGAGTTGGATTTTATTTTTTGACACAGTCCTCATCTTTCTCTTTCTGGGTGATTTTATCCTATTGAATATAGCATATATCTTGTAGTAGTGTTTAAGTTGATATCATTGCTTGTACGTGCTTAAAAACTTTAAAAGATGATGTGCTTTGCTCTATGCTGTGTGTATTCTGTGAACTTTCTTCTCATTCTTCCCCAGAAATTTAGAAGAAATTTATTCTTCTGTTTTTGTTTTATTTTAAATAGTGTATGGAAGTGTCTGTTTCTTGATTACAGAATTTCAAACCAAGAACTACTTGAAAGGTGAGGAAGCATTACACTCTTATAACTAAAACCAAACTTGCCCTCTATGCAAGGAAATTTTCCTCATTTGAAAAAGCTAACTCTGTTGAGAAACACTTCACACACTACACAGTTTACCCATTTGGAGTGTATAATCCCATGACTTTGAGCTTATACAACATCACTACAATTTCAGGACACTTTCATCCCCTTGTCCTCCCAGGCCTCACCCCAGTCCTAGGCACCCCTGATCTGCTTCATGTCTCCGTGGAGTTCGCTGTTCTGGATGATTCATGGAATCATGTGACATGAGGTTTTAGGAATTTTTCACTTGAGCATAATGTTTTCAAGGTTGAGTTCATTCACATTGTGTTTGAACTTTATTCCTTTTTAAAACTAATATTTTTTTAATCTTTAAAGGTTAAATTTTTTGTTACTCTAATTATGGAAAAATACATGCAAGTTAAAATTCGTCATTTTAACTATTCTTAAATGTCCAGCTCAGTGGCATCAAGTATGTTCAAACTGTTGTGCAACCATCACCACCATCATCTCCAGACCTTTCTCAGCATCATCAGTTTATTTTCAAGTCCAAAGTCAATAAAATTGTGCCACAGTATTTTCTTCTAAGAGTTCAGATGTTTTATCCATTGTGAGTTAATTTGTGTGTGTGTGCGAGATTAGGGTCTTTTGTACATGGCTGCTGGTTGTCTCAGTACCATCTGTTGAGAAGTCTCCTCTCCACGTTCAGTCATCTTGGTCCATTTGTTGAAGGTCATCTGACCGTGAAATATGTGAATTTACATCTGGAGTCTCAATTCTGTTACACTAATCAGTTCTGTGCCAGAACCACACTGTCTTGATTACTATTTTGTACGAAGTTTCAAAATCCACATGTGAGTCCTTCAATTTATTGTTGTTTTTCAAGGTTGTTTGGGCTATTCTGGGTCTGTTGCAATTTCGTATGCATTTTGCAGTCACATTGTTAGTGTCTAAAAAGAAGTCAGTGGTGCAGATAACATTGAATAAAATCAGTCTGAAGAGTGTTGCTACCTCGACAGTATTGGCATCTGATTCATAAACTTGAGATGCTTTTTTGTTTATTTAGATATTTAATTTCTTTGAAAAATCTTTGTATTATTCAGAGTGTAAGGCTTTCTTTTGTTAAATAAATTTCTAAATATTTTTATTCTTTTGATGTAGTTGTAAATGGAACTATTCTCATTTTTTGGAGTCCTGTATTAATTTTTTGTTTCAGTATAACTGATTTAAAATGTTTTATTAGTTTCTGCTGCACAACAGAGGGAATCAGCTACACATACACTTGCATGCCTTCCCTCTAGAGCCTCCCTCCAAACACGCCTCATCCCAGCCTCTAGATCATCAGAGAGCACCGAGCTGAGCTCCCTGCGCTATACAACAGCTTCCCATTAGCCACCTGTTTTAGAGTTACAGTTGATTTTTTCATATCAAACTTGTATCCTTTAACCTTACAGAACTTACTTATTGGTTCTAATTGTTTTTAGTGGACTTCTTAAAATTTTTTAGGTACAGGATTATGTCAAAACCAAATAGTGTTAGTTTTACCCCTTCATTTCCAATCTGGTGGCAAGCATACACGGAAGAACTGTACAAAAAAGATCTTCATGACCCAGATAATCATGATGATGTGATCACTAATCTAGAGCCAGACATCTTGGAATGTGAAGTCAAGTGGGCCTTAGGAAGCATCACTATGAACAAAGCTAGTGGAGGTGATGGAATTCCAGTTGAGCGCTTTCAAATCCTGAAAGATGATGCTGTGAAAGTGCTGCACTCCATATGCCAGCAAATTTGGAAAACTCAGCAGTGGCCACAGGACTGGAAAAGGGCAGTTTTCATTCCAATTCCAAAGAAAGGCAATGCCAGAGAATGCTCAAACTACAGCACGATTGCACTCATCTCACATGCNTGGGCCTTAAGAAGCATCACTATGAACAAAGCTAGTGGAGGTGATGGAATTCCAGTTGAGCCATTTCAAGTCCTAAAAGATGATATTGTTAAAGTGCTGCACTCAGTATGCCAGCAAATTTGGAAAACTCAACAGTGGCCACAGGACTGGAAAAGGTCAGTTTTCATTCCAATCCCAAAGAAAGGTAATGCGAAAGAACGTTCAAAGTATACTGCATAATTGCACTCATCTCACACGCTAGTAAAGTAATGCCCAAAATTCTCCAAGCCAGGTTTCAACAGTGTGTGAACTGAGAACTAGATATTCAAACTGGGTTTAGAAAAGGCAGAGGAACTAGAGATCAAATTCCCAACATCCTTTGTATCATAAAAAAAGCAAGAGTTCCAGAAAACATTGACATCTTTTTTATTGACTATGCCAGAGCCTTTGACTATGTGGATCACAAAAATATGTGTAAAATTCTTCAATAGATGGGAATACCAGATCACCTTATCTGCCTCCTGAGAAATCTGTATGAAGGTCAAGAAGCAACAATTAGAACCAGACATGGAACAATGGACTGTTTCCTAATTGGGTAAGGAGTATGTCAAAACTGTATATTGTCACCCTGCTTATTTAACTTCTATGCAGAAAACATCATGTGAAATGCCGAGTTGGATGAAGTGCAAGCTGGAATCAAGATTGCTGGGAGAAATATCAATAGCCCTTTGGTGAAAGTGAAAGAGAAGAGTGAAAAAGCTGGCTTAAAACCCAACACTCAACAAACTAAGATCATGGCATCTAGTCCCATCACTTCATGGCAAACAGATGGGGAAACAGTGACAGACTTTATATTTTGGGCTCCAAAATCACTGCAAATGGTGACTGCAGCCATGAAATTAAAAGATGCTTGCTCCTTGGAAGAAAAGTTATGACCAACCTAGACAGCATATATTAAAAAGCAGAGACATTACTTTGCTGACAAAGGTCTATCTAGTCAAAGCTATGGTTTTTCCAGTAGTCACGTATTGATGTGAGAGTTGGACAATAAAGAAAGCTGAGTGCTGAAAAATCGATACTTTTGAACTGTGGTGTTGGAGAAGACTCTTGAGAATCCCTTGGACTGCAAGGAGATCCAACCAGTCAATCCTAAAGAGAATCAGTGCCAAACATTCATTGGAAGGACTGATGCTGAAGCTGAAACCCCAATACTTTGGCCATGCAAAGAACTCACTTGTTGGAAAAGACCCTCATGCTGGGAAAGATTGAAGGCAGGAGGAGAAGGGGACAACAGAGGATGAGATGGTTGGATGGCATCACTGACTCAATGGATATGAGTTTGAGCAAGCTCCAGGAGTTGGTGATGGACAGGGAAGCCTGGCATGCTGCAGTCCATGGGGTCTCAGAGAGTCAGACACAACTGAGTGACTGAACGAAACTGTACTGAAAGCATCAGAGACTTTATGTTGGCATATTAGGTTTAAAGAATACATCAAATGTTTAGTGCAAATGTAACTGTCAAGAAATTTCAATCATTGAAGTTTTTAGATTGGCCCAAAGACAAATATTATCATGCCTGAAAATTAAACTTGGATTTTTTTTAATTTAAAAATAATTTAACAAACCTCTCTCTCTGTATATATGGCTCCCTTACCAAGCTGATTTGGAAGGTTTTTTGTACGTTTTTCAAATTAGGCAATACTGTTATTACATTAAGTTAATAATCAGATGTTATAAGCTATCTTCAAATGTAAAATTTTCATTTCAAAACTGGTATATTCTCTGACTAATCTGAATTTAAATGAGTAATGATGTGATGATAAAATTATTATTGCCAGCACTTACTGAGCACTTTCTATGTCCCAGCTTTTTGCTAAGCATTACATATATCATTCCACTTAATTCTCAAACAACTGTGTCGGGTAGATTCTTATGATTTCTCTCTTTTTTTTTTTTGTAGCTGCAATTACACAGGCTCAGCAACAATTCAAAGTTTCACAATCATACCCAGATTATAAGTCATGAAACAGCAATGAAATGTATTCAAATAACCAAAATACGGGGGGAAATGGCATCATATCTTTTCACGATATGCTTTAGTAATAATGGTTTTCTATTTAGCAATAGGATAAATGATAACAACAGATATCCTCTTAAAATAATTTCATTTCATGTTATAGATCCACGGGCAATCTACTAAAGAGTCATTTTAGAAAGTGACCTTCTTTTTTAAAATGAGTCATTGTGTGTGCAGTGGCATTGAACAATTGAAAGGGTCTTTAAAATATGTATTTCAATTATGAAATATAGTAGGAGTTTATGTGTTTGCTGTGGGACTTTATGTCCTATGGTTGAATCAAGATCATCTGTTCCTCGGCTTTTGTGCACATCTGTGTTCAAATGTTAAGAAATATACAAAAAACTTTTAGCTTCTTGACAAATATCTTTTGCCCTGCAATGTGGTCACGCCAATCAGCTTGCATTTTGTGTCTCTCTTCTCACACTGTCATTGTGTTTTATGAAAATGCCCTTGGGCTCCTTACGTTTCTTTAGTGAAGGGGATTTCTGGACCCTCTGTAGAATCCTTGGGGCTTTTTACAATCATCTTTTCTCAGCTGTTCCCTCTCTACCTGGCCCGGTTCCGAGAAAATGATGCAAGGCTGTGAAATGGGACTGTGCTTGGGATCCAGCTGAGGGGAAAGCCTGCCAGAAAGGTCACAGAAACTTTCACATAAACAGAGCTGTGACCTGACCAGATCTGGGCTGATGGGGTTAAAGGCTGTTCTTCTGGTCAGGGCGCACAAACTGCACTCAACGTGTTCTGTTCCAGGGCTGCTTCCCTGCCATTTATGCAACATGGGAGGTGCCCTTGACCGTTTCTCCCGCCTCTCTTGTGACTACGATTCAATGTCTCACTATAAATTATTTCACCAAGTGAGGAACCTCATTGTGCTGTATTCAGATCAGGCCCTCAGCACAAGTATGGAGTAAGCCAGATGAATCTACAGAAGCCTCCTCCCTTTCACATCTTCAATCACTTTTCTTTCTCTGTTGGATTTTGAGCACCCTGGACTCATCTAACGTCAGAGTGCCACGGCTAAGTCTACTCTCCCTGAATCTTACCACAGCCAACATGGACTCAGGGGTGTCATTTCCTTATTTTTCTGTCACCTCACAACCTGTAATCTTTAACTGGCTGGTAAATCTCAGTAGGAGTTCCTGTGTTAATTGGGCTGAAAGTCTGGAAAGACCTCTGGAAATAATCTATTATGTCAAAAAAAAAAAAAAAAAGACACCAAAGCTAACAGGAGTCAACTCACATTTGATGCTGGAGAGGACTCCGAATATCAAGAGCTTCTCCCGTCCTTGGTCAACCATTGCCCTTTCTGTTTTGTGGCTATGTCATTACATAATTTTGCTACCCATGAAGAAGGTAAAGAAATATTTTTTAGAAACTTCTTAATGTGTAATTCTCTTTATGATGTTCAATCATTTTGTCCGTTGCTTAGAATTTGTGTTTGGAGGAATTCCCACGGCTTTGTAATCCATGGCTTAGCCCTTCCAAGCCTTTACCAGTCGGTCCAACTTGTTCAATCCAACGCCAGCTACAAGCCTTCCTCCACCTTCCTCTGAACCAAAATAAAAACCAAAGTCAGGGTATGTAAGAATGAAAGGTCACTGAAAAATAAAAATAAGTTCTATTTCCTCAAAAATTATTGGCCCCCCAAAATTACTGTGTTAAATACTGAATTAAAAATTATGGGTTTAATTAATAACCTAACTTACTTTAAGGGAGTATTTTGCATTAGCCTAGAAATGATCAATTATCCCACAACACAAAATTTGCCTCTCTCAGTGTCGTAAGCCTAGAGGGAAAAGTATAGAACCTGAAGTCAGAAAAAAAAAAAAAGCCAGGGAGAAGGGTGTCCTGTTATCAGTTCTGCCATGTTTAGCTGTGTGGGCTTGATCACATTAGTTACCTCTGTGATCTCAGTTTTCTTGTGGTTAAAATAGATTAACTTGTCTAGCAAGATTGCTGCAAAGTTTAAATTATATGATATAGTATGTATCAAGATCCTTCCTTTGTAGCATATACTTTTTTTTTTTAAGAAAGAAAGCAGTAAAAAAATCAAGAAGAGAGAAAATCAGCAATAAACAACCAGCTAGAAGCAAACAAATATGTTCTCTATGTGTTCTGCTATAAACAGCATGTCCCTTGGTTGTGTTCCCCTGAGTAACATACGATCCTTCAGGGAAAGTGACAGGTCTACCCATACAATATACAAAACTTAGTGTGATCCAGTCTCTAGCCTTTTTTCAGCTCTTCTCCCAAGGCTTAATCTCCCACCTTAGGAATGTGTCAGACCAAACTCTCTTGACTTCCTGAATTCCCCTGCTGTATCATGTCTCATTACTTTGGCATAAGCCATTCCTCCCAACTAGAAAATATTTTTCCGTCTTAATGTCCTAAAGAAACTAAGACATTTGCACATGCAAACACACATGCATACACACACATACACACACACCAGCTCACTCTTTCAGTTGTACCATATATATCTCAAGGGTTCTAAAAATGGGATAAACTCCCATATGGACTTTCATAAATGACCTTCAGGAAATAAAATATCTCTTGAAATGACAGGTAAAATTCTGCTTATATGTGCATTGGTATATTTTCCCCCCTAAAATTAAGATTTGCAATTTTGATCACAAGCTCAAAGGGTTTGTGATCTAAAAACCCTAAAACAATGCCAAGACAATTGTTGCAGTTATGGGTGCAAATCACCAGTGTACTGCAACATTTTGCTGGTGGCAATCAGGTCTTATTCATCTGTTTGCCAGCCTCTACTACGTGCTAAGTGCTCAAAAGGCATTTGATGGATGATTAATTGCCTTTTCAGGAGAGTACTTTCAGGGTGCTGGAAATTATGGTCACAATACTATACAAGCAGGAATGACATTCATGAAACAGAAAAGTCCATTCTTGCCCAACTGCTGTGAAGTAAAGCTCTGTTGGTGCAGTTTACAATTTGCTAATTATTAGTGCTTTTCTACATACCAAATTAATTATAGCATAATAAAATCCAATAGCATTTGTTCTTAATTCTCCTCTGATCTGCATTCTGTTGTTTATTCTCATTTGTTCTGATAAGGTCCATTGTCTCTAATGTTGCCTCATAAAGGGTAAGAAATAAATCAATGGTATTTAGCTTTTCTAACCATCTGGTCTGGCAAACATCCCAAAATTAATGTTTAAATCTGGGTGCAGTTCATGTATTTTGTCTTGTCTTAGGAGCATCTCTGGAGATGGGAAATGAAGGGTAGGGATAACCCCCTAATCTCACTGAGGAATTTGATCTTTGAGTAGATATGACTCCATAAATACTATAGGTTCTCATCACGTGTTATGAGGTTCAGTTATAGAACAAAGGCCAAGACTGGTCAGTTTGAAAGCTCCCACTTAGGGCACTCGTTTGTGTTTCAGATTAGGGGTTAGCAAACTTTTCCTTGTCAAGGGTCAGATAGTAAGGAGCTCAGGCTTCACAGGCCATACAGTTTCTGCTGCAATCATTCAGCACTGCTGATGAAATGTAAAAACCGATAGACAGCGTATTAAAAAAATGGATGTGACTGTGTTCTAACAAAAGTTATTTACAAAACCAGGTTACTTTTTAGCTCAGATATCTGAGGTTAGGTCAGAAAGGACAGTGCAGCTAGAAGAGGAAGGAGGCGGGAAGGGTACAATCTTTAAAAGAATGATATTGCCATAGGAACAGGAACGTCGCTCAGTCGTGTCTGACTCTTTGCGACCCCATGGACTGTAGCCTACCATGCTCCTCTGTCCATGGGATTTTCCAGGCAATAGTACTAGAGTGGATTGCCATTTCCTTCTCCAGCGGATCTTCCTGACCCAGGGATCAAACCCCGGGTCTCCCACATCTCCCGCATTGTAGACAGACGCTTTACCGTCTGAGCCACCAAAACTGCTTAGAATCAATTAGGTTCAAGATGGCAGAATATTTGACTCCCAGCAGACCTTGAGCCTCAATGTATTTTCATTGTAATATATTAGCATGTTAAACGACACACTCACCAGCACCATGACAATTCTGAGGCCAACTCAAAAACTTTGAGTGGTGACCCAATTCCTAGAAATCCCTTCCCTTTCCCCCAAATAACTGGAATAATCCTCCCACTCATTCACTTATGAAATTACCCAGCCCATAAAAACCAACAATGCCGTATTTCTGTCTCTCACCTTCTGAGATGGCCCACACTCTGTCTGTAGAGTGTATTTCTCTCTAAATAAATTCACTTCTTACCTATCACTTGCTTAAAACTCAGCATTCAAAAAAATGTATATATATCATGGCATCCAGTCCCATCACTTCATGGCAAAAAGATGGGGGAAAAGTGGAAACAGTGACCAATTTTATTTTCTTGGTACTGGAGAAGACTCTTGAGAGTCCCTGGATAGCAAGGAGATGAAACCAGTCAATCCTAGAGGAAATCAATCCTGAATATTCATTGGAAGTACTGATGCTGAAGCTGAAGCTCCTATACATTGGCCACCCAATGCAAAGAGGCAACTCATTGAAAAAGACCCTGATACTGGGAAAGATTAAGGGCAAGAGGAGAAGGGGGTGACAGAGGATGAAATATTTGGGTGGCATCATTGAGTTACTGGATATGAGTCTGAGCAAACTCGGAGATAGTGAAGGACAGGGAAGCCTGGTGTGCTGCAGTCCATGGGGCCGCAAAGAGTTGGACATAACATAGTGACTGAACAGCAGCAACAACCTATTACTTTTTCTTTCACTGAATTCTTTTTGTGATTACACATCAAGAGCTTCAGATTCACCAGGAACACAGCTTTTTCCTGGTTGTCCTGGGAAGGAGAATTTAATTAAGAATAGTATTCTTTAATTCAGATTTCTAGAACATCCATCTTCTGACACCTAGATTGCTTTCCCTAATTTATGTTATGTACCTTCTATGCATTAGTTCAGTTCAGTTCAGTCACTCAGTCATGTCCAACTCTTTGTGATCCCATGAATTGCAGCACGCCAGGCCTCCCTGTCCATCACCAACTCCCGGAGTGCACCCAAACTCATATCCATCGAGTCGGTGATGCCATCCAGCCGTCTCATCCTCTGTCATCCCATTCTCCTCCTGCCCCCAATCCCTCCCAGCACCAGAGTCTTTTCCAATGAGTCAGCTCTTCAAATGAGGTGGCCAAAGTACTGGGGTTTCAGCTTTAGCATCAGTCTTTCCAAAGAAATCCCAGGGCTGATCTCCTTTAGAATGGACTGGATGGAACTCCGTGCAGTCCAAGGGCCTCTCAAGAGTCTTCTCCAACACCACAGTTCAAAAGCATCAATTCTTCAGCACTCAGCTTTCTTCACAGTCCAACTCTCACAGCCATATATGACCACTGGAAAAACCATAGTCTTGACTAGATGGACATTTGTTGGCAAAGTAATGTCTCTGCTTTTGAATATGCTATCTAGGTTGGTCATAACTTTCCCTCCAAGGAGCAAGCGTCTTTTAATTTCATGGCTGCAGTCACCATCTGCAGTGATCATGGAGCCCAAAAAATAAAGTCTGACACTGTTTCCACTGTTTCCCCATCTATTTCCTGTGAAGTGATGGGACCAGTTGCCATGATCTTAGTTTTTTGAATGTTGAGCTTTAAGCCAACTTTTTCACTTTCTTCTTTCACTTNAGCCCAAAAAATAAAGTCTGACACTGTTTCCACTGTTTCCCCATCTATTTCCTGTGAAGTGATGGGACCAGTTGCCATGATCTTAGTTTTTTGAATGTTGAGCTTTAAGCCAACTTTTTCACTTTCTTCTTTCACTTTCATCAAGAAGCTTTGAGGTTCTTCTTCACTTTCTGCCATAAGGGTGGTGTCATCTGCATATCTGAAGGTGAAGGTGAAGGTGAAGTCACTCAGTCGTGTCCAACTCTTTGCGACCCCGTGGACTGTAACCTACCAGGCTTCTCTGTCCATGGGATTCTCCAGGCAACAATACTGGAGTGGATTGCCATTTCCTTCTCCAGGGGATCTTCCAGACCCAAGGATTGAACCCAGGTCTCCCGCATTGGAGGCAGACATTTTAACCTCTGAGCCAAAGAGGATCATATCTGAGGTTATTGCTATTTCTCACAGCAATCTTGATTCCAGCTTGTGCTTTTCTAGCCCAGTGTTTCTCATGATGTACTCTGCATATAAGTTAAATAAGCAGGGTGACAATATACAGCCTTGACATACTCCTTCTCCTATTTGGAACCAGTCTGTTGTTCCATGTCCAGTTCTAACTTTTGCTTCCTGACCTGAATACAAGTTTCTCAAGAGGCAGTTCAGGTGGTCTGTATTCCCATCTCGTGAAGAATTTTCCACAGTTTATTGTGATCCACACAGTCAAAGTCTTTGGCATAGTCAATAAAGCAGAAAGAGATGTTTTTCTGGAACTCTCTTCCTTTTTTGATGATCCAGCAGATATTGGCAATTTGATCTCTGGTTCCTCTGCCTTTTCTAAAACCAGCTTGAACATCTGGAAGTTCACGGTTCACGTATTGCTGAAGCCTGGCTTGGAGAATTTTGAGCGTGTGAGATGAGTGCAACTGTGCAGTAGTTTGAGCATTCTTCGGCATTGCCTTCTGTGCATCAGCAGCTCCTAAACACATCTGTGACAGTGACACTGGTGGGAGTGGGAGTGATGTGCTGGCTGCTCCTTGGTGATTGCCTGTATTTGGAGCCTAAGAGGAAAGAAGACACAAAAATGACTCCAAAAATCCCGAAGTTGAATGAGTAAGGGATGACACCCTTAGTAGAAAGGTTAACGTTGATGAGAAAGAAAACAAAAAGCTACAGCATCAAACCATTGCTAGGCCTTTCTTGGTGGTTGGGTGGTTAGGAGTCCACTTTGCAGTGCAGGGGACACCAGCCTGACTCCTGGGCCAGAAGATCCCACATGCCACCCGGCAACTAACCCAGGCACTGAAACCAGTGACGGCCAGGCGCCTAGAGCCTGTGCTCTGCAACAGGAGAAGCCACTGCGATGAGAAGCCTGCACACTGCAACTAGACAAAGTCCGCATGCAGCAACAAATACCTAGGGCAGCCAAAAATAAATATACACATTGAAATTGTTTTTAATTTAAAATGCCATTTCTTGCGTGAAATTCCTCCCTTGTGTATACCCCCAGTCCCCTCCTCTGTCTCATTTTATCATATTAGACTGGCAAAACTCCATCCTGGTTAAATTCAGCACTCTGTGGCTCTGTTCCTCTGTCCAGCTGAACATGACCAGAAAAGGCACACAACTGTGAATGAACATGCCCCACTGTCAAATGGGTTCCTAATGTNTGTTCCATGTCCAGTTCTAACTTTTGCTTCCTGACCTGAATACAAGTTTCTCAAGAGGCAGTTCAGGTGGTCTGTATTCCCATCTCGTGAAGAATTTTCCACAGTTTATTGTGATCCACACAGTCAAAGTCTTTGGCATAGTCAATAAAGCAGAAAGAGATGTTTTTCTGGAACTCTCTTCCTTTTTTGATGATCCAGCAGATATTGGCAATTTGATCTCTGGTTCCTCTGCCTTTTCTAAAACCAGCTTGAACATCTGGAAGTTCACGGTTCACGTATTGCTGAAGCCTGGCTTGGAGAATTTTGAGCGTGTGAGATGAGTGCAACTGTGCAGTAGTTTGAGCATTCTTCGGCATTGCCTTCTGTGCATCAGCAGCTCCTAAACACATCTGTGACAGTGACACTGGTGGGAGTGGGAGTGATGTGCTGGCTGCTCCTTGGTGATTGCCTGTATTTGGAGCCTAAGAGGAAAGAAGACACAAAAATGACTCCAAAAATCCCGAAGTTGAATGAGTAAGGGATGACACCCTTAGTAGAAAGGTTAACGTTGATGAGAAAGAAAACAAAAAGCTACAGCATCAAACCATTGCTAGGCCTTTCTTGGTGGTTGGGTGGTTAGGAGTTCACTTTGCAGTGCAGGGGACACCAGCCTGACTCCTGGGCCAGAAGATCCCACATGCCACCCGGCAACTAACCCAGGCACTGAAACCAGTGACGGCCAGGCGCCTAGAGCCTGTGCTCTGCAACAGGAGAAGCCACTGCGATGAGAAGCCTGCACACTGCAACTAGACAAAGTCCGCATGCAGCAACAAATACCTAGGGCAGCCAAAAATAAATATACACATTGAAATTGTTTTTAATTTAAAATGCCATTTCTTGCGTGAAATTCCTCCCTTGTGTATACCCCCAGTCCCCTCCTCTGTCTCATTTTATCATATTAGACTGGCAAAACTCCATCCTGGTTAAATTCAGCGCTCTGTGGCTCTGTTCCTCTGTCCAGCTGAACATGACCAGAAAAGGCACACAACTGTGAATGAACATGCCCCACTGTCAAATGGGTTCCTAATGTAGCTCAGAAACAAAGTACATTTCCCTAATCCATTCCCTCTCCCACACTTCCAGAGGACCATTTCAAACCTCCTGGGTTCTCATACTACACCCAGTACCTCCTCCTGATCATTGACTGTTGATCTTGCTTCCTATTTAACAGGACAATAGCAATGATGAAAAAACAATTCTCACAAGCTTGAAAGCTTGAATCATTGCACCTAACTACCTCTTGGCATCTGTGCCCATGTATCCTTTCTTGCCTGCTTCCTGTTATGCTGTCATTTTGCACAACCTGTGTTCCTGTTTAAGGTCCTCTGTACACAAAACCACGTGACCTCTTGCTTGGTTGAGGCCGTAGCTCCAGCAATTCTTTCCTTTCTTTTGAATCACCAATTTTCCTCTTCTACCAAATAGTTTCTAACCCATTTATATGCATGCTAGCATCTTTCCAAAAGTAACAAAAGAATCTTTCCATTTACTCCACTCTGGTCTTCTCTTTAGAAGTTGTTACCCTCTACCTCAATGTCCACATCTCCTCTGGTCCTTTGCAAGCTTCTCCTTAGCTAACCATACTTCTACATATTGGAGTGATCCATAGCTCAATCCGTAGGTCTCTTTTCCTTTCTCCCTGCACACCCTAACTCCTGGATTCATCCAGTTTTGTGGCTTTAAATACCATCTAGATCAGGGGATCTCCAATCTCTGAGATCTAATGCCTATTGATCTGAGGTGAAGCCGTTGTAATAATAATAGAAATAAAAGTGTACAACAAATGTAATGTGCTTGAATCATCCCCAAACCATCCCCCTCCCCAGGTCCATGAAAAAAACATCTTCCGTGAAACCAGTCTCTGCTGCTGAAAATGTTGGGGATCACTGATCTAGATGATGATAACTCCCCAATTCACAGCTCATCCCAGGCACTCTCCTGAATTCCAGACACATTCATGTGTCCAGACATTATATTTCCACTTTGATGTCTAATTACTATCTCAAGCTTATTGTACCCCCAAATTGATCCCAAACACACTCACCATGTCAAAGTCTTCCCAGTTTCAGTTAATAGCCACTTCTTCCTCCTGAATCTCAATTAAACCTTGAAATTATTTCACTTTTCTCCTCATGCCTCACTTCTTCCCTGTTAGCAAATTCTACAGGTTTTACCTTCCAAATACATCTAGAATCTCACCTCATCTTCCCGCATCTATTGCTCCCAATGTTTGCAAAGCTGCTCTGGTCTCTCAACTAAATGATTCCAATAGTTTCCTTAAAAAAGTCTATGCTTGCACATTCACCCCCACAGTCTCCAGTCTAGTTTCAACACCAGCCACGACATGTAGGTTCCTCTCTCAAAACTTTCCATTGAGTTCCTATCCCATCAGAGTACAAGCCATCATCTTTGGAGAGACCTAGAAGGTTCTTGATGTTCCGACATCATCACCTCCCGCCTCAGCTCCTGCTTCCCTGCCTCTCTGGCTCACTGTCTTCCAGGCAGCCTGGCTTCCTGAGTTCTTTGGGAACCTTTCAGCCATGCTGTGGCCTCAGAGCGTCAGAACTCTGTTTCCCTTTCCCACAAAGCCCTTTTCCCAGAGAGACTCACTCTCACTCCCTTCAGGTCTTTGTGGTTATATCATCTCCCCAGTGAGGTCTTCATAGGCTCTTGTACTAAAATTGCAAACTGTCCTGCTCCACACACTGGCACCCTTTTGTGCTCTCTTGCTCTGTTTGGCCCCATAGAATGTGGCATCAGCTGGCATCATTTCCACCTCACCCTACTCCACGGAGACGTGGACATAGAGGTCCAGCTGAGAC
>SJYV01019913.1:0-27126 GCA_006410875.1 Neotragus pygmaeus
GGCTGTCAGCCAAGGTCGACCTGCTCAGATATCCGGGATGTGTGCTGCAGTCGTCTTGCGCCAAGTTCCAGGCTCTGTGCCATGGTCTCCCTGCACCAATCTCCGGGCTGTGGGCCACGGTCGTGCTATGCCAAGTCTGGGCTGGGTGCCACAGTCGCCCTTCGCGGAGGTCCGTTCTGTGTCCCGCGGTTGCCCTGCACTGAGGTTGGGGCTGTGTTCCACGGTCGGCTAGCGACGATTTCTGTTCTCTGTGCCGTGATCGCCCTTCACAGATTTCCAGGCTGTGTGCCGTGGTCACCCATCACTGAAGTTTGGGCTGTGTGCCACGGTCGTACTGTGCTGAGGTCCTGGCTATTTTCCACGGTTGGCTAGTGATGAATTCCAAACTGTGTGCCACGGTCACCCTTCACTAATGTTCGGGCTGTGTGCCTTGTTTGCCCTGTGCCAAGGTCCCAGCTGTGTGCCGCAGTGGTCCAGCGCTGAGGTCCATCCGTGTGCCACAGTCGCCCTGCGCCGAGGTTCGGGCTGTGTGCCACGGTCACCCTGCACCAAAGTCCGGGATGTGTTCCGCAGTCGGCCAACGATGAATTCCGAGTTCTGTGCTGCGGTCACCTTTCATAGATTTCTGGGCTGTGTGCTACGGTCACCCTTCACTTAAGTTCGGGCTGTGTGCTGCGGTCACCCTGCGCCGAGCTCTGGGCTGTGTGCCATGGTCACCCTGCACTGAGTTTTGGGCTGGGTTCCACGGTCGGCTAGTGAAGAGTTCCGGACTCTGTGCCACAGTCACCCTGTGCCAAGGTCCTGGCTGTGTGCGGTAGTCGCCCTGCGCTGAGGTTCGGGCTGTGTTCAGCTCTCGACTTGTGACGAGTTCCGGGCTCTGTGCTGCGGTCGCTCTGTGCCGAGGTCCAAAATGTGTGCCACGGTCACCCTGTGACAAAGTCCGGGCTGTGTGCCGTGGTATCCTTCTGAAGAGGTCCTGGGTGTGTGCCTGGTCACCCTCCACCGAGGTCCGGGCTGTGAGCCACAGTCGCCCTGTGCCAAAGTCTAGCCTGTGTGCCGCAGTCCCCCTGTGCTGAGGTCCGGCCTGTGTGCCATGGTCGCACTGTGCCGAGGTCCAGGCTGTGTGCCGCAGTCGCCCTGTGCCAAGGTCAAGGTTGTGTGCCCGGGTCACCCTGCCTTATGGTTCGGGCTGTGTACCGCAGTTGCCCTGTGATGAGTTTCGGGCTGTGTGCCACGGTCGCCCTGCACTGAAGTCCATGCTGCGTTCCCCTGTCGGCTAGTGATGAGTTCCAGGCTCGGTGCCCCGGTCACCTTTCACAGATTTCCGGGCTGTTTGCCACGGTCTCCCTTCACTGAAGTTCAGGCTGGGTGCCACGGTCGCCTTGTGCCGAGGTCTGCGCTGTGGGCTGCGGTCTCCCTGCGCTGAAGTCCGGGCTGTGTGCCACATTCACCCTGCCNCACAGATTTCCGGGCTGTTTGCCACGGTCTCCCTTCACTGAAGTTCAGGCTGGGTGCCACGGTCGCCCTGTGCCGAGGTCTGCGCTGTGGGCTGCGGTCTCCCTGCGCTGAAGTCCGGGCTGTGTGCCACATTCACCCTGCCCCGTGGCCGGGACTGTGATCTGCAGTCAGCTAGGGACAAGTCCCGGGCTCTGTGCCACAATTACTGTCCGAGATCTGGGCTGTGTGCTGCGGTCGCCATCTTCCAAGGTCCCTGCTGTGTGCCAGGGTCACCCTTTGGGAGGTCCGGGCTGTGTGCTGCAGTCGGCCAGCGCTAAGGTCTCTCCTGTGTGCCACGGTCTCTCTGCACTGAGCTTCGGGCTGTGTGCCACAATCACCCTGCGCCAAAGTCTGGGTTCTGTGCCGTGATCACCCTGCTGCGAGGTCTGGGCAGTGTTCCGCGGTCAGATAGGGACGATTTCTGGACAGTGTGCCACGGTCGCCCTTGACTGATGTTCGGGCTGTGTGCCGTGGTCGCCCTGTGTGGAGGTCCAGGCCTTGTGCCTCGGTCGCCCTGCGCTGAGGTCCAGGCTGTGTTCCATGGTCTCCCTGTGCCAAAGTCTGGGCTGTGTGCTGCGGTAGCCTTCGGCAGAGGTCTGGGCTGTGTGCCACAGTCGCCTGCGTCAAGATGTGGGCTGTGTGCTGTGGTCACCCAGCACCAAGGTCCGGGCTGTGAGCCGTGGTCGCCCTGCACCAAGGTATGGGCTGTGTGCCGCGATCTCCTTGTGCCGAGGTCCGGGCTGTGTGCCGCGGTTGCCCTGTGCAGAGGTCCGGCCTCTGTGCTGCGATCTTCCTGCACCAACAGTCGGGCTGTGTTCCGCGGTCGCCCTTCACTGAGTTTCGGGCTGTGTACCACGGTCGCCCTGTGCCGAGGTCCAGTCTGTGTGCCGTGGTCGCCCTGTGCCGAGGTCTGGCCTGTGTGCTGCGGTCGCCCTGCGATGAGGTCCGGGCTGTATTACGCAGTCGGCTAGCAATGAGTTCCGCGATCTATGCCCCGTTCGCCCTGAACAGACTTCTGGGCTCTGTGCCACGGTCGCCCTTCACGGAGGTTCAGGTTGTGTGCCGCGGTTGCCCTGCACCGAAGTCTGTGCTGTGTGCCATGGTCGCCCTGTGCCGAAGTCCGTGCTGTGTGCCGCAGTCACCCTGCACCTATGTCTGGGCTGTGTGCGTGATCGCCATCTGCTCAAATCTGTGCGGTGTGCCAGGGTTGCCCTGGACCGAGGTCGGGTGTGTTCTGCCCTCAGCTTGTGACGAGTTCTAGGCTCCTTACTGGGGTCGCTCTGCGCCGAGGTCCATGCTGTGTGCCACTGTCGCTTTGTTCCAAGATCCAGGCTGTGTGCCGCCGTAGCCTTCTGCAGATATCCGGGCTGTGTGCCACAGTCACCCTGTGCCGAGTTCCGGGCTGTGTGCCGTGGTCGCCCTGCGCCAAGGTTCAGGCTGTGTTCTGTGGTTGGCTAGCGCTGATTTCCAGACTGTGTTTTGCTGTCGCCCTTCACAGATATCTGTGCTGTGTGCCTCAGTCGCCCTGCACGGAGATCCTGGCTGTGTGCCGCGGTCGCCCTGCGCCGAGGTCCAGGCTGCGTTCCGTGGTTGGCTAGTGACAATTTCCAGGATGTGTTCCACGGTCGCCCTGGGCCGAAGTCGGGGCTGTGTGCCGCGGTCACCCTGCGCTGAGGTCCGGGCTGTGTTCAGCTCTCACCTTGCAACGAGTTCTAGGCTCTGTGCTGCAGTTGCTCTGCGCCAAGGTCCAAACTGTGTGCCACGGTCGCCCTGTGCTGAAATCCAGGCTGTGTGCCGTGGTATCCTTCTGCAGAGTTCCGGCTGTGTTCCCCATTGCCCTGTGCCATGATCTGGGCTGTGAGCCGCAGTCGCCCTCCGCTGAAGTCCAGCCTGTGTGCTGCGGTACCCCTGTGCCAAGGTCCAGGCTGTGTGCCGCGTTCGCCATTCACCAAGGTCCAGGCTGTGTGCCGCGGTCGCCCTGCATCGTGGTCTGGGCTGTGTTCCCTGGTCACCCTGGGCTGAAGTCCAGGCTGTATTTCTCGGTTGGCTAGCGATGAGTTCCGGTCTCTGTGCCACAGTCACCGTTCACAGATTTCCGGGCTGTGTGCCACTGTCACCTTGTGCTGAGATCCAGGTTGTGTGTTGCGGTAGCCTTCTGCACATATCTGGGCTGTGTGCCGCGGTCGGCTAGTGACGAGTTCCGGACTGAGTGCCACGGTCGCCCTTCACTGATGTTCGGGCTGTGTGCCACTGTCGCCCTGCACGGAGGTCCAGGCTGTGTGCCGTGGTCACCCTGTGCAGAGGTCCTGGCTGTGTGCCGCAGTCGCCCTGCACCGAGGTACGGGCTATGTTCCGTGGTCGGCTGGCAATGAGTTCCAGGCTCTGTGCCGTGGATGCTTTTCACAGATTTCCAGGCTGTGTGCCACGGTCACTCTTCACTGATATTCGAGCTGTGTGCCACGGTCGCCCTGTGCTGAAGTACGGGCTGTTTTCCGTGTTCAGCTAGTGACGAGTTTGAGACTGTGTGCCGCGGTCATACTTCACTGATGTTTTCATCTGTGTGCCGTGTTCGCCCTGCGCCGATGTCCCGGCTGTGTGCCGCTGTCGGCCAGTGCCGAGGTCTGTCCTTTGTGCCACGGTCACCCTTCGCCAAGGATTGGGCTGTGTGCCACAGTCACCCTGCGCTCAAGTCAGCGTTCTGTGCCGGGGTCACCCTGCGCAGAGGTCCGGGCTGTGTTCCACAGTCGGAGAGCGAAGATTTCTGGACTGTGTGCCATGGTTGCCCTTCACTGGTTTTCGGGCTGTGTGCCGTGGTCGCCCTCTACGGAGGTCCGGGCTGTGTGCCGTGGTCGTCCTGCGCCGAGTTCCAGCCTGTGTTCCTTGGTTGGCTAGCGCCAAGTTCCGGGATGTGTACTGCAGTCGCCCTCCGCAGAAGTCGGGGCTGTGTGCCATGATCACCCTGCGCTGAGGTCCAGCCTGTTTTCCGCTCTCAGCTTGCGACGAGTTCCAGGCTCTGTGCCGCGGTCACTCTGCGCTGAGCTCCGGCCTGTGTGCCGCAGTTGCCCTGCTCTGAGGTCCGGGCTGTGTGCTGCAGTCGCCATCTGCCGAGGTCCGTGCTGTGTGCCAGGGTCGCCCTGCAGGGAGGTCCGGGTTGTGTGCCGCAGTCGCCCTGTGCCGAGTTAGGGGCTCTGTGCGGCCCTTGGCTTGCAACAAGTTCCCGGATCTGTGCCGCGGTCACTCTGAGCCGAGTTCCGGGCTGTGTGCCGAGGTCACTCTGTGCCGAGGTCCGGGCTGTGTGCCACGGTAGCATTCTGCAGAGGTCTGGGCTGTTTGCCAAGGTCGCCCTGAGCTGAGTCCCAGCCTGTTTGTCATGGTCACCCTGCGCCTTGGTCTGGGATGTGTTCCACGGTCGCCTAGCACCGATTTCCAGGCTCTGTGCTTTGGTCGCCCTTCGCAGAGGTTTGGGCTGTGTGCAGCGGGCATCCAGCACCGACGTCCGGGCTTTGACACTCGGTGGCCCTGCACTGAGGTCTGGGCTGTGTGAAGCTGTCACACTGTTCCGAATTTTGACCTTTGTGCCTTGTTCTCCCTGCACCGAATTCCGAGCTGTGTGCCGCAGTCACCATGCACCGATTTCCAGGCGGTGAGCCACGGTCGACCTGCTCTGATGTCCAGGCTGTGTACCGTGGTTGTCTTGTGCCGAGGTCTGGGCTGTGTGCCATGGTCGTCTTGCGGCGAGGTCCGGGCTGTGTGCCACGGTCACCCTGCGCTGATATCCAGGCTGTGTTCTGCTCTCAGATTGCTATGTGTTCTGGGCTCTGGGCCGCGGTCACTCTGCGCCAAGGTCCAAACTTTGTGCCACGGTCACCCTGTGCCGAAGTCCAGGTTGTGTTCCGTGATATCCTTCTGCAGAGTTCCGTGCTGTATGTGCGGTCAACCTGCGCTGAGATGTGGGTTGTGAGACACAGTTGCCCTGCCCTGAATTCCAGCCTGTGTGCCGTGGTCTCCCTGCGCTGAGGTCCGGCCTGTGAGATGCAGTCACCCTGTGTGTGGCGGGCTCCTTGCGCTGAGGTCCGGACTGTGTGCCGCGGTAGCCTTCTGTCGAGGTGCGGACTGTGTGCCGAGGTCACCCTGTGCCGAAGTCCGGGCTGTGTGCCACGGTAGCATTCTGCCGAGGTCAGGGCTGTGTGCAGAGGTCGACCTGCACCGAGGTCTGGCTTGTATGTTGCGGTCGCCCTGTGCCTTGGTCTGGGATGTGTTCCGCGGTCACCTAGCAACGAGTTCCGGGCTATGGGCCGTGGTCGACCTTCACAGAGGTTTGGGCTGCATGCCACGGGCGCCCTGTGCTGAGATCCGGGCTTTGACACGCGGTCGCCCTGCGCTGAGGTCTGGGCTGTGTGATGCTGTCACCCTGTGCCAAATTCCAGCCTTTGTGCCTTGTTTTCCCTACACCGAGTTCCGAGCTGTGTGCCACAGTCGCCCTGCACCGATTTCCAGGCTGTGAGCCACGGTCGCCCTGCTCCGATGTCCAGGCTGTGTGCCGTGGTCGTTTTGCGCCGAGGTCCGGGCTATGTGCCACAGTCACCCTGCACTGATATCCGGGCTATGTTCAGCTCTCAGATTGTGACGTGATCTGGGCTCTGTGCCGCGGTCACTCTGCACCGAGGTCGAAACTGGGTGCCACGGTTGCCCTGTGCCGAAGTCCGGGTTGTGTGCCATGGTATCCTTCTGCAGAGGTCCGGCTGTGTTCCCCATCGCCCTGTGCCATGATCCGGGCTGTGAGCCACATTCACCCTGTGCAAAAGTCCGGCCTGTGTGCTGCGGTCCCCCTGCGCCGAGGTCTGGGCTGTGTGCCGCATTCGCCTTTCGCCAAGGTCCAGGCTCTGTGCCGCGGTCGCCCTGCATTGTGGTCTGGGCTGTGTGCCCCGGTCGCCCTGGGGTGAAGTCCGGGCTGTGTTTCTCGGTCGGCTAGCGATGAGTTCTAGTCTCTGTGCCGCGGTCGCTGTTCACAGATTTCCGGGCTGTGTGCCACAGTCGCCCTTCACTGAAGTTCGGGCTTTGTGCCGTGGTCACCCTGCGCCGAGGTCAGGGCTGTGTGCTGTGGTTGCCCTGCACTGAAGCCCGGGCTGTGTGCCACATTCACAATGCACCGTGGTCGGGGCTGTGTTCCGCAGTCGGCTAGGGACGAGTTCCAGGCTCTATGCCGCATTCACTCTCCTCCGAGGTCCGGGCTGTGTGCTGCAGTCGCCATCTGCCGAAGTCCGTGCTGTGTGCCAGGGTCACCCTGCGGGGAGGTCCGGGCTGTGTGTCACCCTTGGCTTGTGATGAGTTCCCAGCTCTGTTGCCACGGTCGCTCTGTGCCATGATCCAGTCTGTGTGTTGCGGTCACCCTGTGCCAAATTCCAGCCTGTCTTCCTTGTTCTCCCTTCATCGATTTTGGAGCTGTGTGCTGCGGTCGCCCTGCGCCAAATTCTGGGCTGTTTTCTGCGGTCAGCTAGCGATGAGTTCTGGGCTCTGTGCCACGGTCGCCTTGCGCTGACTTCCGGGCTGTGTGCTGTGGTCACCCTGTGCTGAGGTCCAGGATGTGTTCCGCGGTTGGCTAGCGACGAGTTCTGGATTGTGTGCCACGGTTGCCCTTCACTGATGTTCGGGGTGTGTGCCGCAGTTGCCCTGCGCGGAGGTCCAGGCTGTGTGCCGCAGTCGCCCTCTGCAGAGGTCCGGGCTGTGTGCCGTGGTCGCCCTGTGCTGAGGTACGGGCTGTGTTCCAATGTCGGCTAGCGATGATTTCCGTTCTGTTTGCCGCGGTCGCCCTTCACTGATTTTTGGGCTGTGTGCCACGGTCGCCCTGCGTGGAGGTCCGGGCTGTGTGCCGCGGTCGCCCTGCATCGTGGTCCATGCTGTGTGCTGCAGTCGCCCTGTGCCCAAGTCCGGGCTGTGTTCCGCGGTAGGCTAGCGATGCGTTCTGGTCTCTGTGCCGTGGTCGCCTTGCGCCGAGGTCCAGGCTGTGTGCCACAGTCACCCTTCACCAATCTCCGTGCTGTGGGCCGCAGTGGTTCTATGCCAAGTCCGGGCTGTGTGCTGCAGTTGTCTTGCGCCGAGGTCAGGGCTGTGTTCCACGGTCTCCCTGCACCAATCTCTTGGCTGTGGGCTGGGGTTGCACTATGCCGAGTCCTGGCTGTGTGCCATGGTCACCCTGCATCGAAGTCAGGCTGTGTTCCACAGCTGAACAGCACGGAGGTCCGGCGTTAGTGCTGTGGTCGCACTGCGCCAAGGTTCGGGCTGTGTGCAGTGGTCGACATCTTTTGAAGTCCGTGCTGTGTGCCAGGGTCGCCCTGGGCCGAAGTCAGTGTTTATTCAGCCTGCGGCTTTGCAAAGAATTCCGGACTCTGTACTGCGGTCACTCTGTGCCGAGGTCCCTGCTGGGTGCCACTGATGCCTTGTGCTGAGATCCGGGCTGTGTGCCGCAGTAGCCTTCTGCAGATGTCTAGGCTGTGTGCCACGGTCATTCTGTGCCGAGGTCCGGGCTGTGTGCCACGGTCAACCTGCGCTGAGGTCCAGTCTGTGTGCAGTGGTCACCCTGGGATGAGGTTGGTGTGTATTCCGCCCTCGGCTTGTGACGAGTTCCGGGCTCTGTACCGTGGTCGCTCTGTGCTGAGGTCCATGCTGTGTGCCACTGCCACCTTGTGCCAAGATCCAGGCTGTGTGTCACGGTAGCCTTCTGCACATATCTGGGCTGTGTGCCACAGTCGCCCTGCACCGAGGTTCAGGCTGTGTGCCATGGTCACCCTGCGCTGAGGTTCGGGCTGTGTTCCACGGTCGGCTAGCGACGAGTTCCGGACTGAGTGCCACGGTCACCCTTCATTGATGTTCGGGCTGTGTGCCGCGGTCGCCCTGCACAGAGGTCCAGGCTGTGTGCCGCAGTCACCCTGCGCCGAGGTCCAGGCTGTGTGCCACAGTCACCCTGCACCGAGGTACGGGCTATGTTCCGTAGTTGGCTAGCGACGAGTTCTGGGCTGTGTGCCACGGTCGCTCTTTGCCAAAGTCGGGGCTGTGTGCCGCGGTCACCCTGCCCTGAGGTACGGGCTGTGTTCATCTGTCGGCTTGCAATGAGTTCCGGGTCTGTGCCGCAGTCGCTCTGCACCTAGGTCCAAACTGTTTTCCAAGGTCGCCCTGTGCCGAAGTCAGGGCTGTGTTTCGTGATAGCCTTCTGCAGAGTCCCGGGGTGTGTGCCCGGTCGGCCTGCGCCAAGATTTGGGCTGTCAGCCGCAGTCACCCTGCACCCTAGACCAGCCTATGTGCCATGATCCGAATGCACTGAGGTCCGGCCTGTGTGCAGCCGTCGCCCTGCTCCGAGGTCCAGACTGTGTGCTGCGGTTGCCCTGTGTCTAGTTTCGGTCTGTGTGCCACGGTTGCCCTGAACCGAAGTCCAGGCTGTGTTCTGCGGTCGGCTAGCAACGAGTTCTGGACTCTGTGCCGCGGACGCCTTTCAGAGATTTCCAGGCTGTGTGCCATGGTCGCCCTTCACTGAAATTCGGGCTGTGTGCCGCAGTCGCCCTGCGCTGAGGTCTGGGCTGTGTGCCACATTCACCCTGCACTGTGCCCTGGGCTGTGATCTGCAGTCTGTGAGGGACGAGTTTCAGGCTCTGTGCCGCATTTGCTCTCCTCCGAGGTCTGGGCTGTGTGCCGTGGTCGCCATCTGCCGAGGTCCATGCTGTGTGCCAGGGTCGTCCTGCGGGCAGGTCTGGGCTGTGTGACCTGGTCGCCCTGCGCAGAGGTCCGGGCTGTGTTCCGAGGTCGGCAAGTGACGATTTCCCTGCTCTGTGCCATGGTCGCCCTTTACAGATTTCCAGGCTGTGTGCTGCGGTCGCCCATCACTGAAATTCGGGCTGTGTGCCGCGGTCGCCCTGTGCCCTGGTCTGGGCTGTTTTCCACATTCGGCTAGCAACGAGTTCCAAACTGTGTGCCGCGGTCGCCCTTCACTGATGTTCGGGCTGTGTGCTGTGTTTGTTCTGCGCTGAGGTCCCAGCTGTATGCCGCGGTCGGCCAGTGCTGAGTTATGTCCTGTGTGCCAAGGTTGCCCTGCACCAAGGTTCGGGCTGGGTGCTGCGGTCGCCCTACGCCGAAGTCGGGGCTGTGTACGTGGACACCCTGCGCTGAAGTCCGGGCTGTGTTCAGCTCTCAGCTTGCAACAAGTTCCACTCTCTGTGCCGCAGTCACCCTGTGCCAAGGTCCAAAGTGTGTGCCACGGTCTCCTTGTTCCAAAGTCTGGGATGGGTGCCTTGGTACACTTCTGCCTAGGTCCATGCTGTGTGCCTGGCAGCCCTGCGCCAAGATGCAGGCTGAGTGCAGTCGCCCTATGCTGAAGTCCCGCCTGTGTGCTGCGGTCCCCCTGCGCTGAGGTCCAGCCTGTGTGCTGCGGTTGCCTTGCGCCGGGGTCCGGGCTGTGTGCTGCGGTTGCCCTGTGCCGAGTTTCGGGCTGTGTGCCACGGTCGCCCTGCGCCGAAGTCCAAGCTGTGTTCCGCGGTCGGCTAGCGATGAATTTGGGCTCTGTGCCACGATCACCTTTCACAGATTTCCTGGCTGTTTGCCACGGTCACCCATCACTGAAGTTCGGGCCGTGTGCCTCGGTCACCCTGCGCCAAGGTCCAGGCTATGTGCCGCGGTATCCCTGCCCTGAAGTCCGGGCTGTGTGCCTCATTCATCCTGCACCGTGACCCGGGCTGTGTGCCGCGGTCACCCTGTGCCGAGTTCCGGGCTCTGTGCCTCCCTTGGCTTGCGACGAGTTCCCGGCTCTCTGCCGCGGTTGCTCTCCGTCAAGGTCTGTGCTCTGTGCCACGCTCACCCTGTGCCGAGGTCCAGGCTGTGTGCCACGGTAGCCTTCTGTAGAAGTCCAGGCTGTGTGCTGAGGTCACCATGTGTCGAGGTCCGGACTGTGTGCCGCGGTAGCATTCTGCCGAGGTCCGGGCTGTGTGCCTAGGTTGCCCTGTGCCGAAATCTGAGCTGTGTGCTACGGTCGCCCTGTACTGAGTTCCGGCCTGTGTGCCGCGGTCGCACTGTGCTGAGGTCTGGGTTGTTTTCCGCGTTCGGCTAGCGACGAGTTCCAGACTGTGTGCCGTGGTCACCCTTCATTGATGTGCGGGCTGTGGGCTATGTTCGCCCTGCGCCGAGGTCCCGGCTGTGTGCTGCAGTCGGCCAGTGCCGAGGTCCATCCTGTGTGCCACGGTCACTCTGCACCAAGGTTGGGCTTCTGTGCCGGGGTCACACTTCGACAATGTCCGGCCTGTGTTCTGCCGTCGGATAGTGATGATTTCTGGACTGTGTGCCGTGGTCGCACTTCACTGATGTTCGGGCTGTGTGCCACGGTCGCCGTGTGTGGAGGTCTGGGCTGTGTGCCGCTGTCGCCCTGCGTCGATGTCCGGGCTGTGTTCATTGGCCGCCCTTCGCTGAGGTCGGGGTGTGTTCTGCCCCAGGCTTGCGACGAGTTCCAGACTCTGTACTGGGGTCGCCTGAACCGAGGTCTGTGCTGTGTGCCACTGTCGCCTTGTGCCAAGATCCAGGCTGTGTGCCGCGTTAGCCTTGTGCAAATATCCGGGCTGTGTGCCGTGGTCACCCCACGCCGAGTTCCAGGTTGTGTGCCGTGGTCGCCCTGCGCCGAGTTCCGGCCTGTGTGCCGTGGTCACCCTGCGCTGAAGTCCGGGCTGTGTGCCACGGTCTCCCTGTACCAATCTCAGGGCTATGGGCCACAGTCGTGCTATGCCGAGTCTGGGCTGTATGCCGTGGTCGACTTGCGTCGAGGTTGGGGCTGTGTGCCATGGTCTCCCTGCACCAATCTCTGGCCTGTGGGCTGCAGTCGAACTATGCCGAGTCCGGGCTGTGTGCCATGGTCGCCATATGCCAAAGTCCGGGCTGTGTGCCATATTCACCCTTTGCTCTTGTCCGGGTTGTGTTCCGTGGTCGACTAGGGACGAGTTCTGGGCTCTGTGCCACGTTCGCTCTCCTCCGAGGTCCGGGCTGAGTGCCGCGGTCGCCATCTGCCGAGGTCCGTGCTGTGAGCCAGGGGCGCCCTGCGGGGAGGTCCAGGCTGTGTGCCGTGGTCACCCTGTGTTGACATCCGGGCTGTTTACCGCAGTCAGCTAGCGACGTGTTCTGGACTGTGTGCCACGGTGGCCATCACTGATGTTCGGGCTGTGTGCTGTGGTCGCCCTGCACCGAAGTCTGGGTTTGTGCCACGGTCGGCCAGCGCCAAGGTCCGTCCTGTGTGCCTCGGTCTTCCTGTGCCGAGGTTCAGGCTGTGTTCTGCCGTCGGCTAGGGACGAGTTCCAGGCTATGTGCCGCGTTCACTCTCTTCTGAGGTCTGGTCTGTGTGCCGCGGTCGACACCTGCCGAAGTCCATGCTGTGTGCCAGGGTCACCCTGTGGGGAGGTCTGGGCTGTGTGCCGTGGTCGCCCTGTGCCAAATTCCGGGCTGTGTGCTGCCCTCGCCTTGCAATGAGTTCCTGGCTCTGTGCCGTGGTCGCTCTGCGCTAAGCTCCGTGCTGTGTGCAACGGTCCACTGTGCCAAGGTCTGGGCTGTGTACCACGGTAGCCTTATGCAGAGGTCTGGGCTGTGTGCCGAGGTCGCCCTGCACCGAGGTCCGGCCTGTGTACAACGTTTGCCCTATGCTGAGGTTCAGGCTGTGTGCAGTGGTTGCCATCTGCCAAAGCCCATACTGTGTGCCAGGGTCGCCCTGGACCGAGGTTGGGGTGTATTCCGCCTGTGGCTTGCAAAGAATTCCGTGCTCTGTACAGCGGTCGCTCTGCGCCAAGGTCCGTGCTGTGTGCCACTGACACTTTGTGCGGAGATCTGGGCTGTGTGCCATGGTCGCCCTGCGCCATGGTTCGGGCTGTGTTCTGCGGTCAGCTAGGGACGAGTTCCGGGCTCTGTGCCGTGTTTGCTCTCCTCTGAGGTCCGGGCTGTGTACCGCAGTTCCCATCTGCCGAGGTCCGAGCTGTGTGCCAGGGTCGCCCGACGGGGAGGTCCGGGCTGTGTGCCGTGGTCGCCCTGCGCCGAGTTCTGGGCTGTGTGCCACCCTCGGCTTGCAACGAGTTCCCGGCTTTGTACCGTGGAGGCTCTGAGGCGAGGTCTGTGCTGTGTGCCACTGTCGCCTTGTGCCAAGATCCAGGCTGTGTGTCACAGTAGCCTTTTGCACATATCCAGGCTTTGTGCTGCGGTCACCCTGCGCTGAGTTCTGGGCTGTGTGCTGTGGTCAACCTGTGCTGAGGTTTAGGCCGTGTTCCATGGTCGCCTAGCGATGAGTTCCAGACTGTGTGCCGCGATCGCCCTTCACTGTTGTTCGGGCTGTGTGCCATGGTCGCCCTGTGTCGAAGTCTAGACTGTGTGTCGCGGTAACATTCTGCAGAGGTCTGGGCTGTGTGCCGAGGTCACCATGTGCCGACGTGTGGATTGTGTCATGGTAGCATTCTGCAGAGGTCCGGGCTGTGTGCTGAGGTAGCCCTGTGCCGAAATCCAGGCTGTGTGCTGCGGTCGCCCTGTACCGAGTTCCGGCCTGTGTGCTGCGGTCGCACTGTGTGAGTTCTGGGCTGTTTTCCACTTTCGGCTAGCGACAAGTTCCAGACTGTGTGCCGTGGTCGCCCTTCATTGATGTGCGGGTTGTGGGCCATGTTCGCCCTGCACTGAGGTTCCGGCTGTGTGCCGCAGTCGGCCAGTGCCGAGATCGATCCTGTGTGCCATGGTCACCGTGTGCCGAGGTTCGGGCTGTGTGCCACGGTCACCCTGCACCAAGGTCGGGGTTCTGTGCCGGGGTCACATTTCGACGATGTCCGGCCTGTGTTCTGCCATCGGATAGTGATGATTTCTGGACTGTGTGCCATGGTCGCACTTCACTGATGTTCGGGCTGTGTGCCACGGTCGCCGTGCGTGGAGGTCCGGGCTGTGTGCCACGGTCGCCCTGCGCCGATGTCCAGGCTGTGTTCAGTGGTTGCCCTTCACTGAGGCTGGGGTGTGTTCTGCCCTAGGCTTGCGATGAGTTCCAGGCTCTGTACTGGGGTTTCTCTGCACCGAGGTCCATGCTGTGTGCCACTGTCGCCTTGTGCCAAGATCCAGGCTGTGTGCCACGTTAGCCTTCTGCAGATATCTGGGCTGTGTGCCGCAGTCACCCCGTGCCAAGTTCCGGGTTGTGTGCCGTGGTTGCCCTGCGCCAATGTCTGGCCTGTGTGCCATGGTCACCCTGTGCTGAAGTCAGGGCTGTGTTCTGTGGTCGGCTCACGATGAGTTCTGGTCTCTGTGTGGTGGTCGCTCTGCGCCGAGGTCCAAACTGTGTGCCACGGTCGCCCTGTGGTGAGCTCCAGGCTGTGTGCTGCGGTCGCGCTGTGCCGATTTCTGGGCTGTGTGCCGCCCTCAGCTTGTGACGAGTTCCCGGCTCTGTGGTGCGGTCGCTCTGCACCAAGGACGGTGCTATGTGCCACGGTCACCCTGTGTCAAGGTCCGGGCTATGTGCCGCGGTATCCTTCTGCACAGGTCCGGGCTGTGTGCCGAAGTCTCCCTGCGCTGAGGTCCGGGCTGTGTGCCACGGTCGCCCTCCGCCGAGGACCCAGCTGTGAGTCACGGTCGCCCTGCACCGAACTCCGGTCTCTGTGCCGTGGTTGCCCTGTGCCGTGGTCCAGTCTGTAGGCCACTGTCACTCTGTGCCAAGGTCTGGGCTGTGTTCCGTGGTCGGCTAGCGATGAGTTCCGTGCTCTGTGCTGTGGTTGCCCTTCACATGTATCCGGGCTGTGTGCTGCAGTCGCCCTTCACTGAAATTAGGGCTGTGTGCCATGGTCGCCCTGTGCCGAGGTCCAGGCTGTGTTCTGCGATTGGCTAGTGGTGTTCCGCAGTTGGCTAGCGACGAGTTCTGGGCTTTGTGCCGTGTTCGCTCTCCCCGAGATCTGGGCTGTGTGCAGTGGTCACCATCTTTCGAAGTCCGTGCTGTTGGCAAGGGTCGCTCTGCGCCGAGGTCCGGGCTGTGTACCGTGGTAACCCTGCGCCAAGGTTCAAGCTGTGTTCTGCGGTCAGCTAGCGACGAGTTCCAGACTGTGTGCTGCAGTCGCCTTTCGTGAAGTTCAGGCTGTGTGCCACAGTCGCCCTGCGCTGAGGTCCATGCTGTGTTCCATGGTCGGCTAGCGACGAGTTCCGGGATGTGTTCCGTGGTCACCCTGCACCGAAGTCGGGGCTGTGTGCTGCGGTCACCCTGCACTGAGGTCCGGGCTGTGTTCAGCTCCCAGCTTGCGACGACTTCCGTGTTCTGTGCCGCGGTAGCTCTGCCCCGAGGTCAAAACTGTGTGCCACAGTCTCCCTGTGCCGAAGTCGGGTTGTGTGCCATTGTCTAGTTCTGCAGAGGTCCATGCAGTGTGCCCAGTCGCCCTGAACCGAGATGCGGGCTGTGAGCCACAGTCGCCCTCTACTGAGTTTCGGGCTGTGTGCCACGGTCGCCCTGCGCCAAAGTCATGCCTATGTGCCACGGTCCCCCTACACTGAGGTCGGGCCAGTGTGCCGTGGTTGCCCTGCGCCGAGGACCGGGCTGTGTGCCGCGGTCACCATTCGCCGAGGTCCAGGCTGTTTGCCACGGACACCCTGCATCGTGACCCGGGCTGTGTGCCATGGTCGCCCTGTGCAGAGTTNCCCTACACTGAGGTCGGGCCAGTGTGCCGTGGTTGCCCTGCGCCGAGGACCGGGCTGTGTGCCGCGGTCACCATTCGCCGAGGTCCAGGCTGTTTGCCACGGACACCCTGCATCGTGACCCGGGCTGTGTGCCATGGTCGCCCTGTGCAGAGTTTCGGGCAGTGTGCCACGGTCGCCCTGCACAGAATTCTGGGCTATGTTCTGTGGTTGGCTAGAAATGAGTTCCGGGCTCTGTGCCATTTTCGCCTTTCACAGATTTCCGGGCTGTGTGCCATGGTCACCCTTCGCGGAACTTTGGGCTGTGTGCCACTGTCGCCCTGTGCTGAGTTCCGGGCTGTGTGCTGTGTTTGACCTGTGCCAAAGTCTAGGCTGTGTGCCACATTCACCCTGTGCCGTGGCCCAGGTTGTGTTCCGCCAACGGCTAGGGACGATTTCCAGGGCTGTGCCGTGTTTGCTCTCCTCCGAGGTCCGGGCTGTGTGCAGCGGTCGCCATTTGCCGAGGTCCATTCTGTGTGCCAGGGTCGCCCTGCAGGGATGTCCGGGCTGTGTGCCGTGGTCGCCCTGTGCCGAGTTCCGGGCTTTGACACGCGGTCGCCCTGCGCCGAGTTCTGGGCAATGNGCGGTCGCCATTTGCCGAGGTCCATTCTGTGTGCCAGGGTCGCCCTGCGGGGATGTCCGGGCTGTGTGCCGTGGTCGCCCTGTGCCGAGTTCCGGGCTTTGACACGCGGTCGCCCTGCGCCGAGTTCTGGGCAATGTAACGCTGTCACCCTGTGCTGAATTCCGGCCTTTGTGCCTTGTTCTCCCTGAACCGAGTTCCAAGCTGTGTGCTGCAGTCGCCCTACACTGATTTCCGGGCTGTGAGCCGCGGTTGACCTGCTCCGATGTCCGGGCTGTGTGCCACGGTTGTCTTGAGCCGAGGCCTGGGCTGTGTGCCACGGTCTCCCTGCACCAATCTCCAACTTTGGGCCGTGGTCATGCTTTGCCGAGTCTGGGCTGTGTTCCACGATCACCCTGAGCCAAGGTTCGTTCTGTGTGCCACAGTCGCCCTGTGCCAAAGTTCGGGCTGTGTTCCGCGGTCAGCTAGTGACGATTTCCATGCTCTGTGCGGCGGTCGCCCTTCACAGATTTCCAGACTGTGTGCCACAGTCGTCCTTCAGTGAAGTTTGGGCTGTGTGCTGCGATCGCCCTGAACGAGATCCAGGCTGTGTTTCGTGGTCGGCTAGCAATGAGTTCCAGGCTTTATGCTGCGTTCGCTCTCCCTGAGATCTGGGCTGTGTGCCGCAGCTGCCATCAGCCAAGGTCCGTGTGTTGGCCAGGGTTGCTCTGCAGGGAGGTCCGGGCTATGTGCCGCGGTCCCCCTGTGCCGAGGTCCAGACTGTGTGCCACAGTCACCCTGTGTCCAAGTCCGGGCTGTGTGCCGTGGTAGCCTTCTGCAGAGGTCCGGGCTGTGTGCTGTGGTCACCCTGCACCGAGGTCTGGGCTATGTGCTGCGCTAGCCTGCTGCAGATGTCCGGGCTGTGTGCCGCAGTCACCCTGCACCAAGATCCAGCCTGTGTGCTGCAGTAGCCCTGCGCCGAAGTCCGGGCTTCGTGCCGCGGTCGCCCTGTGCCGAGGTCCGGGCTATTTTCCACGGTTGGGTAGCGACGAGTTCTGAGCTCTGTGCCGCGGTCGCCCTTCACAGATTTCCGGGCTGTGTGCCGCAGTCGCCCTTTACTGAAGCGCGGGCTGTATGCCGAGGACCTGTGCCGAGGTGCGGGCTGTGTGCCACAATCGCCCTGCACCAAGCTCCGGGCTGTGTTCCGTGTTTGGCTAGCGACGAGTTCCGAGCTCTGTGCCAAGATTGCCCTTCACAGATTTCCAGGCTGTGTGCCGCGGTCACCCTTCACTGAAGTGCTGGCTGTGTGCCATGGTTGCCGTGTGACAAGGTGCGGGCTGTGTGCCGCAATTGCCCTTAGCCGAGGTCCTGGCTGTGTGCCACGGTCGCCATGCGCCGAAGTCTGGGCTGTGTGCCGCGAACGCCCTGCCATGAGGTCAGAGCTGTGTGCCACATTCGCCCTGCGTCGTGGTCTGGGCTGTGTTCCGCAGTCAGCTAAGGATGAGTTCCAGGCTCTGTGTCGCGTTCGCTCTCCTCCGAGGTCTGGGCTGTGTGCCGTCATCACCATCTGCCAAGGTCCGTGCTTTGTGCCAGGTTCACCCTGCTCGGAGGTCCGGGTTGTGTGCCGCGGTCGTCCTGCACTGAGGTCCGGGCTGTGTTCCACCCTCAGCTTGTGACGAGTTCCCGGCTCTGTGCCGCGGTCTCTCTGCACCGAGGTCTGTGCTGTGTTTTGCATCGACTAGAGACGAGTCCCGGGCTGTGTGCCGCAGTCTCCCTGCGCCAAATTCGGAGCTGTGTGCCTCGGTCACACTGCACTAGGGTCTGGGCTGTGTTCAGTCCTCGACTTAGGACCATTTCCGGGCTCTGTTCCATGGTCGTTCTGCACCGAGGTCCGGACAGTGTGCCACGGTCACCCTGTATTGAAGTCCAGGCTGTGTGCTGCGGTAGCCTTCTGCAGTGGTCTGGGCTGTGTGCCGCAGTCGCCATGTGCCAAGTTCCGGGCTGTGAGCCGCAGTCGCCCTGCACCAAGGTCTGGGCTGTATGCTGCTGTCGCCCTAAGCTGAGGTCCGGGCTGTGTGCTGTGGTCGCCATGAGCCAAGGTCCGGGCTGTGAGCCACATTCGCCCTGCACCAAGGTATGGGCTGTGCTGCAGTCGCCCTGTGCTGAGGTCTGGGCTGTGTGCCATGGTCGTCCTGCGCTGAGGTCCGGCCTCTGTGCTGCAATCGCCCTGAGCCAAGGTCCAGGCTTTGTTCCGCGGTCACCCTTCACTGAGTTTCGGGCTGTGTGCCACGGTTGCCCTGTGCAGAGGTCCGGTCTGTATGCGGCAGTTGCCCTGTGCCGAGTGCGGCCTGTATGCCGCGGTCGCCCTGCACCAAGGTCCGTGCTGTATTCTGCGGTCGGCTAGCGATGAGTTCCAGGATCTATGCCCCGTTCGCCCTGCACAGATTTCCGGGCTGTGTGCTGTGATTGCCTTTCACTGAGGGTCGGGCTGTGTGCTACAGTCGCCATGCCCCGAGGTCTGGGCTGTGTGCTGCAGTTGCCCTGTGCTGAGGTCTGGCCTGTGTGCCGCAGTCGCCCTGCCCTGAGGTCCGGGCTGTGTGCCATGGTTGCCATCTGCTGAAGTCCGTGCTGTGTGTCAGGGTCACCTTGACCAGAGGTTTGGGTGTGTTCCACCCTCGACGTACGATGAGTTCTGGGCTCTGTACTGTGGTTGATCTGCACCGAGTTCTGTGCTGTGTGCCACAGTCTGCCTTGGCCGAGATCTGGGCTCTGTGCCGCAGTAGCCTTCTGCAGAAGTCTGGGCTGTGTGCCGCGGTCGCCCTGCCCCGAGGTCCGGGCTGTGAGCAACGGTCGCCCTCCACTGACATCTGGGCTGTGTCCCGTGGTCGCCCTGAGCCAAGTCCAGCCTGTGTGCCGTGGTCGCCCTGCACCGAGGTCCAGGCTGTGTTCTGCGGCTGGCTAGCAACGAGTACCATACTGTTTGCCGTGGTCGCCATTCACTCATATTTGGGCTGTATGCCGCGTTCTCCCTGCGCAGAGGTCCAGGCTGTGTTTTGTGTCAGCTAGCGACGAGTTCCGGGCTGTGTGCCGCGGTCGCCCTGCACTGGAGTCGGGGTTGTGTGCTGCGGTCGCCCTGTGCTGAGGTCCAGGCAGTGTTCATCCCTCAGCTTGTAAAGAGTTCCGGGCTTTGTGCAGCGGTTGCTCTGTGCCGACATCGGGACTGTGTGCCACGGTCGCCCGTGCAGTAGTCCGGTCTGTGTGCCACGGTAGCCTTCTGCAGAGGTCCGGGCTGTGTCCTGCAGGCACCCTGCGCCAATATCCGGGCTGTGAGCCATGTTGGACTTAACGCAGATATCCGGGCTGTGTGCCGCGGTCACCGTGCACAGAGGTCCGGGCTGTGTGACGCAGTTGCTCTGCACCGAAGTCCTGCCTGTATGCTGCGGTCACCCTGCGCCAAGGTCTGGGCTGTGTTCTGCGGTATGCTAGCGAAGAATTCCAGGCTGTATGCAGCAGTCATCCTGCCCTAGGTCCAGACTGTGCCATGGTCGCTCTGTGCCGAAATCCAGCCTGTGTGCCACGGTCGCCCTGCGCCGATGTCTGGCCTGTGTGCCGCGTTCCCCTTGTGCCAAGGTCCGGGCTGTTTTCTGTGGTTGGCTAGCGAAGATTTCCTTGCTCTGTGCCACAGTCACCCTTCACAGATTTCCGGGCTGTTTGCCACGGTCGCCCTTCACTGAAGTTCGGGCTGTGTGCCATGGTCACGCTGTGCCATGGTCAAAACTGTGTTCTGCGGTTGGCTAGCGACAAGTTCTGGACTGTGTGCTGCAGTCGCCCTTCACTGATGTTCGGGCTGTGTGCCATGGTCGCCCTGTGCCGAGGTCCGAGCTGTGTGCCATGGTCGCCCAGCGCCGAGGTCTGTCCTGTGTGCCACGGTTGCCCTGCGCCGAGGTTCGGGCTGTGTGCAGTGGTCCCCATATGCCGAAGTCCGTGCTGTGTGCCTGGGTGGCACTTGGCCGAGGTCGAGATATGTTCCGCCCTCGGCTTGCGATGAGTTCCGGGCTCTGTACCATGGTCGCTCTGCGCCAAGGTTCGTTTTGCGTGCCACTGTTGCCTTGTGCCAAGATCCAGGCTGTGTGCCATGGTAGCCTTTGGCAGATGTCCGGGCTGTGTGCCGCAGTCGCCCTGCGCCGATGTCCGGGCTGTGTGCCGTGGTCACCCTGCACCGAAGTTTGGGGTGTTACGCGGGTGGCTAGCGATGAGTTCCAGACTGTGTGCTGCGGTCACCCTTCACTGATGTTCGGTCTGTGTGCCACGGTCACCCTGCGCGGAGGACCGGGCTGTGTGCCGTGGTCACCCTGCGTGGAGGTCTGAGCTGTGTTCCGTGGTCGGCTAGCGACGAGTTCCGGGCTGTGTGCCGCGTTTGCCCTGCGCCAAAGTCAGGGCTGTGTGCTGCATTCGCCCTGCGCTGAGGTTGGGCTGTGATCAGCTCTCGGATTGCGACGAGTTCTGGGCTCTGTGCCGCGGTCACTCTGTGCCGCAATCCAAATTGTGTGCCATGGTCGCCCTGTGCCGAAGTCCGGTCAGTTTGCTGTGGTAGCCTTCTGCAGAGGTCCGGGCTGTGTGCCCGGTTGCCCTGCTCCGAGCTGCGGTCAGTGAGCTGCAGTCACCCTGCACTGAAGTCGGGCCTATGTGCCGCGGTCCCCCTGCTCTGCAGTCCAGCCTGTGTGCCACAGTTGCCCTGCGCTGATGTCCTGGCTGTGTGCCACGGTCGCCTTTTGCTGAGGTCCAGGCTGTGTGCTGCGGTCGCCCTGCATCTTGATCCAGCCTGGGTGCCGTGGTCGCCCTGAGCCAAGTTTCAGGCTGTGTGCCACGGTCGCTCTGCACTGAATTCCAGGCTGTATTCTACGGTCCTCTAGAGATGAGTTCCTGTCTCTGTGCCGCAGTCGCCCATCAGAGATTACCGGGCTGTGTGCCGCGGTTGCCCTTCACCGCAGTTCGGGCTGTGTGTCACGGTCACCCTGCGCCGAGGTCCAGGCTGTGTGCTGCAGTCGCCCTGTGCCGAAGACCGGGCTGTGTGCCACATTTGCCCTGCGACGTGGTCCAGGTTGTATTCTGCGGTCGGCTAGGGATGAGTTCCAGGCTCTGTGCCACGTTCGCTCTCCTCCGAGATCCAGGCTTGTGCCACGGTCGCCATCTGTCGAGGTTCGTGCTGTGTCCCAGGGTCGCCAGATGGGGAGATCCGAGCTGTGTGCCGCAGTTGCCTTGCACCGATTTCTGGACTTTGTGCTGCCCTCAGCTTACAACGAGTTCCCGGCTCTGTGCCGCGGTCACTCTGTACCAAGGTCCGTGCTTGGTGTCAAAATCTCCATGTGCCAAGGTCCGGGCTGTGTGCCACGGTAGCCTTCTGAAGAGGTCCGGGCTGTGTGCCGAGGTCACCCTGTAGCGAGGGCTGGGCTGTGTGCAGTGGTCGCCCTGCGCTGTGGTCCAGGCTGTGTGCCACGGTCACCCTGCGCTGAGGTCCAGGCTGGGTTCCGCCGTTGGCTAGTGACGAGTTCCAGATCATGTGCTTCGGTTGCCCTTCACTGATATTTAGGCTGTGTGCCGCGGTCTCCCTGCGTGGAGGTCCGGGGTGTGTGCCATATTTGCCCTGCACCATTGTCCAGGCTGTTTTCCGCGGTCAGCTAGGGTCATGTTCTGGGATCTGTGCTGCATTCACTCTCCTCTGAGGTCTGGGCTGTCGCCATCTGCCGAGGTCCGTGCTGTGTGCCAGGGTCGCCCTATGCCGAGGTCCGGGTTGTGTGCCACAGCCACCCTGCGCTGAGTTCCGTGCTGTGTTCCACCCTTGGCTTGCGATGAGTTCCCAGCTCTATGCCGTGGTCACTCTGTGCCGAGGTCTGTGCTGTGTGCCAGGGTCACCATGTGCCGAGGTCTGGGCTTTGTGCCATGGTAGCCTTCTGCAGAGTTCAGTGCTGTGTGCCGAGGTCGCCCTGCACTGAGGTTTGGGCTGTGTGCCACGGTCGCCCTGCGCTGAGGTCCGGCCTGTGTGCCACGGTCACCCTGTGCCGAGGTCCGGGCTGTGTGCCACATTCGCCCTGTGCCGAGGTCCAGGATGTGTGCCGCGGTTGCCCCGCATCATCATTTGGGGTGTGTGTCGCGGTCGCCCTATGCCGAGTTTTGGGCTGTGTTCCATGGTCGCCCTGTGCCGAAGTCCAGGCTGTGTTCCACGGTCAGCTAGCGATGAGTTCTGGGCTCTGTGCTGCAGTCGCATTTCACAGATTTCCAGGTGTGTGCCCCAGTCGCCCTTCACTGAAGTTCGGTCTGTGTGCTGCGGTCACCCTGCACCGTGGTCCAGGCTGTGCCGTGGTTGCCCTGCACCGAAGTCTGGGCTGTGTGCCTCGGTCACCTTGCATCACACTCAGGGCTGTATGCCGCAGTTGCCCTACGGTGACGTCCGGACCCTGTTTCACGGTCTCACTGTGCCAAAGTCCGGCCTGTGTGCTGCAGTCGATATGCACTGAGTTCCGGGCTGTAAGCCGCGTTCGCACGTGCCAATTTCCGGGTTTTGTGCCCCGGTCAACCTGCATCACGTTCCGGGCTGTGTGCCGGAATGGCGTTCGCCATTCACAGATTTCCGTGCTGTGTGCTGCGGTCACCCTTCACTGAAGTTTGGGCTGTCTGTCGTGGTCTCCCTGTGCCGAGGTCCGTGCTGTGTTTCGCGGTCGGCTAGGGATGAGTTCGAGGCTCTGTGCTGTGTTCGCTCTACTTCTGTGGTCTGGGCTGTGTGCTGAGTTCTCCTTGTGCCAAGGTGCGGACTGTGTGCTGTGGTCGCCCTGCACCGAGGTCCGGCTTGTGTGCTGCGGTCACCCTGCCCCGAGGTCCGTCTTTGTCCCACGGTCACCCAGCTCCAAGGTCTGGGCTGTATGACGTGGTCACCCTATGCCGATTTCTTGCCTGTGTGCTTTGTTCTCCCTGCACTGAGTTCCGAGCTGTGTGCTGCAGTCACCCTGCAGCGAGGTCCGGCCTGTGTGACACCTGCCCTGCACCGAGGTCTGGGCTGTATGCCACGGTCACCCTTCACCGAGGTCCATGCTGTGTGCCACAGTCACCCTGAATCACGGTCCAGGCTGTGTGCCGCGGTCTCCCTGCGCCGATGTCTGGCCTGTGTGGTGCGGTCACCCTGTGCCGAGGTCTGGCCTGTGTTCCATGGTCTCCCTGCGGCGAGGTCCGGGCTGTGTTCTGCAGTCGCTCTGAGCCTAGGTCCGGGCTGTGTGCTGCAATTGCACTGTGCTGAGATCCAAGCTGTGTGCCGTGGTCGCCATCTGCTGAAGTCCGTGCTGTGTGTCAGGGTCGCCCTGGGCCGAAGTCGGGGTGTGTTCCACGCTCGGCTTACAATGAGTTCCAGGCTCTGTACCGCGGTCGCTCTGTGTCTAGGTCCGTGCTCTGTGACACTGTCGCCCTGTGCTGAGATCCGGGCTGTGTGCCATGGTGACCTTCTGCAGATGTCCGAGCTGTGTGCCGTAGACGCCCAAGGCAGAGGTCCAGGCTCTGTGCTGCAGTGGCCCTGCGCCGAGGACCGGGTTGTGTGCCACGGTCGCTCTGCGCTTTGGTCTGGGCTGTATGCCACGGTCGCCTTGTGCCGAGGTCCGGACTGTGTGCCGCGTTCGCCCTGAGCCAAGTTCCGGGCTGTGTTCCGCAGTCGGCTAGCGACGAGTTCCGGACTGTGTGCCGTGGTTGCCCTTCACTGATGTTCGGGCTTTGAGCCACCATCACGCTGCGCCGAGGTCTGGCCTTTGTGCCGCAGTCGCCCTGCCCCGAAATCCCGGCTGTGTGCCGCAGTCACCCTGCGCCAAGGTCCGGGCTGTGTGCAGTGTTCGCCATCTGCTGAAGTCCGTGCTGTGTGCCAGGGTCGACCTAGGCCAAGGTCGAGGAGTATTCCGCCCTTGGCTTGTGAAGAGTTCCAGGCTCTTACCGCGGTCGCTCTGCGCCGAGGTCCATGCTGTGTGCCACTGTCGCCTTGTGCCCAGATCCAGGCTGTGTGCCACAGTAGCCTTCTGCTAATGTCCAGGCTGTGTCCTGCAATCACCCTGCACCGAGGTCTGGGCTGTGTGACGCGGTCACCCTGTGCTGAATTCTGGCCTGTGTGCCTTGTTCTCCCTGCACTGATTTCCGGGTTATGTGCTGCAGTTGCCCTGCACCGAGGTCCGGCCTGTGTGATGCGTTCACCCTGCTCCGAGGTCCAGGCTGTGTGCCGTAATCACCCTTCGCCAAGGTCCATGCTGTGTGCCGTGGTCGCCCTGCATCACGGTCAGGGCTGTGTGCCGCGGTCTCCATGCGCCGAGGTCCGGGCTGTGTACCGTGGTCGCCCTGCTCCAAGGTCCGGGCTGTGTGCCTCGATCGCCCTGCGCTAAGTTCCAGGCTGTGTGCCGCGGTCACCCTGTGCCGAGGTCCGGCCTGTGTGCCACGGTCTCCCTGTGCCGAGGTCCGTTATGTGTTCTGCGGTCGGCTAGTGACAAGTTCTTGACTGTGTGCCACAGTTGCCCTTCATTGATATTTGGGCTGTGTGCCTCGTTCGCCCTGCATGGTGGTCCGGGCTGTGTGCCGTGGTCACCCTGCACCGAGATCCGGGCTTTGTTCCGCGGTCGGCTCACGATGAGTTTTGGGCTGTGTGCCGTGGTCGCCCTGCACCGAAATCAGGGCTGTGTGTCACGGTCGCCCTGCTCTGAGGTCTGGGCTGTGTGCAATGGTCGCCATCTCCTGAAGTCCGTGCTGTGTGCCAGCAACGCTCTGGTGCGAGGTCGGAGTGTGTTCCACCCTCGGCTTGCATCGACTTCCGGGCTCTGTACCGCAGTCGTTCTGTGTCAAGGTCCATGATTTGTGCCACTGTCGTCTTGTGCCAAGATCCTGGCTGTGTGCCACGGTCGCCCTGCATCACGGTGGGTGCTGTGTGCCGCGGTCGCCCTGTGCCGAGGTTCAGACTGTGTGCCACGGTCGCCCTCCACCGAGGTCTGGGCTGTGTTCCGCAATCGGCTAGCGATGAATTCCAGGCTCTGTGCTGCGGTTGCCCGTCACAGATTTCTGGGCTGTGTTCCGCAGTTGCACTTCACTGAAGTTCAGGCTTTGTGCCGCAGTAGCCCTGCGCCGAGGTCCGGGATGTGTTCCTCCATCGCCCTGCACTGAGGTCCAGGCTGTGGGCCACAGTCGCCCTGCACCGTGGTCCGGGCTGTGTTCTGCGGTCAGCTAGGGACGAGTTTTGGGCTCTGTGCCATGATCGCTCTCCTCCGAGTTCTGGGCTGTGTACTGTGGTCGCCATCTGCCAAGTTCCGTGCTGTGTGCCAGGATCACCCTTCGTGGGGGTAGGCGTATGTTCCACCTTCGGCTTGCGATGAGTTCCGGACTCTGTACTGTGGTTCTTCTGTGCCAAGGTCAGTGCTGTGTGCGACTGTCGCCCTGTGACGAGATCTGGGCTGTGTGCCGCGGTAGCCTTCTGCAGATGTCTGGGCTGTGTGCCACGGCCGCCCTGTGCCGAGGTCCAGACTGTGTGCCATGGGCGCCCTGGACCGAGGTCCTGCCTGTGTGCTGCAGTCGCCCTGCTCTGAGGTCCAGGATGTGTGCCATGGTCACCCTGCTTCACGATTTGGGCTGGGTTCTGCGGTCGCCTGGCGCCGAGGGCTGGACTGTGTGCCGCGGTCACCCTGTGCCAAAGTCGAGGCTGTGTTCAGCGGTCAGCTAGCGATGAGTTCCGGGCTCTGTGCCGCGGTCGCTCTTCACTGAAGTTCGGGCTGTGTGCCGCGGTCCCCCTGTGCGGAGGTCTAGGCTGTGTGCCACGTTGGCCCTGCGCCAAAGTCTGGGCTTTGTGACGCATTCGCCCTGTGCCGTGGTCAGGGCTGTGTTCCGCAATCAGCTATGGAGGTGTTCCGGGCTCTGTGCCGCGTTCTCTTTCCTGCAAAGTCCGGGCTCTGTGCCACGGTCGCCATCTGCCGAGGTCCGTGCTGTGTGCCAGGGTCATACTGTGCGGAGGTCCAGGTTGTGTGCCGCAGTCGTCCTGCACCGAGTTCCAGGCTGTGTCCCACTCATGGCTTGTGACTAATTCCGGGCACTGTGCAGCGGTCGCTATGCGCCAAGGTCTGTGTTGTGTGCCGCCGACACCCTGTGCTGACATCCGGGCTGTGTGCTGCGGTAGCCTTCTACAGAGGTCCGGGCTGTGTTCCGAGGTTGCCCTGAGCCGAGGTCCGGGCTGTGTGCCGCAGACGCCCTGCGCCAATGTCCGGCCTCTATGCCGCGTTCGCCATGCGCCGAGTCTGGGATGTGTTCAGCGGTCGGCTAGTGATGAGTTCAGGGCTGTGTGCCTCGGTCGCCCTTCACAGAGGTTTGCGCTGTTTGCCGCGGACACCCTGCCCTGAGGTCCGTGCTTTGTCCTGCTGTCGCCCTGCACCGAGGTCCATGCTGTGTGCCACGGTCGCCCTGCTAGGATGTCCGGGCTGTGTGCTGTGGTCATCTTTCGCCGAGGTCCGGGCTGTGTGCCATGGTCTCCCTGCACCAATCTCCGAGGTGTGGGCCGCGGTTGCGCTATGCCAAGTCCGGGCTTGGAGTTGCGGTAGCCCTGTGCCGAGTCTGGTCTGGGTTCCGCGGTTGCCCTGTGCCGAGGTCCGGGCTGTGTTCTGCGGTCGGGAAGTGACAATATCCGTGCTCTGTGCCGCAGTCGCCTTTCACAGATTTCCAGGCTGTGTCCCGTGGTCGCCCTTCACTGAAGTTCGGGCTGTGTACCGTGGTCGCCCTGTCCCGAGGTCCAGGCTTGTTCCACGGTCGCCCTGCATGGAGGTCCGGGCAGTGTTCTGCGGTCAGCTAGGGACGAGTTCCGTGCTCTGTGCCATGTTCGCTCTCCTCCGAGGTCCGGACTGTGTGCCGTGGTGGCCATCTGCCAACATCCGTACTGTGTGCCTGTGTTGCCCTGCGGGTTGGTCTGCACTCTGTGCCGTGTTCGCCGTGTGCCAATTCCCGGGCTGTGTCCCGCCCTCGGCTTGTGACGAGTTCCCGGCTCTGTGCCGCGATCGCTCTGTGCCAAAGTCCTTGCTGTGTGCCACGGTCACCCTGTGCTGAGGTCCGGGCTGTGTGCTGTGGTCTCCATCTGCCGAGGTCCATGCTGTGTGTCAGGGTCGCTCTGGGCAGAGGTCCATTCTGTGTACCTCAGTCACCCTGCGCCAAGGTGCGGGCTGTGTTCCACCCTCAGCTTGCGATGAGTTCCTGGCTCTGTGTCGTGGTCGCTCTGCACCAAGGTCCGTGCTGTGTGCCACAATCACCATGTGCCGAGGTCCGGGCTGTGTGCCGTGGTCGCCGTGCACTGAAATCCGGCCTCTGTGCCACGGTCGCTGTGCGCCGAGGTC
>SJYV01019914.1:0-10412 GCA_006410875.1 Neotragus pygmaeus
TTTTGAGATTAGTTGTTTGTCAGTTGCTTCATTCAGCAGATAGATTTTGAATGTGTTAAGGGATCTCAGGAAAGGCAGCTTCCTTTAGTTAACATTTTTTTTTTCCTCAGTCCTTAAGTTTCAGATTATCATTTTGGGAAAGAATCTTCTTTTCCCTCTATAGTGCCCTTGATACTGCTTTTGATCTATTTCAGTTGAATACATTTAAGGGCATATTTGTACAGAGGAGACATATAAAATATTGCTTTCTATTGATTGTACTTATGTGCTGCTAAGTGTGGGTTCGATTCTATCAGTTAAAGATTATAACAGTTGACACTCATCTTTAGCACTCCCCAGAGATTTCTCTGGTGATGTTCACACAANTTAAGGGCATATTTGTACAGAGGAGACATATAAAATATTGCTTTCTATTGATTGTACTTATGTGCTGCTAAGTGTGGGTTCGATTCTATCAGTTAAAGATTATAACAGTTGACACTCATCTTTAGCACTCCCCAGAGATTTCTCTGGTGATGTTCACACAATGGAAGTGTGATCTTCAGGCACTGTGGCCATCCCTATCAAGTTGTATAATGTGGCAACCAATTCAATATCTGAAGTTCTCCTAAAGACCTGAGGCTTATCTCTGATTTGTCACTCAATTTGCTACACATGTGAGCATTTTCTAATGTTAGATCTATAATTATCAGCTTTTGTGGTAGGTTGTTTGCAGTTGTTGTTGTTCAGTCATTATGTCATGTCTGACACTTTGCAACTCCACAGACTGTAGCACACCGACTTCCTCGTCCTTTACTATCTCCTGGAGTTTGTTCAAACTCATATCCATTGAGTGAGTGATGCCATCCGACCATCTCATTCTCTGTCATCCCCTTCTCCTCCTGCCTTCAATCTCTTTCAGCATCAGAGTCTTTTCCAATTAGTCAGCTCTTCACATCAGGTGGCCAAAGTATTAGAGTTTCAGCTTTAGCATCAGTCCTTCCAGTGAATATTTAGGGTTGAAATAGTCAGGGTTGACTTCCTTTAAGACTGACTGATTTGATCTCTTTGCTGTCCAAGGGACTCACAAGAGTCTTCTCCAGTACCACAGTTCACCACAGAAAGCATCAATTTTTTGGTACTTAGCCCTCTTTATGGTCCAACTCTCACATCCATACATGAATACTGGAAAAACCATAGCTTTTTACAGACCTTTGCTGTCTAGGTTTGTCATAGGCTTTCTTCCAAGGATCAAGATTCTTTTAATTTCATGGCTGCAGTCACTGTCTGCAGTGATTTTGGAACCCAAGTAGATAAAATCTGCCACTGTATCCATTTCTCCCCCATTTATTTGCCATGAAGTAATGGGACCAATCAGAGAAGGCAATGGCACCCCACTCCAGCACTTTGTCTGGAAAATCCCATGGACAGAGGAGCCTGGTGGGCTGCAGTCTATGGGGTCGCGAAGGTTGGACACGACTGAGCGACTTCCCTTTCACTTTTCACTTTCATGCATTGGAGAAGGAAATGGCAACCCACTCCAGTATTCTTGCCTGGAGAATCCCAGGGAAGGGGGAGCCTGGTGGGCTGCTGTCTATGGGGTCGCAGAGTAGGACATGAGTGAATTGACTTAGCAATGGGACCAATTGCCATGATCTTCATTTATTGAATGTTGAGTTTTAAGCCAGCCTTTTCACTCTCCTCTTTCACCTTCATCAAGAGGCTCTTTGGTTCCTCTTTGCTTTCTGCTATTAGGATTCTTCTCACTCTTTTAAGTACACCCCTTTGCAATTCCAACTTGGTTTGGAGACTTCTCCTATTAAGCTACAGAAATTACTTCTCCCTACCTCTGCACATGGAATTGGCTTGTGACTTCCTTTGGCTAATAGGAATTCCAAAGTTGTGCAAACAGAGGTTTGAAAAATGTTTGCACATTGTGGCATTCCTTCTTTTCCTGTGCTGGGAAAACTGTTGCCATGTGAGCAAGCTGGATTCTCCTCCTTGAGTGTGAGAGAGAAAGTGGAGACAGGCCCAGCTGTCAGGTCAGCTTAGCCCCAGGAATCCAAGGTAGCTCATCCTAGACTCTCCAGCCCCCAGTGAGGCAGTCCCAACCAGAACTACCCAGTCAACCCACAGAAGCCTGATCAGCAAATGTTTGTTTTCTTCTCACTGGTTTCTTATGGGCAAGGTTTATTATGCAGTAAAATTGAACTGATAAAAGAAATGGGTACCAGAAGTGACAGGCTGCTGTAACAAAATTCTAAAAATGTAGCAATGCCTTTGGGATGAACTAGCAAGTGGAGGCTGAAAAAGCAGTGAGGGGAGAAAAGTGGCAAACGATCTGTTAGTACAAGGCTAGGAACATGTTGAGGAAGCAGCAAAAGCTGGCTGAAAAAATGGTAATCTATGCTTTGTAGCCACAAAACAATTGACAAAACTGTCCCAGGATGAAAAAAAATGTACTCAATAAACTTATCGTTATGCCTAAGATAATTTTATGGCCAATGGTTTAAGCGTCCATTGGCTTTTCCTGCTATGATATTGCAAGAAAAAGATTAGCTAAAGAAAGAATGATTTGGCAAGCAGAATTTAGCAATGTACAGGGAAGCCAAATTTTCTGGGTTGGAAAATAAACCTGATTTTCATCTCTAGTCTCTCCACAGAGCAAAAAGATTCTCAAAAAAGAAATGGCTTCTCAGTAAAGGGTAAATTGAGGATATGGCAATTATATCCATTTGAAAGTCCTATGAAGATGTAAGGTAATGTCCAGTAGAATCTTTCAGCTAGACAGAAGGACTTCTAGTTGTTGTAAGAACACTTTCCCATGTCAATCTGACATGGTGCTCAAAGACAGAGATGTGTGTTTCCAAAGAAACTCTAGATACTACTTTGGGACCATGGGATTGATATCATTTGGCTTCCTGGGAGTAACTCATTAAGCTTGAGAAAGCAATGCAAGATTGTTACAAAAAAACCAGAAATAGTTCAAAACCAAAAAGGAGGCCTCCGAGCTGCAATTTTCTATGGATAGGACTTGGGATTCTAAGGAAATTAGAGATATCAAGGGAACATTTCATACTACGGTGGGCAAAATAAAGGACAGAAATGGTATGGACCTAAAGAGAAGCAGAAGATATTAAGAAGAGGTGGCAAGAATACACAGAAGAACTGTACAAAATGATCTTCATGATCCAGATAACCACAATGATGTGATCACTCAGCTAGAGCCAGGTTCTGGAAAGCAAAGTCAAGTGGGCCTCCTAAAAGATGATGCTGTGAAAGTGCTGCACTCAATGTGCCAGCAAATTTGGAAAACTCAGCAGCAGCTACAGGACTGGAAAAGGTCAGTTTTCATTCCAATCCCAAAGAAAGACAATGGGAAAGAATGCCCAAACTATCACACAATTGCACTCATTTCACACGCTAGCAAAGTAATGCTCAAAATTCTCCAAACCAGGCTTCAGCAGTCAGTGAACTGTGAAATTCCAGATGTCCAAGCTGGATTTAGAAAAGGCAAAGGAAGCAGAGATCAAATTGCCAGTATCCATTGGATCACAGGAAAAGGAAGAGAGTTCCAGAAAATCATCAAGCTCTGCTTCATTGACTATACTAAAGCCTTTGACTGTATGGATCACAACAAACTGAAAAAACTGAAAAGGGAATACCAGACCACCTGACCTGCCTCCTGGGAAATCTGTGTGCAGGTCAAGAAGCAACAGTTAGAACTGGACATGGAACAACAGACTGGTTCCAAATAGGGAAAGGAGTACGTCAAGGCTGTATATTGTCACCCTGCTTGTTTAACTTATATGCAAAGTACATCATGAGAAATACTGGACTGGATGAAGCATAAGCTGGAATCAAGATTTCTGGAGGAAATATTAATAACCTCAGATATGCAGATGACACCACCCTTGTGGCAGAAATAGAAGAGGAACTAAAGAGCCTCTTGATGAAAGTGAAAGAGGAGAGTGAAAAAGTTGGCTTAAAACTCAACAATCAAAAAACTAAGATCACAGCATCCAGTCCCATCACTTCATGACAAATAGTTTGGAAAACAATGGAAAGAGTGACAGACTTTATTTTTTAGGCTCCAAAATCACTGCAGATGGTGACTGCAGCCACAAAATTAAAAGACTCTTGCTCCTTGGAAGAAAAGCAATGACGGCACATTAAAAAGCAGAGACATTACTTTACCAACAAATATCCAGCTAGTCAAAGCTATGGTTTTTCCAGTGGTCATGTATGGATGTGAGAGCTGGACCATAAAGAAGGCTGAGCACTGAAGAATTGATGCTTTTGAACTGTGGTGTTGGAGAAGACTCTCGAGAGTCCCTTGGACTGTAAGAATATCAAACCAGTCAATCCTAAAGGAAATTAGTCCTGAGTATAATTCATTAGAAGGACTGATGCTGAAGCTGAAGCTCCAATACTTTGACCATCTAATGTATAGTGCCAACTTATTAGAAAATACCCTGATGCTTGGAAAGAGTGAAGACTGGAGGAGAAGGGGACTAGAGAGGATGAGGTGGTTGGATGGCATCACCGAGTCACTGACATGAATTTGAGCAAACTCTGGTGGGTGGTGAAGAAAGGGAAGCCTGGTGTGCTTCAGTCCATGGGGTCATAAAGAATCAGACACAACTGAGCAACTGAACAATTCCCTTGAAGTATTAGATGTTGTCTGTTTGTGTACATGTGAAGTAAATGGAGAATTTTAGTGTATAAGTCTTTGAATAAAGGGCTTCCCTGGTGGTTCAGATGGTAAAGAATCTGCCTGCAATCCAGGAGACCCTGGTTTGATCCCTGGGTCGTGAAGATCTCCTGGAGAAGTGAATTGCTATCCACTTTAGTGTTCTTGCCTGGAGAAGTCCATGGACAGAGGAGACTGGTGAATTCCATGGGGTCACAAAGAGTCAGACACAACTGCGCAACTAACACTTTCACAGTGAGGAGCAGCACCTGAAGATCTTCATCTCTATCTGGATCTGAATTTGTTGAAGATCTTGTACTTCAAGGCTGACATAATGAGATATGACTTTTGGGAATGTATTTTGCATGTGGGCAGAAAGTTTATTTTGTGACCAGAGGGCAACCTGTGGCTTGTTTGAAGAAATGGCCACAATAATTTCTACTATCTTTACACATTTCTTAGTATTGTGACTTGGTCATTACTTCCCAAGTGATGGAATCTGGTTCTTGTTCTTTTGAATGTGGGCATAGCCAAGTGAATGGTTTTGGCCAATGGGACATGAAGAAATAAGACAAAAGTTCAGGTTCATAAATGGTTGCACATTTAAGATGTGCTGTCTGTGGCTGCACACATTTGTCCTCAAACAAGGATGAAAGGATGTGTGCTAGCTGCTGGAGAGCCACATGGAGCAGAACCAGGGAGAAGCAGCTCGAATTTCCAGGTTGATGTGTGAGACCATCTTGAACATCCAGCTCCAGCTGAGCATCTACTCATGGCAGCCACTTGACTGAGACCCAAAGAAGACCAGCTTCACAGCCCAGCTGATCCCAGCCAATCAACCAGATCATAATCTATCAAGTGACTATTGCTCTAAGTAGCTAAGTTTTGATGTGGTCTGTTCAGTAGCACAAGCTACTTGGTCCTCTCTATCCATTCATCTGTTGATGAACATCTGGTCGCTTCCATGTCTTGGGTATTGTGCTGCAGTGAATGCTGGGGTGCATGTGTCTTTTTGCATTATAGTTTTCTCAGGATATATGCCCAGGAGTGGGATTGCTGGATCATATGGTAGATCTATTTGTAGTTTTTTAAGCAACCTTCATACTTTCCTCCATAAAGGATGCACCAATTTACATTCCCACCAACAGTCCAAGAGGGTTCCCTTGATGTATGTACACAGCCATGTGTAAAATAGATAGCTATTGGGAAACTGCCGTATAACACAGGAAGCTCAGCTCAGTGCTCTGTGGTGACCTAGATGGGTGGGATGTGGAGGGGGGAAAGGAGGGCCATGAAGGAGTGGACATACGTGTACATATAACTAATTTACTTTATTGTATAACATTGTAAATGAACATGTAAATGTACTGCAATTATTTAAAAAAAACTAATAGATCCAAATTCTCTATTAAAATACAATTTAAGTGGGGGATCTCCATAAAATAAAATAAAAATCTTTTTAAAGTTAAATACTATGACAAATAATTCCTTTTTTTTTTGCTTTTGCCTTCATATCTTGAATATACTTTAATTTCAAGTAGTTTAGCTAATACCCTACCTGCTTTCTTTTCTTTGAAGACTTTAGTGTTTGAGTTTGGATTCCCTTGCAAGGTACCCTGGTAATTAATCAGTTTTGACCTGTTTAATTTTGTTTAAATTTGACCTGTCACATTTATAGGACTCCCAATTTTCTTCCTGGAAAATTCTTTTCCTCCTTAAAAAGATTCTTTGCCCTCACCTTCTCCCTTTTAAAAACAGCCTTCTTTCCTTCTTTCCTTTGCCATTTAGGCATTTAGTGTTTATTTTCAAATTCCTGTTCTTTTTAGGCTGAGTCAAACATTTTCCCTGAGTTTCCAATAAGCTGTTCTTAAACTGTCTCCAGGCTTCTTCATGGTTATTTACTTTCAAAACTATTTCTTTCAGATTTTTTTCCCTAAGAAAAGCCCACATTTTGTCATAGTTCCATTTTCTAAAACTAACTTCATGAGAAATATTTCTGGTTTCCTTTCTAGCCAGGATGCTGAACTTAATCACATGGTAATTGCTGTTAACCAGGCACTCCCTAGGGACAGTATCTCTCTTATGAACTTTCCTATGAATGAACAGTCTATTCACACTGTTCATGGGATCAAGAATACTGGAGTGGTTTGCCATTCCTTCCTCCAGTGAACCACGTTTTGTGAGAACTCTTCACTATGACCCATCTGTTTTGGGTGGCCCTGCACAGCATGGCTCATTGCTTCATTGAGTTATGCAAGCCCCTTCACCATGCCCCTGGTGCGGTGAAATATTGAATGGTGGCAGAAGATGAGATGGCAGGATAACACCACCAACTCAGTGGACATGAATTGAGCAAACTCCAGGACATAGTGAAGGACAGGGGAGCCTGGTGTGCTGCAGTCCATAGAGTTGCAAAGAGCGGGACACGGCTTAGTGACTGAACACAACAAAATGGATGAGCAGGGCACCATCGATGGCTGAAAACCAAGGCTTGTCCATTTACCTAAAGGGTATTCCTGAGGATACACTATTCAGATGGAAATGAAGTAGAAGGGAAAATGCTATTTGGTTATTTCCTTTGGCCCTTTTCTGACTCCTCAGCCCCATTTTCTGAGGACATGCCATTTCAGCATTTCTGTTACAGTTATTTGTAGAATCATTTTAGCTTCCATCCCAGACTCAAGATATTTAATAGGGTCTAGGTTTCAGCCATCTTTTTAGCTCTTGGAGTGAACCTAGCAGCTGGGCAGTAGGTTATAATACTATAAATGTTACATTAGAAATATCTGAGTAAATAAACAAGAATGAAAACAAGGTATGAACTAGGTCAAGAATGGCTTTGGTGGGAAAAAAGGGAAGGTTGTGACAGATAAGTGGTCTTTCTTAATGAACTTTTTATCTCTCCATGGTTGTCTAGTCTTGCCCTCCTCTCTTACTATGCCTCCCTTAAAGGAAAGAGACTGGGTTGAAGACATAGAAGCTTCACAGGAAGAAATATTCTTCTTCCTCACCTCAAACTGTATCTACAACAGAGCTATTGTGTATTGCTTAAAGGAAATTTGGACTTGCTGTACCTGGATCTGCTGATATCCTTATAAGCCAGAGGAAATATGGAAGATGCCACTGCAGGTGGCATAGATTTTGGATCTTTTTTATTACCCATTAAAAGGAACAAAGCAATGACTATAACAAAACCAAGGATCCGTATACAGGCATACTTTGGAGATAATGCTGGCTCAAATTAAGGCCACAACAATAAGGCAAGTAACACAAATATTTTGGTTTTTCAGTATATGTAAAAGTTATGTTTAGTATACTATATTAGGTGTGTAAATAAGATTATATTAACATATAAAAATGCACAAACCTTAATTAAAAATATATTACCAGGATATAAAAATATATAACCATCCTCTGAGCCTTCAGTGATTGCTAATCTTTTTGCTGGTGGAGGGTCTTATCTGGGTGTTGATGGCTGCTGACTAATCAAGGTGATGGTACTGAATAAAGGGGGTGGGCTGTGGCAGTTTCTTAAAAGAAGACAACAATGAAATTTATCACACCAATTGACTCTTCTTTTTACAAACAATTTCTCTGTAGTAAGCAATGCTGTTTGATAGCATTTTACTCTCTGTAGAATTTCTTTCAAAATTGGAGTTAATCCTTTCAAATCCTCTCATTGCTTTCTCAAATAATGAGTTTATGTAATATTATAAATCCATTGTTGTCGTTTCAACAATCTTTATAGCATCTTCACCAGGAATAGTTTCTATCATAAGAAACCACTTTCTTTGTTCATTTATGCGAAGCAACTCCTGCTCATTCAAGTTATACCATGAAAAGGCAGCAAGCCAGTCAAAGCATCAGGCTCCATTTCTAATTCTAATCCTTTTGCTATTTCCGCCAGGTCTTCAGTTACTTCTTCTACTGAAGGCTTAAACCCCTCCACGTCATCCATGAGGGCTGAAATCAACTTCCATACTGCTTTTGATGGTGATGTTTTGGCCTTTTACCATGAATCTTGAATGATTTTAATGACATGTAGAATGGTGAATCCTTTCCAGGGGTTTCCAATTGACTTTGCCCAGATCCATCAGAGAAATCACTATCTATGGCAGCTATAGTTTTACAAAACATATCTTTTAACTAATAAGACTTTCACATTGAAATTGCTCCTTAATCCAGGGGCTGCAAAATGAGTGTTACATTAGTAGGCATGAAAACTATATTAATTTCATTGCCTGTCTCCCTCAGAGCTCTTGAGTGACTAGATGCGTGGTCAATGAGCAGTAATGTTTTGAAAAGAATCTTTTATTCAGAGCAGTATGGGCTTAAAATATGAAGTAAACTGTTGTAAACAGGTTTACTGTCATCCTGGCTCTGTTGTTGCCCTCTAAAGAGCTTGTCCTTTGAAGCTGTGAAGTCAGGCTCAACTTCTCTCTTGACATAAGTATATCCTCGGTGGCATCTTCTTCTCATAAAGGGTGTTTTGTTTACAGTGAGAATCTGTTCTTTAGTACATCCACCCTTATTAATTATCATAACTAGATCTTCTAGATAACTTGCTGCAATTTCTATGTCAACACTTGCTGCTTCACCTTGCATTGCTGTGTTATAGACTTGGTGTCTTTCCTTTAACCTCATGAACCAACCTCTGAAAAGCTTCAAACTTTTCTTCAGCAGCTTCATCGCCTCTCAGCATTCACGGAATTAAAGAGTGAGGGTCTTGCTCTGTATGAATCTTTGGCTTATGGGAAATGTTGTGGCTGGTTTGTTCTATCCAGACCGCTAAAGCTTTCTCCATGTCAGAAGGAAAGCTGTTTTGCTTTCTTATCATTCATGTGTTCACTGAGTGGTGATATAGAGGTTCATAGAGAAGGTTCAACATGTTTATCATAGGAGTCCTTATATGAAAAATATGTCAAGGAAACAAAATATACTTGTATCATCATTGGCATTTTCAACAGCAAAACTTTATAGATAAATAGAGTAACATTTTGTTGTTGCTGTTTAATCGTTCAGTCATGTCCGACTTGTTTGTCGGACATGATCTGTAGCTCACCAGGCTCCTCTGTCTATGGGATTCTCCAGGCAAGATTAGTGGCGTGGGTTCCCATTTCCTCCTCCAGGGGATCTTCCTGATCCAGGGATCAAACCCCCATCTCTAAAGAAAGAAAATGTTAGCCACATTTCTTATGTAGAGAAACTGTCAACATAAAGACTGCAAACAAATAGTTATGAACTTTACTATCAAGACAGTATGGTACTGGCACAAAGACAGGAATATAGATCAATGGAACAAAATAGAAAGCCCAGAGATAAATCCACACACCTATGGACACCTTATCTTTAACAAAGGAGGCAAGAATCTACAATGGAGTAAAGACAATCTCTTTAACAAATGGTGCTGGGAAAACTGGTCAACCACTTGTAAAAGAATGAAACTAGAACCCTTTCTAACACCATACACAAAAATAAACTCAAAATGGATTAAAGATCTAAAGTAAGACCAGAAACTATAAAACTCCTAGAGGAGAACATAGGAAAACACTCTCCAACATAAATCACAGCAGGATCCTCTATGACCCACTTCCCAGAATACTGAAAATAAAAGCAAAAATAAACAAATGGGACCTAATTAAACTTAAAAGCTTCTGCACAACAAAGGAAACTATAAGCAAGGTGAAAAGACAGCCTTCAGAATGGGAGTAAATAATAGCAAATGAAGCAACTGACAAAG
>SJYV01019915.1:0-26573 GCA_006410875.1 Neotragus pygmaeus
TTTTGGTGTAATCCACAAAGACTTTCCATACATACGCTCCCTTTTCACATCACTGTCCTCTCCCAGCTACTGGATGGTATCACACTCCTTTGTAAGGCATCGCCTATTATAATCCTGCCTTGGCCAGTGGAGTGGCCCCCATGCGCACTGAGTAAATGTTAATCTGGAGATTCTAGGGGAACAAATGAAGACAGGAAATCCATCCTGTCCAGAAGTTAAATCTATAATGATTTAACTTTAACCCACTCCTTTTTTTTTTTCTTAATCAGACGTACTGTCCCTTTTCCCTGTTTGCTTTTAACCTCATGAGTTGGCATTAGACAAGCAAATCCTTTATGTATATTTTGCTTACTGGGATCAGTTAATGTTTGTTAATATATTCAAGTAGCTTCTTCATCTTGTAGGAACTCAAAAACCTCTTGCCTTTTGGAGAAGAACGCTACTTGTTTACCTTTTGATTTCTCGCTTTAAGCAAAGGCATTTTTATTCTTAATCTTTTAAACTTTCTGAGCCAATCTTCAAATGTTATTAAACATTTTCTTCTCCATTCATTTAAAATTGAACATAGTATTTCAAAGTGTGTACTGTGAATAGAAAACATACCAGAAACCAGATACCGGAACTGAACCGACAGGGGATCGCTCTTTCTGTCTGTTAAAGCAGACCAGGAAATTGTCGGGTCTTAGATGTTGCAGGAAGGGATTTGGCTGATGTAAAACTGTGAATCAATACCTGCTAGAACAAGTCCTCCAGGTTTCAGTTCTTCCCCTTCAGGCCAGTCTGTATGTTACTCTGTATGTGTGTGTGTGTTCAGTTGTATCCAACTCTTTGTAATGCCATGGACTGTAACCTGCCAGTCTTCTCTGTCCATCGAATTCTCCAGACCAGAATACTAGAATGGGTAGCCTCCCATCTCCAGGGGATCTTTCCAGCCCAGGCGTTGAACCTGCATCTCTTGCATCTCCTGCATTGGCAGGCAGATTCTTTACCCCTGAGCCACCTGGAAAGCCTCTATATGTTACTCCCAGGCCCCAAATTCTTTATTATCTATTTTAATGGGAAGACCTGAGTTTGATCTTTGGGTTGGGAAGATCCCCTGGAGAAGGAAAAGGCTTACCCACTCCAGTATTCTGGTCTGGAGAACTCCATAGACTGTATGGTCCATGAGGTCACAAAGAGTCAGACATGATTGCGTGATTTTCACTTTTTAAAATTAACACAGTGGTAGGAATGATAAAAATAAATGTTTAAAAAATTTTGCTTTTGCTTAGGCACTCAACTGGCTTCTTCAGGCACAGGCAGCTAGAGGATTCCAGTAGGAGGAATGATCCGTTTCAGTGTCAGGAACTCCCTTCCCCATGGTTAAGGCAACAAAAGGGCAAGACAGAGCTGCAGCCCCCAGCATGGGGTGGCCTCCTGTTTGGAGGTGGATGGGCAAGAACAGACTGCCTCGGGACACCGGGACACTCTGCTCAGGTGTCTGGGATGTCGCCCTGCCTGGCAAAGTTGGAGTTGAGGCCAGAACACTTGGGACCCTCGACTTTCTATGCTTTCTGCTCTAAGACCAGCTTCTGCAAGTATATTCAACATGGCAGAAACACGTGTCAGTGTACCCGCTCTTCAATTTTCATGAAGAATATCAAGATAAAGTTCCTTAGCTACTGCCAGCCTCTAAACCCGCCATGAGCACATGGTTAGTGGTGAAGAAACTATTTGTGGCTAGAACTACAGGGAGGAGTGGATTATGTGTAAAATTGTTCTTGCATTAAGCTCTTGTCCGGATGCATATCAGATTTTCCTCCCAGCAGCTGTTGTCCTCTGACTGGAGAGCACAGGTTGCTGGTTGCATTCCTTGTATGGGTTTGTGGCCGTTTTGAAACTTCACATTGATGTTTAATAGCACCAGCACAGTGTATTAACAAAGTGGGTGAAGAGACGGAAAGGATGAGAAAAGTGTCATTTCATGAGAACAGTAAACACCCCAGTTCTTGGTTACCTGCCAGGGGCTGTTCTAAACAGGCACAGTTATGTTGTTGTTGCTCTTGTTCAGTCACTCAGTGGTGTCCAACTCTTTGCAAACCCACAGAATGCACACCAGTCTTCCCTGTCCATCACCATCTCCCAGAGCTTGCTCAAACTCATGTCCATTGAGTCGGTGATGCCATCCAACCATCTCACTCTCTGTTGCCCCCTGCTCCTCCTGCCCTCAATCTTTCCCAGCATCAGAGTCTTTTCCAATGAGTTGGATCTTTGCATCAGGTGGCCAAAGTATTGGAACTTCAGCATCAGTCCTTCCAATGAATATTCAGATATAGTCATAAGCTCTTTGAATCTTGACAAGAACGTGAGGATCTAGGTGCTGTTGGCCATTGTTTTGCCTTGCTTATTTTATGTTCCCTGGTTTCAGTTTGCCCACCTGTGGTTAAGGAGCAACACTGCAGGTTGGGAAAACTCATGTAGGGAGCAGACAGTCTCTTTTTCAGTCCTGCTTTGCTGGTAACACTCCAGGTGTTTAATTTTTAAGCCATTGACTCTGTGTGTGTATGCGCATGTCAGTCTGGAAGTTCAAATTGTAAAACTGGTGGAGTGGCAGCAAGACTGTTTGAAGACAGAGCTCGCGCTTTGCAAACGCCCTCGAGGTGGCTCTGCTGAACTCACGGGGCTTTTGAAGCCACTTGTGAGTGGCGGAAGTTGATGGTATCTGAAGTCCACTGGTAGCTCTGAAACACATAGCGTTTCTTTCACGTTATTTTGACTACTGCTGAATCCTTTTTGTACCAGAGCAGCTTTTAGCACTCAGAACCCAAGCTACTCTGTATGGATGTGTCACCCCCATAACCTTACCTTGCCTCATTCCAGAGCACGGAGAATATTCTCAACCGAGCTGTTCAGAACAACTGTTGTGGGTCACCAAATAATGTGAACTACCTGATTTTATAGCAGCAGACCCAGCTCTTTGCTCTTGCAGACAAAGAGACAAACGTTTTCACTTATTCACTGTGCCGGTCACCCAAGGTCATTTGATGCCACATGATTGACAGTTCTGCCCTCAGCCACGCTGGGGCGCTGCTCCCTCCTCCCACAGTGGGCACTTTCTGTGCTAAGAGAAAGTCCCTGGGTCATCTCTGTGTGTCCCCTGGAGGTGAGCGGTAACCTGTCTGCACACCTAGGGGAGGATCTGAAGCTCCCTCAGTCACAGGGCAGGTATTCAGCAGGTTTAGGCTGTCGGGGGTGGGGGCTGGAGGGGAGGCCCCTAGAGTAAAGGACACCAGGGTGAGAAGACCCAAGTGCCTCCCCGTCTCTTACTGGGGTTCTGTTTTCTGTTAACCTCCTCCAGCTCCCCTGTGCCTCAATGGTAAAGAATCTGCCTACAGTGCAGGAGATCTGGGTTCAAACCCTGGTCAAGAAGATCCCCTGGAGAAGGAAGTGACAATCCACTCCAGTATTCTTGCCTGGGAAATCCCATGGACAGAGGAGCCTGGTGGGCTACAGTCCATGGGGTCTTGAAAGAGTCGGAGACGACTTAGCAACTAAGCAACAACCACCACCACCCCCTCAATATTACAGCCTATTTTGGCTAGCCTCTCTTTGTTAATTGGCATCTTCTTGATCAAAAGGTAAACTATATCAAATAAAAAATGAACAGAACTCATTTATGAAGTGGAAGTGAAAGTCGCTCAGTCATGTGCTACTCTTTGCGACCCCATGGACTATACAAGTCCATGGAATTCTTCAGGCCAGAATACTGGAGTGGGTAGCCTTTCCCTTCTCCAGGGCATCTTTCCAACCCAGGTCTCCCGCAATGCAGGCAGATTCTTTACCAGTTGAACCACCAAGCCCAAGAATACTGGAGTGGGTAGCCTTTCTCTTCTCCAGGAGATCTTCCCAACTCAGAAATTAAAACGGGGTCTCCTGCATTGCAGGCGAATTCTTTACCAACTGAGCCATCAGGGAACTCATTTACAGAATTTAATAAAACATCAATGCAGAAACCCATGAAACCATCAACCAAGTCAAGAAGTAGAGTGTGCTTGGGACCCGGGAAGCCCTCCAGGTGAACCTTTGTAACCACATCTCCCTGTCCCCAAAGAGAGAGTGACTTTCTTTGACTGTAATCATTTTCTTACCTTTATAGTTTTCACTCCTCTGAGTACATCCTAAATTGGGTAAGGTTTGATTTGGCCTGATTTTAAATTTTATGTAAATCGAATCATTCTCTAAGTATTCTTTCATGACTTGCTTTTTTTCACTGAACAGTATGATGGGAAGATTTATCTGTGTACGTGTGAAGTTTATTCATGTTCAATGCTATAAGTTCTATTCCCAGTTTAGGGTAATTAAGAATGATAGTGCTATCAATGTCCAGCACTAATCAGTTGGTATGGCTCTAGGACGGGAATTGCCAGGTCAAACAGCATGAGTATCTTTGGCTTTTTAAGATAGTGTTACACTGTTTTCCAATATAGTGTCTATAATGAAACCAGCACCATATAAATTTGTGGTGCTTCCTACTATTGCTAATATTTGGTATGGCCAATGTTCTTAATGTTGCCAATCCAGTGAACACACAGGTTTAATTTTCATTTCTCTATTATTTCTAGTGTACAATTAGTGAACACACAGGTTTAATTTTCATTTCTCTTGTATTTCTAGTGTACAATGTAGTGAACACACAGGTTTAATTTTCATTTCTCTTGTATCTCTAGTGTACATTCTGGTGAACATGCAGGTTTAGTTTTCATTTCTCTAATATCTCCGTTTTCATGTTTATCAGCCATCTGTACTTCTCTTTGGTGATGAGCCTGCCAAATATTTTGCTCCATTTGATTATGCTGTCTGCTCCTTTTTTCATGGATTTTTAGAAGTTATTTTTATATTCTAACCATCAGATAGAAAATGAAGACAATGTGAAGAAGCTCTTTATAAGTGTCTTTCCTGGCTTGACTTTTCACTTGTTATGGGGTTTTTCTTTTGGTAAACAGGAGCTTTTAATTTTAAAATAGTCAAATTTAGAAATCTTTTCCATTTTGGTTAATAATTTGTTGTAATTAATTTTTAAGAAATCTTGCTGTATTTCAAGATAATGAGACTATTTTCTTATATTCTCTTCTTAAAGCTTTCCTTTCCAATTATCCACTTGGAATTGATTTTTGGAATGATATAAGTCCAGTTTTTCCTAAGTGGATGCCTAATTATATTCACATCATTTAGTGGAAAGTCAGCCATACATTCTATGATTTACAGCTGCTACAGGGCCCGCTCTGAACAAGTTTACGGTCTATCGTGACTTTCTGTTTGTGAACTTGCTCCACATCTAAACCATGCAATATTAGTTTCTATAGCTCTAGGAGAAATTTAAAACATAGATCTTACTAAGAAATGGAACTCTACATTCACATTCTTCTCATGTATATTTTGAATATTTACAAAAATTGAGTATACAAAGGACCATAAAGCATGTCTCAAGAAATTTCAAATGTCTAGTATTATAAAGGGCAGAGATTGGCAAACTTCTTCTGCAGAGGATCAGAGAATAGATATTTTAGTTACTGTTATGCCATGCAGTCTCAGTTCTGCAGTTATAGTGTTAGAGTAAACACAGATGATGTACAATAGAATGGATTTGATTCTGTTCCAATAATACATTATTTACCAAAACAGATGGTAGGTCAGACTTGGGCCAGGAACCACAGTGTGCTGACCTCTGATAGAGAGAACACATCCACTGCTCTCAGTGAAATTAATTTAGAAATCATTAACAGAATGCAGTTAGAGAAACAAAAAGTTCATTATGTTTGGAGACTGAGAAAATGTCTTTAAGTAACTCATAGGTCAAGTAATCAAAATTATGAAAAGAATAACACAATCCACTTCCAGAGACTGAGGGGAGAAAATGATAAAGCTGCACACAGAAATGAATAAAGTAACTTTTTATAAACAAACTATAAACAAAACTAAAAGATAGTCTGTTGAAAAACTAAGATTAGATACCTCTGTCAGATCAGAGCTACAAGTAAACAACAGATGGAATTAGAGAGACCATAATAACAGACGTTACTGAAATTTTTCAATAAGTGTTTGTTATGTAACAACTTAATGCCAACAATTTTGACTGTTTGCTTGGGATAGACCATTTTCTAAAAAGCACAATTTATCAAAGCTGATTTTTGGGGGGAAATAAAGAACCTAAATAGTCAAAAAATCACAATATAAATATAATCACTAATTTTTAAACTTCCTCAAAAAATCTCTAAGAGTAGATGATTTTATCAATGACTTCTACTGAGAATCATAGATAATAACAGAAATATTTCTAATAGCGAACCTTGACAGTAGAGAAACTGAGAGACTAGCCCCTCTCATCCCATGGAGTCAGTGCCCTGCTACCTGTGACGCTTTTGGTTGGTGTCACCTTAGTTACCTGCTTCAGAATCATTCCAAGATAACTCTGGCAGCTTTGTGTGCTTCTGCAAAAGCAAGGTTGGATCTCTTAACAGGACATTATCTTTCTGCTCTGTTTATGGGGCAGGATGTTACTTAAAATCAGGAAACCTTATTATAAGAGACTTCTTAGAAAAATTATTTTTCATGCTAGATTTGTTTTGCTGATATTTCACTTATAATGTTATACAAGGTGTTTTCAAAATGTTCAGCTCTCAATGTTAACAAACACTTGAGTTTGGTGGAAATCACCTATAAGAATAACTGAGGGAGAATGATTCCTCCTTGCTTAGTTCCCTGGACAATGGAGACAGGTATGTTTTCCTCAATAGAAGCCGTTTACCATCTTGTTTCAGGATCTACCATGAAAAGATGTTTTGTGTGTGCATATATATTACTGTTTCAAACTATATTTAATTGGAATTTTAAATTATGCTTAAAGTTTTTTAATCATAGCCCGCAAAGTTGGTAAAATTGGGAAGACCTTCTTATATAACATTTATTCTCAAACTGTTATGCACTCAAACTCAGAAAGTATCGTTCACCACAGCATCTAGGCACTGCTGTGTTTTGTAAGGACACCAACTATATTTTTGGTAATTGGGATTTTTCTCTGACCCCCAGCCTCTCCTCCCCACTCAATTCCAACTAAGACAGGAGCTGTCATGGACCACAAGATGTCACTGTAGGTTTCACCCAGCAACCTTTATATAAGAGATGGATGACCCTTGAAACAAGGATTGACTATTAGATAACAATCCCCTCTATTTTTCCCAAGAAATTTTGATCAAGTTTACCTTCAGACCCCATCTGCCCTTATCCCCATCACTAAGCCTTTAGATGTGGATAATCATGTTTAGAAAAAACACTGAAAAGTAAAATGGAGCAAGAATGGGGCTCAGCAATGACGCTTAAGACTTATATGTACACATAGCTATGTAACGAAGCCCACAGCAAGGCAGCCACCAAGAACTGAATAATGGCCTTTTCCAGATGCGACTTTGCAAGAGTGGAAATTTGACGCTAACAGGTAAAGGAGACTCTGCTGTATTTTGGTGATGATTTAAGGTGATGATAGTGTCCTGTAGTTAGTGAACCCTTGGTACCTTAGAGAAAACAGGCATTCTTTTTTTTTTTTTTTTAAGAATAGGAATTTTACATTTTTAAGACATTTAGATTTTTGCCCCAAGGTAAAGGATTTAATCAATTTAGGCATGGGGGCAGCTTATGAACTGGATGGGTCCTTAGAAAATAAGAACTGCTGACCTGTAGAAGCTGATATATTGGAAATAGTGTTTTGTGAGATTATGATACAGTAGTTATGACTACAAAGAGCCTGCATCTTTTAAAGTACATACTGAAATATTTGTAGGTGGAAAGACATGATAAGGTTTGCTTCAAAATAATCATAGGAACAGAGATAGGGAGGGGCAGGGGTCGACTGTAGGTGAAATGAGACTAACCATGAGTTGGTAACTGAACCTGGGTGATGGATGGCATGTGTGTTTGAAATAATTTGTGGTTATAATGAGGGAAGGTGTCAACCCCAATGCAAGCAGGAGTCTGTTCATCGTAGTCTTCCTTTCCTGATGGTGGAGGAACCCCAATGATCTAAGTCCCGCAGCTCAGGAATACACCCTCAAAAATCTTTACCTGTTGGTTACTCATTCATTAGTTTACCTAAATACCACCATTCTGGAGCAGTGAGCTCCTGAAGTTTGTAACTGTGTAAACTTAAACAAAAAGAGGAGTTTACATTTGTCCCCTAGATATAGGTTTTAAAACTGTCAGAACATGATCCAACTTCCTAGTGTTTCAGAATGTCTTGAAAAACTTTGTTCACACTTAACTTCAGCTTATATGATTATGTAGATTTCTATCATAATCCCTCTTAGATTCCAACTTTCTATTTTAAAGTATCTAAAAGTAATAAGATTTTTCTCCTGCAGAAGCCCGTCCATCTCTATGATGATTTTCAGTGTCCTTCTGTGAAGATTTTTCAACTTTGTTGTTCAGTTGCTAAGTCATGTCTGAATACTTGCAGCCCAGTGGACCACAGCACACCCGGGTTCCTTGTCCTTCAGAGTTTGCTCAAACTCATGTACACTGAGTTAGTGATGCCATCGAACCATCTCATTCTCTACTGCCCTCTTTTCCTCTTGCCTTCAATCTTTCCCAGCATTGGGGTCTTTTCCAGTGAGTCAGTTCTTCGCATTAGGTGGCCAAAGTATCAGAACTTCAGCTTCAGCATCAGTCCTTCCAAATGAATATTCAGGGTTGATTTCCTTTAGGAGTGACTAGTTTGATTTTTCAACTTTAATTGTCACTTTATCACTGAGGACTGGTAACCAAACCAAACATAGGTCCTGGTGTTTTCAGATACACTAGCATTGTTAAAACAGGAACAGAATGACTCCTGGGAAGTCACTTCCCACGTCCTTCCTACAAGGTGTAAAATTTCATTCTAGTCTTCATGGGTAGTAATAGAGTGCCATCTCCAATCTATAGTCTATCTCAGATACTTTTTCTGAGACACATGTTCAGAGCCCAATATGATCTATGAAATATAATTCTTCTTATTTTTCCTTAGTGTTTTATCTAACCCTGCTTTGCTTTAAAACATCTGCCTACTCAGAGCCTGAAAATATCCTATGGTTTATCTAATCCACTTTTTTATTTACACTTGGGAAGATGCTACGTCTGAAGATTTCACAGTGCGTTCTTATTCATATGATCATAGATACCCAGCATTTCACTGATGCTGTCCCAAACATATTCCCTTCACTGTGCATATTTTAATGAAATCATACAGCTGTGCACAGTCAGTTCAATCTTTCATCCTTTATTTTCTCCAGCAAATTAACTGAAACATTTTCCTTCAATTCCATAGTCACTTTAAAAAATTACTTATACTTTTGATGTATGTAAAGTTTTTGGAAGAAATAATTGTGATCTCCTTTGTTCTCCTAATTATTTATGTGAATTATTATAGGTATTCTGCAAGCCACACACATCTCATCTAACTAAGTATGTAGTTATAGTCAAATCCAGTGACTTTTCTCCCCACTGCACTGGAAATTTGCTTATTCCCCAATATGGACTATAGAAAGCCCTTCTTGAGGCTTCTTGGGAATTCTATATTCAAATTACTCTTTTAAACCAGCATTTTTTTTTGATTGCCCATTATGAGAGGTGCAGTGGTGGACCTGTCGAATGACAGATGTACGTACTCAGAGTTCACAGCCTCATAGAGGAGACAGACGTAGAAATAGATCTTTATAAGACCAAAGTCCAAAATTGTTAAAACCAGAAGCTGCCCCAATTCTTATAATAAAGGATTCTATATTTATTTTACAATAACAAAAGAAAAGTGCAAAGCCGAAATGTCAAAAGCTTAAAATGGAAGTTTGGTTTTAGAAAGATCAGTATTTACTTTTACTGTTCATCTTGTTTAGATCCTTGAACTCTGTTTATGGGTACCAGCCTGTGGTGAAGAACTAGTGATTTGTAATAACTGCCTCCTGCAACCACGCTGGACTCAGAAAGCCTCTTTCTAGACCACCCTCTCAGATTTTCTCACCATCTAGGAATGTCTCCCCCATACAAGTAGCTTCAGCTAAGCTGATCCCAAGTTCCAGTTTTATTGGAAATGTCTGGCCTCTTGTGTAGTGATATCATATGCTCAGAGCTCACATAACCACCCTGCCCTTTTATATCAGTCCTAGACTCTGAATCAAAGAATATTGGAGCCAGAAAGGAACCATCTCCTCCAAGCTCCTCATTTTATAGAAAAGGAAACTGAGGTATCACCATGCCATTTGCCCCAGGTCACATAGTTCCAAGGATTAGAAATTAATCCGAGATAAGGAAAAGATATTCTTGGTATTCATTCACGATAACTTTGAAGTAAATATTGGCAATGCAATGTGGCAGCAGATATTAACAGGGGAAATAATCTTACTCATTAAATGTTTTTTTTTTCCCTTATCCAGCTTATTATAAGAAAGTAGTACCCCAATAATTCTTTCCCATTATATCAACGGAAAGTAGAACCTAGTAATAGTGGGTGAAAAATAGAGATAATGGAATCTGTAACGATTTTTCATCTAGACCCATCTCAGTAGGTTAATACCATGTAACAGGATCACCAGCTCAGTTAATCCCTGGCACCCTGTCATGGTTCAGCCACTGCTCTTGACTCAGTCGTGGACCATGCTCCTTGTTCAGCTTTACATGCCAACAAAAAAATACCAGGCACATGTTCGCTTTTTTCCTCTCTTCTGTCCAGCTGCTCCATCCTCTGCCTTTTAGGGTGAAAAATCTCAGCTGTACTTAAATTGACTCCTGACGTCTTTTGGTCTAGAAATGACCTTCAGAAAAAGAAAAAAAAAATCACAATAGGGAACTATGCCTATATAAATAGGAAGACTGTGATTTTGTACAGAAGCCAATTCTAAACTTAGATCCTTACAAGATGAGAACATGAGCTCGCTACCAGCTGACCCTAATGCACACACACTATTTATTCCTGAGGATGGAGGAGACAGGCTTGCCGGTCACCCGTCACGACCGAGCTTTCTGGCTGCAAGGCTGTTTACTGCTGTTATCAACCGGCGACTTTACATTGGATGGATCTGTAGAGATTTCACACAGGCTTTCATGCTTGCCAGAGAGAGCACATTTCTATTCTGTTTCTGGCTAGGGAAGGTGACTTTTTTGCACATTTTTGCTTTCTGTGTCACGCAGATAGTTAAATCCTTCTGGCGACAGCTGGGTCTCACTTTAAAAATAGAAAAGCTGCTGCCTTCCTGGCCCAGCCCCCACCGCTGCCAGCCCTGCTCCCCGTGTTTCTGCACAGAGGTCAACGTGGAGGCCCTCCTCCACTGAGCACACAGGAATCTCTGTGAAAGCACGAAGGGAAGGAAAGGAAGCAGTTAGAAATCCAGCTGCTGACCTTGCTGCTGGCTGGGGCCTTGCCTCGAGACCCTGGTTGTCCAGGCAGAAGCGCCAACCCCAGCATGCCCTCAGATGGTGCTTCTGTTGAAGGGAACTGCATTAAGCAGACCCTCCCGAGAAGAAGGCTAGCGAGCGTAGAAGAATGTTCTAAGCGAAAAGCTAGCTGGGGTATTCTGACCAGTCAAGGTTAGTAGAGCAGTCATTGCAAGTCTGTTGGTGTCCTGAAATAAACGAGATTGTCTTTGCAAGTACTAACTTGAAGCTGTGGGTGCTTTCCAGAATGTGGACTCTGACCTGGAAATGTATGGCATGGCCAAGGGCTGCACTGTATCCTTCACCTTAGAGTGTCTGGAAACTGCCCCTGCAGACTCATTCTTAGGACTGTGTATTAAACACCTGGGTAAACTCAGTAGTTCCTGGGTTGCTTACCTTTCCGGTTCAGCAGGTGTTTCTAAGTTGGTGTGGGAGCCAGGAAAGCTGCTATTGAGCAGGAAAAGAGTATTTCCAAGCAATTAAATATGGGAATTTCAAAACATTTAAGGTAGGAGGCAAGAAAATGTACAGAAGCACTTCCTTAAAGTGCCCTGGCATAGAGCTCTTAGTTTTAATAATAAAAATATGAAAGCCATGGAGGAGAATGAGCACAGTGCCAAAAAGGAACTGTGTAAGGGAGCTATTTTTTAAAAGAACAAGTGTACAATATTGTAAAACGTCAATATGGTCAATGATAGACTTAATGTTGGAAGTGCAGATTTAGAGATAAAAATAACCCCCTATCCCCCTACAATGTAAAAGTTGCATTTACTATAGAATGGTTGGGGTTTGATGGGTATTGTTTAGAAATTGTTATAAATTTGTAAAACATGCAAATCATATTTTTAAATAGGATAAAATACTCATTTCTTTAATAGGCCGAGAAAGCAATCTGATTTTTCCCCTGTCCCAACCACCCAGCCCAACATACATTTCTTTTTCATTACTTTTTAACAATATGGTGATCAATAGATTGAGAACAAATTAGCATGGATTAAAAAAAAAAACAGGTGACTACAAAGAAGACAATTTAACAAATCAACAAGTATTTATTCATCCATCAATAGACATTATTGACGTGGTAGGTATTTAGGATATGCAGTGAGCAAACTGTAGCTTGTCCCACTTTCTAAGATCTTCCACTGCAGTAGTAATAAGTTCTACGAAGAAAAACAGAGCAAAAAAAGGGACAGAAAGAGTACTGTCGTAGGGGTAGGACAGTCTCATAAAAGGGGGCCAGAGAAGAGCTCCCCTATGAGGTGATTCCAGTGGACAATAAAAGCTGGCCAGAAGCCGTGTGTGTCTCTCAGCCAGATGTTTAGCATGGCTGAAGGAGGACCACAGGTGTACGGGAGGGGTGGAACTGGTCACACTGGTCAGAAATTCCTTGGATTTTACTCTGGGGGAGAAAGAAAGCCATTGGAATGTTTCTCACTTTACAAGGATCCTCGTGTTTTGGATAGACTGTTGGAAGCACGTGGGTGGAAACACACAGACCTGTCGGGAGGCATTTGCATTAAGTCAGGCGGGCATAATGGTGGCTCGGACTAGGGCAGTAGCAGTGGAGGTTATGACAGTAGTCAACCTGAATTACATTTGAATGGTTGAGGCAAAAGAACCTGCCGGTGTTTGACTGTGGGGTGTGAGAAATAGAAACTCAGGAACACACGAAGGCTGTTGGTGGTGAAGCACCCGGGTGATGGTGTTTCCACTTACTGATAGGAAGGAGAGCTGGGAGGATCACAGCCAAGGTTCAGTCTTCGGCGTGTTCAGTTGCAAGGCCTACTTAGATAGCCAAGCAGAAAAGGTGAAGAGTCAGTTGGAAATACACATCTTGAATTTAGAGGGCAGAGCTGGTCTGAAGCTACAAATCTGGGGTGATCAACATGTGGATAATGTTGACATCATTGGGACTAGAAGAGATCCTCCCAAGAGTGAGTGTAGATGAGGCAAGGACTGAGCTTGAGATGCGGACCCACGAAAAATAAGAGTGAAGAGAAGTAACTTGTTTAATAATAACCGCCTCCCTGCAAAAAGCGAAGGAAATAGTTAATACATATGATGTTTTCCTTTAAACTGCTGTGCTTAAATTTAAGGCCGTATTATCAGTGCCAGGCGACAGAAGGAATGGTAACACTGTCTTAAAGCAATGAAGAAGCAAAAAGAATAGTTGGTTTTGAGAGAAAGGTGATGACTGTCCTTTTAGAAATGTCTTGAGATGCCAGCAAAATATCTACAGGAGTGTCCAGAATTAAATTTTGTAACGTGTCACAAAAATTGAAGAGCTCTCTGTCTGGATGTGACCACTGTCTCTGAATTTTGACGGTTCCCTGTCCATTTATATCTCCTACAGACACATATAAGAGGAATAAGATGACCTCAAGTCTTCTCATCTTAGGAAGTGAAAGTGAAGTCACTCAGTCGTGTCTGACTCTTTGTGACCTCATGGACTGTAGCCTACCAGGCTCCTCCCTCCACGGGATTGTCCAGGCAAAAGTACTGGAGTGGATTGCCATTTCCTTCTCCAGGGGATCTTCCCGACCCAGGGATTGAACCTGGGTCTCCTGCATTCCAGGCAGACCCTTTAACCTCTCAGCCACCAGGGAAGCCCTTTCTCCTCTTAAATAAATTAAATTACTCTATTTCCTGTATAGAAGATGCAGTGAAAAGCTCATAGGACAGACATACAGAGGTATTTGTTTAAAATGGAATTTGGATTGTATTGTCATATTTCAAATGCATTTAGTACAAATGTGCTAAGTACATTCGCGTTCACTACAATCCTATGATGGAAACAGAATTATCCTTCCCTTTAAAGGTGAGAAAACAGGTTCAAGAGTCCATCTGTGCTGGCCTCTGAGCTCAGGTCTCTGTGATGAAGTCCAGCAGGCTCTGTCCACAGCAGCAACGGTCACTGGTTTTTATGAAGTGTGTTAAATAGTCTTTCTCCCTTGATTTTGGATATCCACAGGAGAACTACTATCTTTACTTCGTTAAAAATTTAGTCCTATTTCTTGAGACAAACTGCAGCAATGCTTTCATTTATCTGTGTGGGTGTTTTTTTTTTCCTGTTCCTGCCCGTACCCTGTATTCTTGTAAGATAACGGAGGACTGCTGGATCATGAGCAGGAAATCAATCAGAGTAAGTGGCAGGTCCATGCAAGTCCGCACATGTACTCGAAGTTTCCAAGGTACAGCTCGCTCTGGTGGTCTCAGATCCAGACTAGCACTATGTTCAGGAAATGAACGACAAGGACATAATCTGAGTGGAAAGACAAGGACGGTCTCAGTCTTTGAAGAGACTGGTTTTGGCAACGTTACTTCCCTAATCAACCACGTCCTCAAGGATTTGTATGGCTCTATTAATCTGCTCAACAGAAAAGTACTCAGTAAGGGTCAGTAAATCCCCGGTGATTTTAAAAGTATTTTATAAATCTGAGGATAGGGATGCAATAAATGTCGTTGAGTCTGAAACTCCGCCACATCTTTGGATCTTCTTTAGGACAAATAACATGAAATTGCATAGTTTTAAAAGTGGCCGTGGAAGTTCCAGGTTCTCGACTTCACAGTAAATCCACATCCATCACAAGGAGGATTGTTGATTCCAGACCTGCAGTCTGTAAAGTGTATTAGTAGTGTACTCTCTGACTCATATATGAAGATGTCATTGCTTTTCACCTCTCCTTGTCATCTCCTGTTTGAGATGACCGTCCTGTCATTTCTGTTTAGGACCACTTAGGAAAATCCGGTGTGACCCAAACCCAGAGAGCCCCCTGCACCGCTCCTAAATTTGCTCTCTGATGAGACCTGCTTCCACATCTGCTGATGGGACTATAATGGGCAGAAGGCAAAGACTTTCTGAAAAATAAAATGGTTTCATCATAACCCTGGGCAGAGATCCAAGTGTAATACTTTTATTTCATTGCAGAGCACATAAGGAGAGGGAGAAAATGAATTGGGAACAGTCAGTTCCTCAAAGAGCAGTGAGCAATATAAGAGGCAATTCTGCAAAGAAATCTGATTTTCCATAAGCTGTTTTTCTTTTTGGAGGTAAAAGTTCACGTTACAAGGAGCTTAGAGCTGCATAAAATGGCTGAACAGAGCTAACACATGCATGGCAAGTGACTTTTTTTTTTTTTTAATGCTGATCCAAAAAAAAGATATGAGTCGGATTTACCTCAACAGTGGCTGGCTTGAAGTGCCGTGGGGAGATGGTGATTTAGGTATGTTATAGACCCCTACGGATCCGTAAATATCTGAGAACGTGAATGTTTTTGCTCTGGTAAGGTGGTTGTTTACAGAATACAACAGGCTCTCTCCTTGTAAATTATATACCAGATGCCCTGGAACCGGTGTTATTTCTAAATATAGGCACTCGCCTCCTGTGTTGCTACAGAGAGACCGAAGCAGTGGGCATTAGATTAGCTGGTGAAAGTTACAGACTTTTTGTAAAACATTTTCCCATTGAATAATTTATCCTAAGGAGTTCAACTGAACTTTTATTTTTTAAATCTTAGATACCCAATGTAAAGTCTAACAAGATTGTAGAGTTTAAAAAGTTGTAAATGAAGATATTTATCTTTTGTTTGGTCTTGAGAAAGCTTATAAGTCTTTCTACTGTAAAGCATATCTGTATTGAAAGGTAAGATATTTAATATTCAATATATCTGAATAGAAATTTGCAGTTGATTTTCAGATTTTGAAAGGGAGCAGCAGGGAGGGATGAAGGTTTAGCTCAAAACAGAAACTGGAGCGTGATGGATCTTCTGATTCTCACATGTTACCAGATTAATTATAGAAATTCATCTAAGGAATTATAAGGAAGCAGACCAGGTGTGGTTGCTTGGGAGTTAAGTAAGCAGAATTCAAAACAATAACTTTTTTTCATTGACTCGCCAGCGTGTACTATAAATTACTCCTGTAATGGATTGCTATGACTTTATTTCTCAGTGCTTACTTGGGAAAGAAAAAGATAGCAACAGTGTTGATCATTGGCTTAAATACATTTATGAATCATTCAATTGCTTTATATGGTTTATTTAATTAAGCTGATAGCACTGAAAATCATTTTGGTCAATAGATGCTGTTACTTATGGCTTGAGTTCCCCTAATTTTGGAGAAGAATTGTTCCTTTAAATTCATATTAAAAACCTCCTGTATATCAGTTCATATTTAACTAAGAATGCTAGGTATTATTTGTGCATTTACATGGCAGGCATGCACTTAGCACACTCCTTTCTAGCCTGCTCTCAATCTTGTCTCACAGGTAGTATTTTTCCTATTTTATGAGCAAATTGACCCGCAGAGAGATTAGGTCCTCCCTGAAGGCCACCACCCTAATCTGGGATTCAAGGCCAGTCCCTCAGTCTTTTTCCTCCATGACCCTTCTGGGCTCCAACCTGCATCTCATCTCTCTCTTCCTCCTGGTCTCCATTTCTCTCATCTCCTCCTCCTGTGGCCCACCCCACTGCTTTTAGGCCACAAGCAGCTTGGCTCCTGGGCAGGTGAGCAGAGCTGAGTTCATCCAGGAAAATATTAGTAATAGGGCGTGGCTCTCAGAAGACTGACCCCTGCCTTTCAGGCCATGGGAGCCCTCACCCACACCATATATTCCCAGTGGGTTTCTCACTGACCACCACCCACACTCTCCTGCAGACCGTGTGACAATTTAACTCCCCTTTCATGCCAGTGAAGGTCCTGTGAATAGAGATAATAGCAAATGCACATACAAAACTCTGGCTTCGGTTTTTTTTTTTCTTCCACCATAAAGGGCTTGAGGCTTGGTGATAAAGAAAATGACAATGGGTACAGAAAGCTCTGTGACCATCTTGGAGGAGAATAGGGGGCTGTGATGGGTGGCAAAATCAGTAAACACTTAACATTTCTTTATTTTGGCCCTGATGTGGCCTATTTTATGAATGACGCTTTTCCATTTTTTCTGTCTTTTGTGAACAACAGCAAGCAATGCTAAATGGTCCAGAAGACTAATGAAATCATTTTGATGGATAAATTGTATGTAAAATAGGAATATCTAGTACCCCTCAGTTGTAAGTATTATTAATTCTGCTGCCCCTTACAGTCTTAATAGTTTAGTAGAAATAAATGAGCCCAAAAATGAATCCAAAAGGCCATTTCTGTAGACTGGGTTCTGAGTGCCAGCATCTGGTTAATTGCCACATTAGCCAGTGACGGTGGAAGAACAGATAACAGATCATCCTCGTACAATTCAGCATACAGCGTTCAGCGATAAATTAAGGATAATGAAATTTACTAACCCATTATATAGGAGGGAGCATTATAAATCATTACAAATATTATAAATGAATATTTAAGTTCAAACATTTATTTAAGCATTGATTACTTAAAACCTTGTTAATTTACTACCGCTGTGCTCAATAAGTGAACACAGTGATTTTACCCATGCAGTCTGTTTGGGAAGTTAATAATTTGCTTATTTAAACATTCACCATGAAAACTGATATATGTTCTGAAGTCCTCCAGAGTTGTGCTCTGCAGTCAAGTTGTTTAATGATAAAACAACCAATTGCATATGATTTTGAAAGCACTGAATTTTATCTTCATAGGTGGAACTTGAAATATAACTGTTTCCCCCAAAGACTTACTTATGATGGTGACTTTAGCATTTTATTTTGTAAGAACATAAGGCTTCAATTCTTATACATTTTTATTTTCCTGCCAGATTTGCCCTATTAACAAATATTTATTGGGGTACACTAATTCAATTCTGCTTTTAATATGATATGGGAGTGTTGCATCCTGGAAAGAAACAGTACCACAAAACTAATAAAAGATAACTCTTTGTTCAGTTGATAATTCAAAGAGTTGGATGTTGGGCTTATATTTTTTGGATAAGCAGGAAATAATGCTGGATGGAAAGGCAAAACAATGGCAGTGGAGTTGTAACAATTAGACTGGAATTAGACTATGTGACTCTTTTTAAATGTTTTCATTTCTTCTAGAGCTTTTACTTCCTCAACTTTAAAACAGAAATAATAATGATACGCATCTCACAGAGTTGGTGCCAGGTGCGTGCTTCTCTGGACTCTTTGAGACCTAATGGACTGTAGCCAGCCAGGCTCCTCTGTCCATGGGATTCTCCAGGCAAAAATACTGGAGTGGGTTGCCATTTCCATAGGGTTAGAAAGAGTTGACAACAGCCACCACCATCAGGGTTTGTTCTAACTCACAGATTTTTGTTTTCTTTCTTTTCTGGAAGGTTCCTGGGCAGATCGGTCACCACTACATGAAGCAGCCAGTCAAGGTCGTCTTCTAGCTCTGAGAACATTATTATCACAGGTAAAATGTAACATAATTTTATAATGTAATATGTTATAATACATAAGTTTATGATATAACCTATAGTTTAAAATACGTCTCTCTTCCCTGAGCATACAGCATTCGTTACCAATAGTAATCAACTAAACAACAAAATTGCTTGATAACTTTTACTAGCTTTTTATTTTAACTCATATTGTTAGCCAAATCCATAGTTTCTCATTTATCTTTTGAAACATCTTTTAAAATATTTTGGTAGTTTTATGCCTTAGTATTTCAAATTTCTCACACAGTATATTTGTTCATTGATGGACATATTTAAGCAGGAAGTAATTGGATATATGTATTATTCATCACACATTTTAAATATGCTTACATTGGTACAATGGTGTGCAGTTAATTGCAGGCTTAGTTCGGTCATAAAATATCCAAGAAAGGATAATCAGACCAGATGCTGTAACAATACTTTTTACATTATGGTAATCTGTAGTATGTTATGGGGGTTTGCCTATGAACGCCACAGAACAGTCATTTTTATACCTCTGTGATCATCAAACTCACCGGAAGAAAAAAGAAAAGCACAGATTTCTTTTGAAGTGTAAGGGACTCTGGCTTGGCCAGTGGGATATGAATGCACACCCAGATCCGGAAGTCCTTGCCCTGGTGCTTCTCAGAATCAGGGAGACAGGAGTTTTCCCAGATGACTATGAGGGGAGAAAGGGTTGTGTCACTCACTTGAAGTAACACTCCCCTGGGCTCCGGTCACCTGGACTCCTGGCTGGCACTTGAGGTGAACCACAGCATGTCAGAGCTTCCTTTCACTTACCTGTGAACTGAGGTTGCAGAACAAGACACTCCTTAGGGCCTTCCAGTTCTGGGATAATCCGGTGATTATGTGGTTTGCTCATCACTTGATGAAATATATAATAAAAATTGCAAAATATCAGTAACTGCTGAAGGGCAACCCCTCTGAAAGGGTCACGCAGTTCTTGGAGAGGAGAAGTCTTAGGAGATTTGTAAGCGCATGTCCACAGACAGGCCAGCTGAGAGGGTCAGAGGCTGTGTCCAGAGCCCTTGTGAGATGGAACCTGGACCTTTCAGAGGCTTCTGTCATCGGTCACCCTCATGGGCAGTGGCTGGGAATCAGCTCTCCAGGTCTGGCTACAGACCAGCCAATCTGAAACCTCTTGACAGGGTGATTCAAGGGATCTTTAAAAATTGCCACTCACTAGTAGCAAAGATTTGGGATGATATTTATTTTCTTGCCTTCCTTTCAAGATTCTTCATGTCATTCCTGGTGTTATTATAGATCATGGTAACCTATAAGATGCTCCAGGGCTTTGGCCACAAAATTCTTCCTGTAATTATGGTAGTATGATTGTTGATAGAATGAATTATCAAATATAGCAGGAAGGCAAGGAAACTTTTTTCCCTAGCAACAGTTAAATATTTTAGACTGATATCATTAGTTTATTTGGAATAAAAATATTTAGATTTTACTTAATCTTGATTGAATAATAAAATAAGACATTTTCTGTATGCTGGGCATTTTAATCATTATTGCTTTGCCTGTATCATCTCATTTAATTGTACCAATATATTTAGAGGTTAGAGTAGCAATCCAGATTTTAAAAAATACTGCATTATGGCTCTTCAAACTCACATCTAAGTGACTCTGTATTGAGACTTGTTAAGTACCAGCAGAGCCTGGTGGGCTGCAGTCCATGGGGTCGCTAAGAGTCAGACATGACTAAGCGACTTCACTTTCATGCACTGGAGAAGGAAATGGCAACCCACTCCAGTGTTTTTGCCTGGAGAATCCCAGGGACGGGGGAGCCTGGTGGGCTGCCATCTATGGGGTCGCACATCGTCGTACACGACCGAAGTGACTTAGCAGCAGGAGCAGCAGCAACCACCAGCACATAATCTAGTTGATGGGCTCAGAGTGGACTGCCCCAAATATGTCAAGGTGGCTCAGAATCTGTTGGACAAACCACCTAAGGCTGTGTGGGATGCAATATGATGGTTACAACAGTTTGGTTCAGAGGATCTGACAGCGGCGTGGCTCTGGGGGTTTGAACTGGTCATGCCTNAATCCCAGGGACGGGGGAGCCTGGTGGGCTGCCATCTATGGGGTCGCACATCGTCGTACACGACCGAAGCGACTTAGCAGCAGGAGCAGCAGCAACCACCAGCACATAATCTAGTTGATGGGCTCAGAGCGGACTGCCCCAAATATGTCAAGGTGGCTCAGAATCTGTTGGACAAACCACTTAAGGCGGTGTGGGATGCAATATGATGGTTACAACAGTTTGGTTCGGAGGATCTGACAGCGGCGTGGCTCTGGGGGTTTGAACTGGTCATGCCTGCTAAACTGAAATCCGATTTTCCTGAGATGTTCTGGTCTTTGCTGTCACCTTCTAATGACCGTTTGCATGGGGGTTTTTCTCTGACTTTGTGCTCACGTTTCAAAATTACTGCTGTCATATTTAGGGTTATAATGTCAACGCAGTCACCATAGACCATGTCACGCCGTTACATGAAGCCTGCCTTGGCGATCATGTGGCCTGTGCCAGGACGCTGCTGCAAGCTGGAGCCAACGTAAGTGCCCCGAAAAGCGTTCCCCGTCCCACATGGGCGACTGAGAGAAGCAGGCAAAGTCCTCATTTTGCTTCTCTTGCCTTCTTAGTAGTTTTCAAAAGCGGAACAATTAAAGCTCTCGAATTGCCCGCTAGCACTCCAGGCACGATTTCCAATCTTTGTAAAAATGGGTAGCATGCTGCAGGGTATGGAGTATCCCTTAGGCTGTTTCCTGCTTTTGCGATTCTAAATAACAATAGATGAACATCTTTAAGCTACAAAGTGTGCTCATCTTTTGAATTTTTTTTTTAGATAAATTCTCAGAAATAAGATCCAATTTCAGCTGCCAACCAGCAAAGTGGCTTCATGACTATTACATTTNTTTTTTTTTTTTTTTAACACTGAAGTTCCTTTGTTTACCTAAATCTAGCATCAACCACAACAATGGGCCACGGAAATGCAGGTCTCCCGGTTATCTCTGGCCCATCCTATTCGAGCCAAGTCAGCTGAAGAGTCTGAGTGGCCAGCTTGGCTGCCTTAGCACAGAATTCTAGAAACCTAATTCTGAATTCTGTGTTTGCAAATCTAAGCACTATTAAAATCACTATTAAAATCACTGTTGCCTCACCTGCTTTCTGAAGCAACATTTAAAAATAGTAGAGTCATATTCAGTATCAGATGCACCCAATAAGCCCTGGGTATTTTTAGGCTCTGCAGATGACTTCTGGAGGCGCTGGTATCCCGGTTTTGTATTTCTAGCTACTATAATGCATGCTGTAAATGTTCTGTTTGCTTGAGATTTTAGACTAACTCGTGCCCAGCCTCTTGCTAATTATTCTGTGTATGGTTGGTACATTAGAAACATTGATGGTTATGTACATTTTTAATAACCAGTGGATCTCAATTTTAAACATCCCACCAAATACAGGTAATAGTGTCAGTCTACCTAAAGAAATTGAGGTGAAGCAAACCGGAACACATTCTTTTGACTGTATGAAGCCTACCATAAATGTGGGAAAGGAACCCGAAGAAGCACCTATCTAATGGCTTTGAAGAAGTGATTTTACCACCTCTTGCCCCCCTAATAGGATGCAATCATCTACATTTGGATATATTTCAATAACAAGTAAATTAAAGTGTGTCTTATCCATAGTTGGGCTGAAGAACATATTTTCTTTAAAAATTCAACAATCATTTATTCAACACCTGTGCCTGCCTGGCTCTCGTACTGTTGAAAACACAAAATCGGTTTATTAGTATCCATGTTTATGCTTAGTCCCTCAGTCGTGTCTGACTCTTTGCAACCCCATGGACTGTAGCCTGCTAGACTCCTCTGTCCACGGGATTCTCCAGGCAAGAATACTGGAGTGGGTTGCCATTTCCTCCTCCAGGGAATCTTCCCGATCCAGCAATTAAACCCCCATTTTCCTGCGCTCCTACATTGGCAGGAAGATTCTTGACCAAGAAGCCTCCTGAGAAGCCCCTTCATTAGACCAGAATGAGCAAAAATAAGTTTAAACGTACATTTAAACATAATTCACCCTGAACGAGTAAGAATTCTTTCTCATAACTTTTGTAGGTAATGTGAATCTACTTTGTAATGTTTTCCTCACTAGCAAAGAGTTACACTACTAGTTTGCCTGATATCACTTATTTACATGTCATGCTCATCAATACCTGTCTCTTATACACATCTTCCCACTTAAGTTCTCTTTTTTTTAAAGTTGATGCTATTTCTCCCTTTTATTTTTATTTATTTATTTTTGGCCACACCGCACAGACATGCAGGATCTTAATTCCTCCATCAGGGATTGAATCCGTGCTCCCTGTAATGAAGGGCAGATTCTTAAACCACTGGACTGCCAGGGAAGTCCCCCCANTTTTTTTTTTTTTTAATATGTATCTTTCCTGTTGATACTAGAAGGAAAATCATGCTTCACTTGGAACTTCATTCTGGTGTTTAGCAAACCATTTAGTTTGATTGAAAAATCCTTCCTGCTTGCTGCCAAGCCCCATATTTTTATCAAAGGGAAACAAAAGCAGCCGGATATTCTGATTATACTTCCTATATTCTTGGTAATCTTAAATTCATTATTTGGAAAATTTTCATTAAGAGGAATTATTCATGTTTTTATGCTATCTCATTAATAGTGTCATTTGACTTCCAAGATGAGTATTACTAAGGCTGAATCTCATGATATGTTTGTCAGTTTCCAACAAAACTCTATTTGTTTTTCTGCATTTTTGAAGGCTTAGACAGTTGCATAAGAATTTCAACATCCAGAGACTTCCTTGGTTAACTTTATCTTTCTGAACAGATAATATTTAGTAAAAGAAATTTAAAGAGAGTCCTGATAAAATAGATGACTTCTTGGGAATGACTTTAGAATATGTTGAGAATAATCTTTCAAACCATAAAATATAGTCCCTTAGGAAAGGCTTTTAGAAACAAGTCTTCTGAAACTCAGCTGGAGAAACACGCAGAAAAAAGAATTAGATTTGGGTAAACAGTAAGTTTCTTCTCTTGATTCTGTGTTCAGTCTCCTGCAAGAGCATTCATGGTCTAATTTCCAATAAATCATGTTTATTATAATTATAGAGTTAATATAAAATGATTAGAGATTGTGAATATTATCAAAATTAGTATTTATATCTTTTAGAACAAATTTTCACATGTATTTCACTTCATTTGTTTTTTACCCCTCAATTTTTTTCGTGCTTATATAACTCATTCCTATTATAAGTGGACATTTAAGTTTCAGGTACAAAACCTGGGAATGTTTTCTTATTTATTTATTTTTTTAAATTTATTTTACTTTACAATACTGTATTGGTTTTGCCATACATTGACATGAATCCGCCATGGGTACTCAAAAGTATTTGACTGCATATCCATTTATTGATGTATATTAAATTTATAACTGACAACTTTGATTAAATATGAACTAAAACTAGCAGTTTACCATGCATTTTGTAGAGGACAATATCGGTGCTTGTTAACTTGAAGATCAGCTGTATGTACCTTACATTTCAAGACTTGGAGATATTCGGTCATTCAAATATTCATTAGGTGTCTACTGCATGTCAAGCACTATTATAGGTGTTGCACTATTTTATACCTTTCAATGTTTTAACACTAGAATAGTTGGTACCTTTTATGCTTTGGGAAAAGTTTCTATGCTCTTTTATATTTGTCAGACCTTTATAATTTGAATATTACCTTCTTCCCAAATATGGCTATTATATTTTATAAAGGAGACAGACACCTATTTTTCCTTGAAATTATATAAATATTTTATTTGTTGAAGTCAATGATTAAAATCAACTGTGAGCCCTCCACCCCCCTCTCCTCCTCCAGACCTTTGGCTTTTGGACAACAGAGGTTAAGGTAATACTAACTCACGAAAGGTCTTAAGAAAAACAATTAAGCATGGAGAAAAACCTTCCATCAAAATGGGTTGAGTCGTATTCCAGTCCCCAGAGGTGAGAATGGGTTCACCTTTGCCCACATGAGAGCATCATTCAAGGAGATGGTGGATTTCCCATCTTCAAGGAAAAATACAGGACCCTGCACAGTGGGAGTCACAAGGAGAGAGGATGAGATTATGAATTTGCAACTTTTAAATTTTAAATTTAATTAAATTAAAAAATTAAAGTTTAAATTAAAAAATTAAAGTTTAAATTTAAAGTCTAAATGAATTTTAAACTTCCATACACAAGATCACTGTCATCAAAAAACTACTGGTGATATTTAGGCAATGCTGATAGGAAATTTACAAATATACAGAGTGAAGTAAGCCAGAAAGAAAAACACCAATACAGTATACTGACACATATATATGGAATTTAGAAAGATAGTAATGATGACCCTATATGTGAGACAACAAAAGAGACACAGACATATAGAACGGACTTTTGGCCTCTGAGGGAGAGGGAAAGGGTGGGATGATTTGGGAGAATGGCATTGAAGCATGTATACTATCATGTAAGAAACGAGGCGCCGGTCTATGTTCGATGCAGGATGCAGGATGCTTGGGGCTGGTGCACGGGGATGATCCAGAGAGACGTTGTGGGGTGGGAGGTGGGAGGGGGATTCAGGATTGGGAGCTCGTGTACATCTGTGGTGGATTCAGGAAAATGATTTATTCTTTTTTTTTTTTAAAAAAGAAACACTAGATTTTTTGAATTGCCACCAAATAGAGAAACGTTTTTAAATGCTCTTATGTCTTTCAAAATGGAATTTGGCTTTATCATCTGAATTCTTTTAATTACAATAGTGCTGTCAGTGACAATATTGTTAATCTATTAATCACTACAAAGTTAACATTTATAAAGGCATACATGCCTAATAATAGACTTCACCTTTTCATCATACAGCCTACATCAATACAGCTGGTTAAATTATTTAAACCAGAAACTTAACTTGTTCTCCAGATGAAAAACACACTGCTATATACATGTATATATAATATAGTCATGTCAATTTTGTGATTTATAAGCATATCTATAATTTAGTTACATCAGCTATTTTGTATATCAAGGGTAGTTCTGAAGAACTAAATACAAAAAAACCTTTCAATCTGTATCTCCTGGCTCCTAGAAGAAAAAACATCATTTCAGGAACACAAAAATGGGATAAAAACTTAATTCCTTCATGATGTTCTAAAGTTATCAGGCTTTGGACCCCGATTTTAAATGATTAGGGGCTTCCCTGGCAGCTCGGGTAGTCAAGAATCTGCCTGCAATGAGGGAGACCTCGGTTCAACCCCATGGTTGGGAAGATCTCCTGGAAAAGGAGAATGGCAACCCACGCCAGTGTTCTTTGCCTGGTGAACTCCATGGACAGATGAGCCTGGCAGGCTACAGTCCATGGGGTTGCAAAGAGTCGGACATGACTGAGCCTCTGACACTTCAAGTGATAAGAGCGTGTTGTTAGCAAATTATTTTCAGATATTCAAAAATCCATTTATATGCAGTAGACAGCTTCCTATTCACAGGTACTTGAAATTTCAGTTTTAACCAGGACACATTAATTTTCTGCAGGAACAGAAATATCCCAGGTGAGTAGAACTCCCCGTGAATTAGTCATTTGTGCCTGAGTGTATGTCGGATAATTAGTAGATCCTTTCTTAAGGTGGGTTTGGGTGCAGAGAGGTTAGACAGCCTGTGGAGTAGACTGACTGTCTCAGAAGGAGAAAAAGCCCTGAAGAGGAGGAAGAAACAGGAAGTCTGTCAAGTACTAGAAGTGGTACATGCAGGGCAGTCAG
>SJYV01019916.1:0-10809 GCA_006410875.1 Neotragus pygmaeus
ATTGATATTTCTCCTGGCAATCTTGATTCCAGCTTGTGCTTCTTCCAGCCCAGTGTTTCTCATGATGATCTCAGATGATGCTTAAAAGTAATAGCCTCTTTAGATTCATAACACAATTTGTTTCTGAATGCTGAGCTTTAAGCCAACATTTTCACTCTCCTTTAGATTCATAACACAAATTGTTCAAAACCTAACCAGCCCAAAGAATCATTCTTTCATACAACACCATCCATTTAACAAGGGTTTGTTGAATGTCTGCCATGGTTCTGGTCATGCATAAGCAAAATGAACAAACATTTATGATGTCAAGTACCTTACCTTCAAATAATTTATTGAATATTAAATGAGTAATATGGGGGGGAGGAGACAAGAAAAGGTTAAACAGGTTTTTACTTGCATGTGGGACAGAGCTGAGAATCTCCTGAGTTTCCACATAAGCCTTATGCTGAAAAGAAGAAAAAATACAGACTTTCTATAAATGAATAGCCAGGGCAATAAGCAACTGAAAAAATGTATTTAGGACAGAGAAGGTCTAAACTCTCAACATTTGCAAACCCTATCAGCAGATAACTTAGTATCAGTTGTTGGAAATGCATCACTAAAAAAGAAAATTTTACAATTACTGAGTACTTCTTATGCTGCAGACCATTTGCTAAGTATGTTCCAAACAGTAATTTGTTGAATGCTCTCAAAACCCAGAAGTCTAGGCACCACCACTGCCCTATTTTTTTAGTGGAGAATAGGGAGGCATGAAGAAGAGAAATGATTTGTCCAAGACAGCTGCTGAGGTGTAAAAATTCTCTTAACCAGGAAATCCACTCCCAAGCAAACTTATAACCAGCTTTTTGATTTTGATTTTTCTATGCATTTTCTCCTAACATTCTTATAACTGAAAAGCTGTCCTTCTTAGCTGATCCACTGACAAAAAGAGACCATTAAGTATATTCATCAGCTGCTTCTTTAGTGTGTTAGTTATCATAAATCATTCCAATTACTTACCTATGTGATATCTCCATCCTCAAAGGATTGTGAGTTTGTGATTTAACACTACAAGCTTCTCCATCCTCAAAGTTGTCTTCCTGTGTTGATCAGACAAATCTTGATCTTCCTAACATTGAAATATTAAGTAGGTATAAGTGTTTAATTGGGAAACATCAAAAGGAAAGTTTCTGAAGACTTTGTTGTTCTCTCAACACCAGACTGACTTGAGTTAGGTGAATTCGTTTTACTTTTTTTTTTCTTAAGGAAAAACAGAAAAGTGCCTATTGGAATAAACAACGTGTTTTCTCTTTGTTTGTTTTGTTAGATTTTTTTTTTTCAAATACTTTTAAAACAGGGGCCAGGATTAACCTAGTCTGTACTTTAGAAATAGAAATAAAACTGTTGTCCCCAAGGACTTCTGATTTTACCTCCTTTCTGAGAAACTGCAATCGGCTAGTCAGAACTAGTTATCCTATCATTCGTTTCTCTGACCCAGACACAAAGCGCATGCACACACATCCACCAAACCTGCACAGAGTTTTATTTGATAACTGTTTCATGTATCTGGAAGTAATCTCAGTTGCTTTCATCATGAATACTGTTGACTTCTAGTGGAAGCTGGTTTAGGCATGCTACATTTTTTCAGTTACTTAAGCTTTTTATTTTAGTCATTTGTTTTATTTTTGTTATTTATTGTTTTATTTTTTCAGCTATTTTTACAGTTAAGCAAAATTGAAATATTCACTGACTCAACCTGATCTGAATCTCTTTATCTTTACATTTATGATATTTAAAAATAGAAACTGATTTTAAGGCTTTTAAAAAAGTGAAATCATTATAAACTCAGAGGAAGCTTCAAAAATATTACACTGAGGTCTGAGTTCTCTTCACCTAGCCTCTGTTAATGGTAACACAGGAAGCAGAATTCAGTGTTTCATATGATCTATCATTTTACTGTTCTAGAAATATCCTCCTCCTTTTCTGAGTTTGCTGCAAGTTATAAATACCGTACCTGAGGACTTACATGTGAATACAACATTGTAATAAGAAACATTTTTAAAGCTATCTAATTAAAATATATCCTCCAGTTCTTCCAAATATAACCCTAATTAAGCTTTCTGGGTTGTAGACATCCAAGGCTTTCACATGCACAGGACACTTTAAAAAGTAGAGCTTTTTAATTTTTTTCCTGAAAAGTAATTTCCACATCAATGTACTTACTTTTTACTGAAGTGGAGAAGCTGTTTGTATTTGGCTGTAGATTGAGAAAGGTCTTTTGTGAGGTTGATTCTATTCAGTACAGAGTAGTTGAGGGTGATGCCATGAGACAGAAAAGAAGGTAGATTAAAATAAGATGGAGAGTAATTATGCACAGTTGCAACCAAAGAGATAACTAGTACCACAGAAAATGTAATTCACAATGTGGTTAATTGGGGGAGATTTGCCTTTAAAAAAGAAGAAAAAGAAAAGAAACAAGAACTATAATTAGTGATGGCTAGTGAGATAGGCAAGTCAGTTGTCATCATTGGTCCAGGGATGTTCTCCTGGTTCAGAAGAGTTAAATCTGGACACTGACCATGGGCAGGTGTGGGTTGACCTCACTTTCTCTGTTTATTAGTGATGAGAATTTGGGACAGTCATTTAACTTCTCTACATTTTCTTAATTTTCTTATCTGGAAATGGGAACTGATATTTATTATCACTTGGTTTCATGGGTGTAAACTTATCTCCAAACACATCATGTTATATGGACTAAATATGAACAACTTTTCATCAATCATCCTCCATAAAAAACTCTTAAAAGAGAATCTCTGTGGTAGGTCTTTTGTGAGTACCAAGTGGCACGGTGAAAAACAGTCTTCAGTATAATTCGTGATGCAGAGTAAGCCTCTCTTAACAAAGGCTGTTGTCATCAGGAGCCTGAACATCTTGTGAATCAAGTGCTACTTCTAATCTGGATTCTGGTCTCAAAATCCTCTTGAAAGTTACTCTAAGAGGATTTTGGTTGCTGAGAGTTATTTAAATGAGTGCTATGAAACAATGTGTCTGTTTAAATTCCATCATGTCTAACAGGAAAAGGAGTTACAGATTCAGAGCCTGTGAGAGGAACAGGAAGCAGACACAGTGGCTGAACACACTGGGCTTCAGCAGCACCACTTGCCCTGACTTCACATCCTCCCAGGTACCAGGCGGCTTCCCTTTCTCAGATATCCATTTCTTCTCTCACAAGCAATGGTTGTTTCACTCTGATTGGGCTTTACAATGTACTGTGAACTGATATTGAGGAAATGCTTGGTTCCCTGGGTATTTAATATGTATCTGAATGGTTAAAATTACCCTCACATCTCAGACACAATTTCTGTTGTTTTTATTTTTTTGCATTCCACCTTTGGTACTAGTGAATTCCTTTCTCTAGTCCCAAATGTGCATGAATTTTATATCTACTTGGGGATAGCTGTCAAAGTTTTCTAATGATCACAGTTAAATACATGTTTTAAACTTTAATTTGAAAAAGAAATCAGGCTCAAAATTAGAGTGAACAGTATAATGAATCTCATATGCCTAGTACAGTGAATCAATTTATTTCAAAATTTGGTTACATTTGATTCAAGTATCTAATTTTTCTTTTACTGATTTGTCGATAATGTAATTTTAAAGCAAATCGGAGCTATCACGTTCTTCTACCCCTATACGTGACAACTTGCATCTCTAAAGACTAAACATTTTCTTGAAAAAAACATAATCATTAAACTAATAAAGTTAAAAATAATTCTTTGTTGTCCATTCCACAATCACATGTTTTTGAGATTTATAATATTAAGCTTTTTTAACATGGGTTTATTTGAAGTTTGTATGTAAACAAATACACCATAATAATAGAGCATTTTTTTAAATGAAAGATGAACTTCAAGATGAACAAGTTACCAGTAGAAAGTTGAGGATACACATATGGACGGGAAACTTTCTGTAAATTATGTGTATTTACAGTAGAAACTCCTCAGACTGTAATAGGAAACTCAGGTGGGGAGGGGGAGTAAGCACCAGGAGGTCTACTCACCATTTCTACCTGGGTTCTACCTTCTTAGTCCTGTCCAACTCCTTGTGGCCCCCTGCCAGGCTCCTCTGTCCACGTGGCATTCACTAAATTTGGGAGGGAGATAAATATCCATTGGAGATAAGGCTTTTCAGGACTTTTAATGCCATAGTTCCTGTTGGTTAAAACTTAAGAAAGATCAAAGAATGAAAACAAGCATAACGAATACTGACCATCAAGAAAATTGTTCCTATTTGGGCTTAGTAAATTCATTAGGCATTACGCAAAGACTGTAGAAGTAAGAATAGAATGAAATTGAAAACAGAAAGTCCAAATGACCACAATCATGTTGTGATTTAGCAACTGTGTTTAAAATTATAAACTAACATGCATGGCCCTCTTGCCATTCACAATGGTGTTCTATGAATTTAACAAAATAAAAGAAGGTCATGTGAAAGTATAAATAATTCATGGAAACAATTAACTTAATGTGAGATGTTTTCCTTTATTTAATTTCAAATATTTCCTGTATTCACTATGAAGCTCTGATACATGTGAGGCACCAGGTGAGGAGTTCTAAAGAAACTAACAGATAAATAAGATCACTTCCCAATAATAAGAAACACTAAGTATTTGAAATAAGGGGAGGAATTCTGGTTTACTTTTTGATATTTATATGCTAGGCTTTGGGGCTTTCCTCATGGCTAAATGATAAAGAATCCGCTTGCAACCCAGGAGATCACCTGAAATGCAAGACATGAGGGCTCAATGCCTGTGTCATGGAGATGGAAATGGAACCCATCCAGTATTCTTGCTTGGGAATCCCATGCACAGAGGAGTCTGGTGGGCTATACAAGGTCCATGGGATCGAAAGAGTCAGACACGATTTAGGAACTAAATCACCACCACCACCACTATGCTAGGCCGTGGGGTGCTGAATTTCTGCTACATTTTCTCTTTCATAAAACTGGGGAAGTTTTATTTTCATGAAAATTAATGTGGTTAGAATGTACACATTTTGTAAAAATAGCAAGTCACCCTGAAACAATACCTTATAAAGTTTAACAATTTGGTCTATGCAAGCATTAACATATGAAGAACTTTTAAAAATAAATATTCAAATAAAATGAACAATAAATATTATCTGAAGAGCTTTAATGATCATACTCATGTGACTGTCTTGTGTAATTTGGGAAATATAATCTTTATTAGGATCCTGACTGCAAGGAGATCCAACCAGTCCATTCTGAAGGAGATCAACCCTGGGATTTCTTTGGAAGGAATGATGCTAAAGCTAAAACTCCAGTACTTTGGCCACCTTATGCGAATAGTTGACTCATTGGAAAAGACTTTGATGCTGGGAGGGATTGGAGGCAGGAGGAGAAGTGGACGACAGAGGATGAGATGGCTGGATGGCATCACTGACTTGATGGACGTGAGTCTGAGTGAACTCCGGGAGTTGGTGATGGACAGGGAGGCCTGGCATGCTGCGATTCATGAGGTCACAAAGAGTCAGACACGACTGAGCGACTGAACTGAATTGAACTGAACTGAAGCATAATGTTATTTATTAATTAAAATTATACTCCTATAGAGATATATAGTAAAACATTAAATTTCTGATAGTTTCTTTATTTCAAAATTAAATTTACTCTCAGATTTTAAAATTTGCTTTGATCATCTATTAAGGATTAATTTATTGCTTGATCCATCGTTTCCAGAACTAACCAAAGTAATTTAAAGGTTAGTAGAAAAAAATTTAGAGAATATAATTTAAAATGCAAATATTGTTTTTTGCCTTATCAAATTGCTACCTTTTGTGCTTCTTGTAAAAAAGGAAAAAAGTCATGTTTATCAAAATCCTAATGGTTGTTAAATCCCATTGGTGCCAAATAAAAAAGAAACACTTCTGCTAAGATACTTGTCTAAGTTTCTTAGATTTCTTTTCTTTTACAAAAGTTGATCTAATTTTTTTTATTTTTCTTCTGATCTCAAACAGTGAAACTCAACATGTTTTCTAGGTTGACTGACATTCAGAATCCTAAGTCCTTTTGTTAACAAGACATTTTGAGAATAAGCAACAATGCAAATAGTTTTGTAACAATTACGTTGTAACGAATAGAGGAAAGAATATTATAACGAGACAGTTCTCATAAATGACATATAATTTAAACAATCACGGTGGATCAAGTGCTGTTATTATTCATGGCAAGTTCTATAAATCCTTAAAGAACAGTTTAAATGCTGTGAACATCTGTGTTTTGGGTTATGATTCACCTGGTAATAATTCATTGCAACCTATGTGAAACCTAGAAGTTCAGTGACTGGACAGGACTTGGATTCTACTTTGTTATGTTCAAAGACATGGGAATAATCAGTAGTTGAATTTACGCAGAGAACCAAGTACACTATAATATACTCTTTCTCCCAAGAGAGTTACTGCTATGCAGTATGCAAGCAGAAGGGGTCAATAAATGTTTGCGTCTTCCCTGGTGGCTCAGTGGTAAAGAATCTTCCTGTCAATGCAGGAAATTTAAGAGACCTGGGTTCAATCCCTGGGTTGGAAAGATCCCCTGGAAAAGGAAATGGCCACCCATTCCAGTATTCTTGCCTGGGAGACCTCATGGACAGACGATCCTGGTGGGTTACAGTCCATGGGGTAGAAAGGAGTCTGACACAACTCAGCAACTAAACAACAGTGACAAAAATGTTTATTGTAAGCTCGGTGAGAGTCTAGGCTCGCTTTTGTTCAGCGCTCTTCCTGGATAGAACGGTATCTGGTGTCTACTGAGTATTAGTACCTGTTGTAGATATTTCTTGAAAAGAATGAATTTGGTCATCCATGAATAGGTGGCCAGTAATTGAGATGGAGAGAATTCAGGTCTGTTGAGATACTTTTGGTGCAGAATTGCCAGGATTGTTGGTGGATATTTGGAGGAGAAAGCCAAGTGAAAAGGAGTTAAAGAAGATTCCTAACACATGACTTTTCTGACCAGGTTGATAGTCACATCTACTGAAAAGGAGTACAGTTTCGGGTAAAAGTTAATATGCTTGGTTAAAGGAAAAAAGTATTAATAGCATATCAAGCAAAAGGTAATTAGGAAGTAACATATGTGCATCTGGAGTGAAATGCAAGGTTCTGATTGACATTACAAATTTGAGAAGGTGATGCCTAGAGTAGAAAGCTGAGTCCAAAAGGACTGATGGAATCTCCTAAGAGTGAGGGTCATTAAGGGACAGAAGAGGGACCTCTCCCTACTGGAAGCTTGATGGATTTGAACAAAGAAAAGGAAACTGGAGGAGCTGCCAGAAGAAATGCCAGACCTACCTTCAACATTCAGGGGCGCCCCGACTGCTCACCACATATAGCTCAGCATCTAGCAGACAAAACAGATTAAGACATCAGAAGAGGGAGTCGCCACAAAGTCCTTCAGCCAAGTANGAGCTGCCAGGAGAAATGCCAGACCTACCTTCAACATTCAGGGGCGCCCCGACTGCTCACCACATATAGCTCAGCATCTAGCAGACAAAACAGATTAAGACATCAGAAGAGGGAGTCGCCACAAAGTCCTTCAGCCAAGTAAAAATAAATGTAAATGCATCATCAACAAAGGAGAACAGCTGTAGAGAACTCTTGATATTTCACGTGAAAAGTGAAGTGAAATTCTTTCAGTCATGTCTGACTCTTTGTGACCCCATGGACTATGCAGTCCATGGAATTCCCCAGGCCAGAATACTGGAGTGGGTAACTGTTCCCTTCTCTAGGGAATCTTCCCAATCCAGGGACTGAAACCAGGTCTCCCATATTGCAGGCAGATTCTTTACCAGCTGAGCCACCAGGGAAGCCCAAGATACTGGAGTGGGTAGCCTATCCCTTCTCCAGCAGATCTTCCCAACCCAGGAATCGAACCAGCATCTCCTGCATTGCAGGTGGATTCTTTACCAGCAGAGCTCATAATCGATATTAATTGTAGGGACCTGATATGGGTCTCCCCCAAGAGGTCTTTGTTACAAAATAACTCCAATAGAAGGAGTTTTCTGTGTCTGGCCATATGCTATTGCCTACTTAGTTCTTTTCTATAATAGCATTAACACCAAGCCCTGAAATATGGCCTCTATTAAATGCTTTAACATTAAGAGTCAGAATCACCCACCGGAGTCACAAAATCTTAGTCTCTACATCTATATGGAGAAAGAAATGGCAACCCACTCCAGTATTCTTGCCTGGAGAATTCACGGAGAGAGGAGCCTGGTGGGGTCGCAAAGAGTTGGACACGACTGAGGGACTATCACTCACTCCACATCTGAAAAATCAGGCTCCTTCATTTTATCCTGCAGAATTCTGTGAGATTTAAAATAGCTAGCATATTACACACCACTCCATAAGGTCTCAATAAACACTATTCAAATATCTTCAAGTTTTTAAATCTGCACGTCCCACAGTTAAAAGAACAGCTGTCTTTGAGATTAAGACATGATTTGTCTTAAAGAGGACTTTATGTTGTTTTTTTTTAATTTAAGGTACTTCTTTCAATTGGTTGCACCTTCTTTGAAATAAAATATGATCTGGAAGTCTCTCCTACAATGTGATAAACTTGGAAACTAAGTTTCTAGAAATTGTCTTGGGAAATAAAAAGTGTCCTATGTAGGATTTTCAATGGCATGGGGTGTTGGAACTCTACATTTGATACTGATCATCTGAGTATAAAGATAAACATGAATAAAAGTACTAAGAATATCCCAGCGCTATGTACGTGATAACCATCTAGAGACTGAATCAGATTGTGGATGTTCTTTATTTGAGTAAGCTAAGCTGAGAAAGGACCATTACATTCTCTCCATCAGTATTACTTAACTCAGTTCTTCATGAATAGCGTTCACTAGGTCAGGGAACTCAAAGTGGAGATATAATCATATATTTGTTTCCACTAATCCTTAACTAAAATTTAGCATCTCTTTTAATTATGTAGACAGCAAACTACAATAAGTATTAACAGTAACTGTGTATTACCCATACACATCACAATGATTTTCATATCATTACATAGATATTTCTGAATGTTTGCATTCAACATTGCTCTGAAATTATGGTATTATTCTCAGGCTATTTATTTAAATTGAGATTTCATAACCTGAGTGTTTATGGGTAAGTTGGGTCATGATTTCTGTTTTGAAAATTAAAGAACAAAAATAAAAACTGTAATTACATATTTTCTACACAGGCAAAGTTCAGCTACTTTGCTCTCAGGTCAAAGTTTGCAAACCAGGAAATACTTCTTAGATGGGATGCTGAAGCCAAGCCCACACAAACAAGCACTTCCGGGTCAAGTTTGTCCTTTGCTTTCAGAGAAAAACAATTCCTTCCCCCACTGGATTTGTCTCAGCTAGAAACCACAGTTCCATTACTGTGGCTATCTATCCCTTACCCCTAGGGAATTATCCAAGTTCTGCTGGGCAGTGCCTGCATGGAACTGTGCTCTGAACTTTATGTCAGACTATAATGGAGTACCAGAATAAACCACAGATATGCAATTTAAAATGTTTACTACAGTTGATAACTTAGGGAATAATTCATTAATTAGCATTCCCCTCAACCAAGGGATAAAAAGCGAAATGACAGCATTCACATTTTCAAAATGGATCAAAACATATTTAGGAGAATTTGTTAAGGAAGAAAAATACACACACACACACACACACACACACACACACACAATACCACTAGTAGCAATGAAGAAAAAGTGTTGAGAGTGAATGTCTTTTCACATTGAACATAATATTTAAGAGTCATTATCTTGGCTTCAGAGCACAGACCAGCCTAACCACTGTTTCTCCACCATCTATAACCCAGACCAGTTTTTATGAACATAAAGTTGAACACTTTCCCCTCCTAGTTGAATGCCATCAACTTGCACAAGGATACCTACTAGCCAAGAAGATTTTAATACTGGTATTTTTGTATGTAAACAATTTAATTTCTTACCTTCCAAATCCACATCATAAAATCAAGCAAGAGTAGGAACCTTCTTTGTTACATTCCCTGCGCTCCACTAACTCCAACAATGCCCTGATCAAGAAGCACTGTTCTAAAAGGTATAGACACAGTCCCAGCAACGGCGAGGTTGGAGGGACCCCAACAGGGTACACAAGAGAGGTCACGAAAAAGGGTAGCAAATTCAGACACATCTTCTCCAGGGGATTTTCCTCATAGCAAAAGTCAAGGACATAGACAAGGCATCTCAAAGCGATTAGTTACAAATGTGTAATTAGGTGAAACTGTAGCTTGTCATGTTGTGGAGAAAGAAGGGAAAAGACTGAAACTTACTACTGGTTTAGAGGAGATACTAGGGTATTGTCATCTCCAAATAAAAGTTATTACATATATAGATATCTATACAATTATGTACAATTAAATATATACAGCCATTTTGTGTCTGTGTGCGAAGGCACTTCAACCCTGTCCCACTCTTTGCAACCCAATGGACTGTAGCCCACCAGGCTCCTCTGTCCATGGGATTCTCCAGGCAAGAATACTGCAGTGGGTTGCCATGCCCTCCTCCAAGAGATCTTAACCCAGAGATGGAACCTGTGTCTATTATGTCTTCTGCATTATCAGGCAGACTCTTTACCACTAGAGACACCTGGAAAGCCCCCATAAATAGTTAGTAACAATCTATAATTATTTATAATTACAATTACATAACACAAACATTTCACAGTGCTGAAAATAATTACTCAGATATTGTTTAGATCTTTCTGTGCTTGGCTCTCCTGAAAAATTAAAAAAAAAAAAA
>SJYV01019920.1:0-35591 GCA_006410875.1 Neotragus pygmaeus
TATTCCTCTGAGACTCTTTCAATCATCTTTGAGTTTAGGGGAGATGTATTGTCACCAAATCGTTATTGTGGGAATGGATCATCCGAGAGCTCACTGACTTTCTCCCTCTCTCTATCCTGGCTTGCCAGAAACTATCTTGGGAACAGCCCAGGGAACTGGCACTTCCCAGGTGGCACTAGTGGTGAAGAACCTGCCTGCCAATGCAAGAGACATAGGAGATGCGTGTTCAATCCCTGAGTCAGGAAGATCCCCTGGAGGCAGGCATGCAACCCACTCCAGTATTCTTACCTGGAAAATCTCATGAACAGAGGACCTTGGTGGGCTATAATCTATAGGGTTGCAAAGAGTCAGATGCAACTTAGCACGTATGCACGTGCTGGTTTTAGCTCTGAAAATCTCACACCCTGGGAAATTTCTGTCTCTCTCAGGCAAACAGGCTGGTCGATCGAGGACTTCTCTTTCACATACCTGAATACTCTTTAGTAAGATGAATGTTCTAATTATAGGCATTGGCAAGCACATTTTAAAGGTGGAAAGCAAGGTAAGGACCACCTGTCTTACCCTAGTCAAAAGTATACATGAGTTATAGCCTCAGCTTTCCTGTTCCAGGGTCCTCTTCTATTCTCCCTCAAGAGGGATCCTAAATACATGTATTATGGGATGTAAAGGCTGTTTATCAGCTTAAAAGGATTCTTGGTTCAGGCAATTTACATTTCAATAGAGAAACAAATATTAGCTGAAGACTCAAAGTAATTATGAGCAGAGAGAGATTTGTATTTGAGGGTGAGGGATTTAGGGCAATCCTCGCTGAACCCCTGAAATTATAGACTTCTACTCTAGGGAAAGCAAGCCTTCCCTTCCTCACACCAAGAATTCTCATTAGAGAAGGGGGCACATCAGAATCATCATGTCCAGGGATCAGCAAATCACAACCTGCTTGGTCAAAGCCTGTCCACCGTCTATTCTTGTAAAGAAAATAGTTTTGGAGCACAGCCATGCTCCTTTGTTTATATACTGCGTGTGGCTGCTTTTCTGACACACCACCAGAGTTGAGTAGTTGCAACAGAGACCTTATGGTCTGCAAAGCTAAAAACGTTTTCACCCTGGACTTTATAGACCAAGCTTCTTCCAAGTGTGGTCCATGGGCTGTCATGCACATCACCCAGGAGCTTATTAGAAAGGCAGGACTTGGTTCTACCCCAGCACTTCTAAATCAAAATCTGCACCTTAACAAAATCTCCAGGTGATTCATATGCATGTCAAAGTTTGAGAAGCACTGGCCTAGGAGGATTTCTCCAAATATTCATGTCTTGGACTAGATTCAGGACACCAATTCACTTCTATAGCCCCCACCTGTCACCCCGAGAGACTCTCCCTTGGAGAGCCACTGTTCCCACAGGGTAGAGCTGCAAAATAGAATATAAACTGCCCAAGGAATAGAGATGCAGGTATAGAGAACAGACTTGCAGATATAGCAAGGGAAGGAGAAGGGGGACGAAGTGGGAGTAGCATCCAGACTTCCACACTGCCATGTGCAAAATAGCTAGCTGGTGGGAAGCTGCTGTGTAACGNAAGGAATAGAGATGCAGGTATAGAGAACAGACTTGCAGATATAGCAAGGGAAGGAGAAGGGGGACGAAGTGGGAGTAGCATCCAGACTTCCACACTGCCATGTGCAAAATAGCTAGCTGGTGGGAAGCTGCTGTGTAATGCAGGGAGCTCAGCTCGGTGCTCCGTGATGACCTCGGGGGTGGGATGGTGGGCGCAGGGGAGGGAGACGCCAGACGGAGGGGCTGCGTGTATACATACAGCTGATACAGGCTGTTATACAACAAAACCAACACAACATTGTAAAGCGATTACCCTCAATTAAAGATAATTTTTTTAAATATATAAACTGCCCAATTAAATTTGAATATCTAAAAACAAGTACTTTAGTGTAACTGTGTACCAAATATTCCATGGGATATAACGCTAATAAAAAAAAAAGACTAGTCTATCTGAAATTAAAATTTAACCAGATATCTTATATTTTTATGTGCTAAATATTGCGACCTATCAAATGGGGCTTGATAATTTACTAGAACAGCTTACAGGACTCAGGGGAAAAAAACTGTACTTAATATTGGTTTATTCTAAAAGATACAAGTCAGGAACAGCCAAATGGAAGAGGTACACAGTCCAAGTTATGAGGGGAGGGTACCCCGCTACCCCAGCATGTCAATGTATTCACCAACCCAGGAGCTCTCTGAACTTGTCCTTTAGGGTTCTTATAAAGGTTCCACTACATAGGCAAGATTGGCTTAATCACTGCTCATCGGGGACTAACTCAGTCTTCATCCCCTCTCTTTTACCAGGAGGTTGAGAAGAAGGGCTCCAAGTTCCAACTCTAATTACTTGGTTGGTTCCTCTCGCAACCTGTACTCACCCTGAAGCTGTTTACGGAGAGACATCTCATTAGCACAGACTCAGTTATGTTGAAAGGGTCTTGTGATAAACAACAAAAAATACTCTCACTTCCGTCATTCAGGAAATGTCAAGGGTTTTGGAAGCTCTAAGGCCAGGAACTGGGGGTGAAGACAAATATATATTTCTTATTGTGATTTCTTACATCCTATCACAGCTCTTAAGGCACTTTGCCTGCAAATATGGCTCCCAATAATTCGTCCCATGCTGATGACCACATGTCCCTCCTCCCACCGAGAGGAATAGCCTATTTTCTATCCCAGGAATCTCGGCTGGCCTTGAGATGTGCTTTGATCCATAGGAAATGGCAGAAGTGATGCTCTGCCAGTTACAAGGTCAGCCTTTAAGACACCCGACAGAGAAAGACAAATATCATACGATATCAGTTATAGGTGGAATCTAAAAAAAACGTACAAATGAACTTAACTACCAAACAAAAATAGAGTTACAGATGTAGAAAATAAACGTACGGCTACCAGGGGATAAGTGGAGGCGGGGAGAGAGAAATTGGAAGGTGTGGACCGACACACACACACAGTTGCTGTTTTGTTGTTCAGTCACCAAGTCATGCCCGACCCTTTGTGACCCATGGACTGCAGCATGCCATGCTTCCCCCATGCTGCTATATATAAAATAGATGACTAACAAGGACCCACTGTATAAAATGGGAAACTGTACTCTATGCTGTGTAATGGCCTATATGAGAGAAGACTCAAAACATAGTGGATGTGTATATATGTATGATAGATTCACTTTGTTGTACACCTGAAACTATTACAACATTTTAATTCAACTATACTCCAATAAGAGTTTTTTCAAAAGTCACTGACAATTTGCACTTTTATTATCTTGGGACCCAACTACTATGCTACAAGGGAGCCCAGGCTATCTATCCCACTGGAGCGAGGCTGTGCAGAGAGGCTCTGGAAGATAAGAAGTCACATGGAAAACTGAGGTGCCAGATGGGTGAGAATGACCTTGATTTTCTAGCTCAGACTTTCTGCCGAATAAATGAAGCTATACAGGTGACCCCAGTAGTAGTACTCAAGACAGAACTAATGGGTCAACCCAAAGAATCATGAGAATTAACAAATTACTATTGCAAGCAATCTTTTTGTTACACAGCAGTGAATAACTGATAGTTTCCCTGTCCCCAGATTAGATACTTGGTTTCACTCTGAAGAGTCTCCTTCTTTAAGGCTGAATCTGGCAAAGGAAACAGCCATCTTCAGATCTACCCAAGCCTTCCTAAGAAGGATTGGATAAGTCCTCTCAGGACAAGATGGCTTTTCTTCCCTCCACTCAGTATATTGGAGGATGCAATTCTGTTGTCTACCACAGTGGTGGCTGGTTTTCTCAGTTCTTCTTTGGGCTCACAGCTGCAAACCCAGCTTTTGATGAGCTGGTATTTCTCTCCCAGGAACCAGTACAATCCACGGGATGAGAACTGCTGTCTAAGCTATGAACAGCATTCTTTTCTGCCTTCCCTTCCCCTCCACTGCCTCCATGAATTTAAGCTGATGGCAGAATGAATGCAACTTGTCTTCTCAGTTACTGAAGACTCTGGGTTAAAAGGAGGAGTCTAAAAGCTCTCTTCCTTTGTGGGTACTTGTCATCTCACTACTCTCCATCTATATTTCCCTTCTTCAGAAACTCCAAAAACCCTGCCCCTTAGCATCCTCATCAAGCAAGTCCCTGGCACTAGTATCTGGACCCAATGTGGTAGCATAAAGATATTTGCTTTTATCTGCTCTCAGCATCCAGGGCTCACACGTGCTCAGAGCAGGGATCAGGTGGGCAGTCTTCTCTGCCACCAGTGTAAAAAAAGGCATCCCTTTTTGACTCATGCAGTTGGACTCCAAAGAAATTGGCAGCCTCATTGGTCCATCCCACTCCGAAACTCTTTCTTTTCACCTCACATACATGTCTGGGAGAATCCTATATATGAGAAGGGGCTGACCCAGGGTCTGCTGGCATCCCCCCCAACTCACACGCTCAGCCACAGGTAACACCATATGTGCACCTCCTCTCCAGGGTCCCAGGTCTCTCACCTCATTACCACCGGGTCTGCTCGTGACAGCAGTGTGGAATGATGCAAACACCAGGCTTTGGAATAGCACCCACCTAAATTTGTATCCCATCTGCTTACTACCTTTGGGACTTCGGGCAAGATTCAAAATTTCTCTGAGCCTCAGTTTCTTTATCTGTTAAAAATAAGAAAAACAATATCTGCTACCCAGGTGACAATATTTTGAAACGACCTGGCACAGCATCTAGTATGTGATAAATATTCAAAAATAGTAATTACCTCTCCCCTCCGACTTCTACAGCTAGGGTGTCACACAGCTAAGCAGGGCCAAAGACCCCCCCCAGACAATCAGTCCACTTTCCTTGATAAGGGTCTTCATCAGAAGAGAAAAGCAACTCATTACGGCCAATCAGGCTAGGACTTGGTCTTTTCTTTGAGAGGCAATGTGGTCCAATACAAAAAGGCAAAGGACTCAAAATCAGCATGCTCTAGATCCTACTGACAGGCTAACCACTTCCACTGCCTCGCACAAATGACTCTACCTCTAAAACACAAATTCCTCTTCTCTATAGTAAGGGACATAGAGACACCACAAAGACACCTTCAGGTGTTCAACTATGAAGTCCCAGGTTTTAACCTGAAAGTCCTGATAGCTGTATTCTCCTGGGCCTGCATTCTGCTCCTATTTCTTTTCAATCTAACTCCCCCCTGAGTTGATTACTTTCAACTTTCACTGTAGCTCATGTTACCAACTGTTGAGCTCCTGCAGGTTCTGTGCCCCCTGCTGACCTGTAAGTCTGTCTTCTCCACTCGTGGACTGGCCATCAGGCAGCCCGCAGTCTGTGGCAATGACCAGGCTCGTTGAGAAGGAAGGCACCCACCTCCCCAGCCGCAAACACAGGCCAAGGGAGTCCTAGCCCCCTCAAGGACTTTGGGGTCAAATAGGAATGTCTGTGATGATGGAAATGTTCTGCGGTCCTGCCTCTGTCTGTGACGTCGGCTGCCAGCTCCGTGTAGCTGTAAGCACTTGAAATGTGACTAGTGAGAGGGGGAAACCAAAATTTAAATTTTAGTTAATTGGAAAATAAATAGCCACACGTGGCTAGCGACCACAGTATCGGATGGTGCAGCTTTAAGGGAAATGTTACAGAGAAGCAGCTTAAAGGGCAGAGCTGGTGGGAATCATAAATATGTCTGTTGGTGACATTTACTCTCCTGGGGATGATTTATTCTTTGAGGGCAGAAAGGTCTGGCTCAACTCTTAGCAGGAACAACCTAATCACCAAGGGGAGGAGAGGAATACACAATACTCGCCTTCACTTTTCATCCACCTGCGGTGTTCACCCGGCAGCCACCACCCCCACGGAGTACTCTGAAGCCACGCATTCCAGAAGAGTCTCAACTGGGTCAGAAATGACCCTCAGGGTCTTAGACTTTGACTGTGAGCCCATCTTTCTACCAACTTTATTGCCCTAAACATTCCTTATTCATCTGTTCATCTGAATATGCTCTAAACAAAGGGAGTTAAAACATAAAGATGCCAACTTCCTAGGAGAATAATATCAATACTGTACAGTGTGGCCTTTGGAGGGCTCCAGGAGTGTAAAATAAATTAAGATGCTTGACAGAAAGAAGTTTTATGTAGATCTTAATCCTTTAGAGAAAGTCTCCAGCGCTTTGTCTGAGACACGGTGTGAGACGGCCTTTGCAACTCCAGAGTGGGCCGTGTACAGAGGCATAGTCACCGGTCAACTGCAGACAACCCGCTCCCTCCCACTGACAGAGGCAGGAAGGCGCCCCTCGGCCTAGCTCGGTGTTCACTTCTTCCGTCATCCCCAAGGCAGCTTCCTTTCCCTCTGCCCCTACTCTCACCGTTGCCTTCTTTTCTCCCGTAGCCTCCATTGCCTCCTTCACTAATCATCCTTGCTAGTCCCACCCCAACAAGATCCAGAACTAGGATGAGTGACAGTGCTTTACTCCGAGACAGCAGAATTTAGGGGGTGTGGAAACAGTTGAACTCGAGGCCAAGGAGAGGGAGGTCCTGTCCCTCCCTCCGTACCATCGGGGAACCCTCTGTCTCCCCTTCCATTTGCTTCTTGGCTCTCCACTTCCACGGATGTTCCATTGCTTGGCAGGCACATTTGATACCTACCCTAGAAGTGGAANCAGTTATGTTGAAAGGGTCTTGTGATAAACAACAAAAAATACTCTCACTTCCGTCATTCAGGAAATGTCAAGGGTTTTGGAAGCTCTAAGGCCAGGAACTGGGGGTGAAGACAAATATATATTTCTTATTGTGATTTCTTACATCCTATCACAGCTCTTAAGGCACTTTGCCTGCAAATATGGCTCCCAATAATTCGTCCCATGCTGATGACCACATGTCCCTCCTCCCACCGAGAGGAATAGCCTACTTTCTATCCCAGGAATCTCGGCTGGCCTTGAGATGTGCTTTGATCCATAGGAAATGGCAGAAGTGATGCTCTGCCAGTTACAAGGTCAGCCTTTAAGACACCCGACAGAGAAAGACAAATATCATACGATATCAGTTATAGGTGGAATCTAAAAAAAACGTACAAATGAACTTAACTACCAAACAAAAATAGAGTTACAGATGTAGAAAATAAACGTACGGCTACCAGGGGATAAGTGGAGGCGGGGAGAGAGAAATTGGAAGGTGTGGACCGATACACACACACAGTTGCTGTTTTGTTGTTCAGTCACCAAGTCATGCCCGACCCTTTGTGACCCATGGACTGCAGCATGCCATGCTTCCCCCATGCTGCTATATATAAAATAGATGACTAACAAGGACCCACTGTATAAAATGGGAAACTGTACTCTATGCTGTGTAATGGCCTATATGAGAGAAGACTCAAAACATAGTGGATGTGTATATATGTATGATAGATTCACTTTGTTGTACACCTGAAACTATTACAACATTTTAATTCAACTATACTCCAATAAGAGTTTTTTCAAAAGTCACTGACAATTTGCACTTTTATTATCTTGGGACCCAACTACTATGCTACAAGGGAGCCCAGGCTATCTATCCCACTGGAGCGAGGCTGTGCAGAGAGGCTCTGGAATATAAGAAGTCACATGGAAAACTGAGGTGCCAGATGGGTGAGAATGACCTTGATTTTCTAGCTCAGACTTTCTGCCGAATAAATGAAGCTATACAGGTGACCCCAGTAGTAGTACTCAAGACAGAACTAATGGGTCAACCCAAAGAATCATGAGAATTAACAAATTACTATTGCAAGCAATCTTTTTGTTACACAGCAGTGAATAACTGATAGTTTCCCTGTCCCCAGATTAGATACTTGGTTTCACTCTGAAGAGTCTCCTTCTTTAAGGCTGAATCTGGCAAAGGAAACAGCCATCTTCATATCTACCCAAGCCTTCCTAAGAAGGATTGGATAAGTCCTCTCAGGACAAGATGGCTTTTCTTCCCTCCACTCAGTATATTGGAGGATGCAATTCTGTTGTCTACCACAGTGGTGGCTGGTTTTCTCAGTTCTTCTTTGGGCTCACAGCTGCAAACCCAGCTTTTGATGAGCTGGTATTTCTCTCCCAGGAACCAGTACAATCCACGGGATGAGAACTGCTGTCTAAGCTATGAACAGCATTCTTTTCTGCCTTCCCTTCCCCTCCACTGCCTCCATGAATTTAAGCTGATGGCAGAATGAATGCAACTTGTCTTCTCAGTTACTGAAGACTCTGGGTTAAAAGGAGGAGTCTAAAAGCTCTCTTCCTTTGTGGGTACTTGTCATCTCACTACTCTCCATCTATATTTCCCTTCTTCAGAAACTCCAAAAACCCTGCCCCTTAGCATCCTCATCAAGCAAGTCCCTGGCACTAGTATCTGGACCCAATGTGGTAGCATAAAGATATTTGCTTTTATCTGCTCTCAGCNCTCTCCATCTATATTTCCCTTCTTCAGAAACTCCAAAAACCCTGCCCCTTAGCATCCTCATCAAGCAAGTCCCTGGCACTAGTATCTGGACCCAACGTGGTAGCATAAAGATATTTGCTTTTATCTGCTCTCAGCATCCAGGGCTCACACGTGCTCAAAGCAGGGATCAGGTGGGCAGTCTTCTCTGCCACCAGTGTAAAAAACGGCATCCCTTTTTGACTCATGCAGTTGGACTCCAAAGAAATTGGCAGCCTCATTGGTCCATCCCACTCCAAAACTCTTTCTTTTCACCTCACATACATGGCTGGGAGAATCCTATATATGAGAAGGGGCTGACCCAGGGTCTGCTGGCATCCCCCCCAACTCACACGCTCAGCCACAGGTAACACCATATGTGCACCTCCTCTCCAGGGTCCCAGGTCTCTCACCTCGTTACCACCGGGTCTGCTCGTGACAGCANTTCAGTCGAGTCCAACTCTGTGTGACCCCATAGACGGCAGCCCACCAGGCTCCCCTGTCCCTGGGATTCTCCAGGCAAGAATATTGTCTACTCAGCCCCTAATAACCTGCAGAGGCTCGATTAAGTGTTTCAGCTTGCATTAAAGGGGAATTCAGGAGCCAATTAAGCAAGGCTGCTGTATGGATTGAGGGAATGTGGTGAAAAGGAAAGAGAAGTGTGGAAGAAACCAGAGTTTGATCTTAAGTTCAGTGAAGGTGACTAGGCAAAAGCAGAAAGTATGGACTGAAAGCCCCTCCCTGCTGTGGCTTCAGAAGGCCATTCCATCTATGCTTGGGTACCTTTAGGTAGGCAGCTCTTTGTTATCCAACATCATGATCTGCAAATCTCTGACACTGAGCAGATGGATTTAGAAGAGGAACAAGCGATGCTTTGAAACCTGTGGAAACCGTGAAGGCACAAAGCCCCGTCAAATGCACACCTCTGTCTGCACTGGCTCAGACACCTTGCAACTTGAAAACTATGGAGGGAAGAAGTATGCCGGGGCCCTCCTCCCCGTCTCTCTACCATCGAACCAGCTTCCCTGCCTTGATGACCGAGGACAGAAATGTGCAAGGCATCTAGATCTGCCATGCCTTCCTTTAGGCAGCTGTCTCAGAAATGTTTTATCAACAAGAATAAGCTAAATCTAACAGACAGCCTTGAGGGAAACTTTTAATAAAACTCATTGTGCTCACACACACACACACACAAAAAGCAGGGGATGGGAAAAGAAAGGAAAATAGAATTTGCACGTACAAATATTTATGAACACGGAAGGAAATAGAGACCAGGACAGAGTGGGGGAGGGGGGTGTGAATTATGGGGAAATGGGTTTTGTTCTGTTTTTACTGGTGATTTTAAGAACTCTAATTATCCCTTCCTAGCCTGGGGAAACTTTTTAAATGTTGTTACTGTATCTGACACCTTGGGGCAGCGGAAAGAAGGCAAGGTAGGGGTGTGACACCAGGTTGGACTTGAGTCCCAGGAAGGATAATTCAGAGCTGGGTGACCTTAGGTGAGATGCTGAATCTCTTTACATGCCCATCAGTGAACTGGGAACACTAGAAGCGCCATCCCTGGGCTACTGTGCAGACTCAGCTGGAGCATGTCACAGGGAAATCCACACCATGTCCCCAACACTCAGCGTGAGCTGCCTCTTGCCTGCTTCTCCCTCTCCCTTCTGGACTTCCTGGAAACTACAGAATTAAAAGAAATCACAGGCGCAAGCACTTTTGGTTCCTCGGACCACATGCTAGGCAAATATGAACAGCAAGGTAAAGGGTCTTATTTGGATTATTCTCAAGGCAAATTAATCGAAGCCGAGGTGTCTGGCCAGGAGCAGATAAGGTCAGATCTTACACGGACGACCTCAAGCTGCTCAGAGGCTCCTGTGTGAAGGAGATTAACATCCACTCCACGCTTCCGGGACCCCAGTAATGGAATACATAATTCATTTCCATCCATGTCTCTCCTCCTGCTGCTGAAATTCAGATTGAAGTTTCAAACAGTTTCATTTAACTATAATAACCACCAAAATCCCGGCGAGGGCTCCCCCTTCCACCCACGTGGTGTGTGTTTTCTCTGACTCTCCTGCGGCTGGATTAGTCCCCAGGGAAGCCCGAAGACCCGCACTGTAACAGTTCTCCGAGCAGACTGAATAACTAGCTCCACTTACACCTGGTTATGCAGCAGCCCTGAAGACACCAGGTAAACACCTGAATCCAGGCAACTACCAGCTGAAAATCGGAGCCAAGCTTCATCATAAACCCATTAGCCAATGCGGGCACAAGCAACCAGTTGTGCAATAAGAGCCTCCTAATTCACTTTTTCTCCTCCAGCCGCTTGTTTCCTCCTCCCTCTAGGTCCAAATAAAGCAATGGAATCAACTGGACAGCTAAGCATCCTGCTTTGTTACGCTGTCAGATTATATTTCTTACACATTTTCTCCTTTACGTTTTGTTTAGATCTGATTCCTACTGGGGGATGATACAGACAGGAAATAGGGAAAGTGAGATCAAATAAGGCTGAACACAGACAACAAAAGACTGCATTTGTGGAACAGACTTGACTCAGATCATACCCAGAGGACAGCCCATGTGCGGGGTTGCAGCCTCAGCCCCCCATTGGCAAGAATGCAGACCCATGGCGACCATTCCTGTGTAAGGAGAACTCTTGGGAATTTGGGCAAGGGAGCGGGACTTGAGACTGAGACACATTTGATGTTCTTTCCTATTGATAATTACAATCAGCATGGAATGGGAGTTTGGGAGTTGTGCAGAGTCTGGGAGGTAACTTGATACAGACTGCTTTAGGCACATGAAGTGGAGTATGCTGGAGACTGAATTATATGCTATGCCCTGCATGTCCCTCAACTTGTGGGGCTGATGAAACAGCACTTGAATACCGATCACAAATGCCAAGACTGAATGTTCCCTAAGCTCCTGGGAGATAAGCCAACGTCATCATACCTCATCACACCAGGAGACAGAGCCCAAGATTATCACTCCTCCTCTATCACCCAAGGAGGACGAGAAGGCTTGAGTTTTATCAGTCACCTGCTCAGGTGCCTGAAGATAACAAATGATTTCTAGGAATTTAAGTCGCAGGTCTCCCCTCTACTTCCAAAGGAGTGCTGGTCTCCTCCTTTGCGTCCAGGCTTATCAGAGAACCAGATGGTCTCACTTGCAAGATCACTCAAGGTGATGCCCTTCAAGGCTTGCTCCTCCAAACTATGATCCACACACCGGCAGTGTCATGGCACGTGTCTCCTGGTGGCTTGTTAGAAGGGCAGCATCTCAGTCTCCATCGACCACAAACCTCCGCAACTGGAACCTGCATTTTAATGAGATGTCCGGATGACGTACGTGCACATTAATTGGTGAGAAGCACTGGTCTAGAAAGAAGCTTGAGGAAGATCAAAGACAACCTCGTTACTAGGAGCAGCAGCCCATTAATGAGGGGGCTTTGCCCTCATGGTGCTTGGTTTGGAGACCATAATAACCAGGTCCATCCAGCTACAGCCCCTCAAGACTCATTCTTTTTTGCTTGCCACACTGGCAGCTCGCTTTGGCCAAATGTCCCTCTTACGGCCGGGTGTCAGGCAGGTGATGAGAATAGTAACCCCAGGTCAAGGTGGTGCTAATGCCAGCAGTCACACTGAAGAGGCACTGCCTCAAAAACCTAGACAAAATGTGTGGCTAAGAATTAGGTCAGTGTGCTATGGGGGCAGCAGTTGATTAAGCAGCAATTAAAGAGAAAGACTCCGTGGATGAGACAAGGCATTTGAGAAAGAGATATTTACTGAGAGCCACTCTGCTGAAAACACACTTGAGACTAGACGGCTGTCTCACTCAGCTATCCATCAGTAGCAATCCACGCCAGGTGACCTAAGCAGAAGCCTGAGATCAAAGCAGGAGGAAAAGATTCCACCAGATCAGTATCGCCTAAAGCAAGTTGGGCCTAGCATTCACTCCATTCCCGCGGACATTTTCCCTGACTCTTTTCACATCAAGATCCCAAAACGCTGACATCTTGATTATGCAATGCCAGGTCACCAGTGGCCTTCCTCTCCCAGCTCTTTGCTTCCAAATGGAGCCTCTGCTGGTGCACACACCCCCAGTGACATCCCCTCCTCGTGAGACAGGACCACTTGACAGCCAAATGCTGAGGGTGAATGATACACACCCGGTTTCCTGATTTTTTGATTAAGGACTTAATTGGCTTTGGCTTCTGATTTTGAAGTTTTATCCAGGAGCAGAAGCAGGCATCTGCTTCTACTTCCCTATTCCCAAAATGTGGGGTGGCGTATCCAGAATCCCCCTGAATCCCATGTGCTATAGAAAAAGCCAACTCTTCCTGTCAGTTCTAGAATTGAGCATGTGAGTCAGCCTGAAGATACCAACAAATCCCCGCCCTATGATCACTCTGATTATAGTGATAGGCTCAGAAATAAACATGTGACCTAGGAGGTCCAGCTGGTTTGAAATGCCAGGATTTTGTTGAATTGCTAGGGAAGAGAGTTACTCTTATTTATTTACAGGAATCAAGAAGCAGGTCATCCTGGAAATGGCCATCAGCCGTGTCAGGATCCCAGAGGCGGTAGTCTGCCAAGAACGAAGCCAATACCCAGAAAGCAAAGCCAAAAAAAAGGGGGGGGGGCGGGTGAAGTGAGATACCAGTTCTTGGTCATATTATTTGAGTTACTACACTTTTCAAGAACTGAGCCCATAAATTCCCTTTGTTGTTTAAGGCAGTTGAGCTCAAAGTTCTGTTATTTGCAGCTGAAAGCATCCTAACTGACATATCAGGTGAATAAATCATTTCCGGCTGGGAAGGAAGATAATGTCTCACAAAAACTCTCTTGGTCTGAGCATACATTAGACACTCCTGGCTCCCTTCCTCCTCTCCAAATAAATTGTCAGATCAAATAAATAAATAAATAAATAAGACCTCTTGGATGAAGAGGTTGGCTTGGAACAGAAACACGGCCTTGCCTTCCTCCATCCCCAGCTCTACAGAACAACCACCCCAGACCAGCTTCGGTTTTCAATTCTGCTTTCTTTCATCAGGAAATTCCTATTCCCTCCAACTAGGGATGTAAATATCAGAAGCAATTTGTCCACCCCTCCCCCCAGCTCCGCCTTTGCCCTCCAAGACTCTGCTCCCTCCTTCACTATATTTAAAGAAGGGGCGGGGGGAGCCTTATTCTAATCCCAGTGCAACTCTCTCCACTCTTTCCTAAGCCCTCCACCTGTGAGATAATTGCTGGCAGTTAGGGGAAAAACTCAATAGTAATCATAGACTCACACACAGACACAGAAAGAGGCAGATAAAATGGGAGAAAGAAAAAAAATCGCAAGCCCAGAATTATGCACACTCCGACACTCATTCTAGAAGTATAATGTGGCCAACCACTCTCTACGAGGAATAAAGGCACAGCTTTACAGAAAAGGGGTGCATGGCTCCCACACACAAAGTGAAATAATACACATCTAAAAGTTAAAATGAGTTGTCATCATTTAACTGTACACAAGTCAGACAGAAAATAAGTAGCTCTATCGAAAATGGGCTCCTATCTATTGTCTTAATGTAACACAAGAACTCTCTTAATCGAGGGTGTCCCTTGATAGGTGATAAACAGGGAGAAAAACATGCTGAGATATTCCTATCCAGTGATAAGAATAAAATAAAACCCTGTGAATCACGCATTGGCCCCACTATCAACTCAGGCTAAGATTTCAAACACACTTCTAGCTTTTGGTTTATGGATGCCAACTCAAGATTAAACCTCTTAAAACAAAAATTACAACAAAAATTCATGTATAACGAATAGGTTTAAAAGCTTAGATAAATGTGAAGCTTGTTTTAAACTACATAAAATACTGCAAAATGCTTTTAGTAAAGTCTCATATACTTCCTTTATGGTTTGCTATATTCCTTGGACCGAGAAGGCAATGGCACCCCACTCCAGTACCCTTGCCTGGAAAATCCCATGGCGGAGGAGCCTGGTCGGCTGCAGTCCATAGGGTCACTAAGAGTCGGGCACGACTGAGTGACTTCACTTTCACTTTTCCCTTTCATGTATTGGAGAAGGAAATGGCAACCCACTCCAGTGTTCTTGCCTGGAGAATCCCAGGGACGGGGGAGCCTGGAGGGCTGCCGTCTATGGGGTCACACAGAGTCAGACACAACTGAACCGACTTAGCAGCAGCAGCAGCATATTCCTTGGAATTTGGCATGACACTGTGTATCTCAAACTTGCCTGACTATAAGAATGATGTAGACCTGCAGATTCTGTGGTCCAAATAAAACTAAGAGACTACAGCTTCACAAGTTTCCTGAGTGGTTCTTATGAATTTGAGAAACATTACTGCAACTTTGTAGGGTTTTATATAAAATAAAAATCATGCATGTATTATAGAAAAAGCAATGAACAGGAACCCACTAACTCATAGAAATCATGAAGGCATTTTGTTGGTTTGTGTGTTTGAACGAAAGTAAACTGAAGAAGGCTAACAGGCATGACACAGATGATATAAGAACGGCCACAACTCACCCACTGGGGCAGGGACTCACGCAGTATCCACAGGACTCCTTTCCCTTTCCTCCTGGGCACACAACTAAATTACATTTCCCAACCTCTTCTACAATTAGATGGGATCAAGTGATTGAGTTCAGGCCAACAGTAAGTGCCACCCATTACTTCCATGATTGAGCCTTTTAAAAAATCCTTCAAGTTCCTCTCTTTCTCTCTCTCCATCTCTGTATCATCTCATCATCTCATCTCATCTCATCTCTCTCCATCGGCCAGTTGAATTCAGTGAAGGATAAGGTTCTAGAAAATGACAAAGCTACGGGGAGTGCCTGAATGTCTGTCTGGAGCAGAGATTTCTCCTGCACCACCCACTAATTTGCACTGAATTCTGATGTAAGTGAGAAACTTTTGTAAGTATTAAGCCACTGGGATTCAGAAATTATTGTTACAGCAGTTAGCCTACCCTAATACACACCATTATTTTCCTGTATCTCTCCGTTTTATCCTGTCCCCAACACTTGAAAAAAAAAATCCCCATGTAAATGGATCCACACTTCAAACCCATGTTGTTCAGGGGTCAACTGGAGTTCTGTAGTTAGTTTTGTAAGCTTGGACTTCTGTTTTCTTGTCAGTGTAAATGGTGATAATGCCATGTATTCATTCAGAGACTTCTTTAAAGTGAAATGAGAAATAAACTAGGAAACAAAATCTTTGCTTTAGGTTGAAGAGGAATTGGTAGAGAAATGTAAGAATCATTTCAGACAGGATAAACGATTGCCAAGAAAGAAAAGGCACTGATTTTTACCTCTAAAACAAACTGCCAAGCAAAGACTGACAGGAGAGCCAGTAAATGGAAATACAGCCACTCATCTCTAAGGAGAATAGACCTGTCTCTGTCCACTAAATGGATGAAACAAAAAATGTACAAAAGACTTCCAGCTATCTGATTGGCCAGAAAGGGCAGAAAGGATGCAAAAGAGAAAGTGAGCCTGTAAATTCTCAGATGTATTTTTTTCTATTATTTTTGGAGGAAAGCTGACCAAAACAGGAAGGGATCTGGAAAGTTGACAAAAATCATTACTCTCCACAAATTACTTTAACCTTGCCTAGGAAGTGACCTTCACACTACCACTGGTTTAATGGCCTCTGTTTCAACAGTAGCTGATTTCACCATTAAACAAAGATGCAGAGCACAAGATAATACAACTAAATCACTCTTGTAAATATTTAATATCATGGCCTTTCTTTCTGCCTTTTAACAAATCACTATCAAAGCTGAGCACATAGTAGAAAACACATTTATTTATTCTATCCTGGAAAAAAAAGCTTAGTGCTCATGCATTTTACCTATCCAGTTCTCCAAATGACTTTGACACTTGAGAGCCCTCATGATCAACACAGTCTGAAGGAAGGCAATTTTGTGACAATTTAAGAGCTGATTTCATGCACTGATCAGCACTCCCCAAAGCTGCCTCATGGAAGGGTACTAAACTTAACCTATCAGATACATGGCTAACACCAAAAGAGAAACCACATTTTTAAAAGAAAACAAAGAAATGATATTGAAAAAGACAAATACATTCTTAAGAAAAAAAAAATTTCCTTTTTATTTAAAAAAAAAATTGTAACTAAAATTACTAAGCTATTCTTAAAGGAAGAAAGGAAGTGGAAAATTATTAAGTAACAGTTTGAAAATTAGTCCCAACTGGATTTCCTCACAGACATATACTCTGTTATAAACTGTCAACATGGGAACAGTAAAAAGAAAAAAAGAGTATAAAAGCTTTTTTAAGTCAACTGGTGTCACCATCTGACTTCAGCCAAGACGAAGCAGTCTACAGGGCAAGTCCATAAGTGGTATAAGGCATTATAAAATCCTGAAAGACAGAGCAATTTACTGACACCTTCAAAGATGGGTTGCATCAGTTCTTAGGGCAGTCAAGTAATTTAAGAGACAACCTTGCTTAGTACGGGTGTACTCTGATCAGGGTTGTCCTTGTGTAGCATTATTGGTTATAATCTCAGCAGCCAGTGCAGGATCTGTAACAAACGCCACTTATGCACGAAGATGACTAGGACAACTTGGTGGCCTCTTAGACTTAACTTCATGGGAGGGGAAAGAAAACAGCGCTAGGAGTCAGAAAGTCTGGCCAGTCCCAACAGCAGCATGAACTATTGGTATAGCAACACACACAGCACTTATGCCTTCTCGGCATGTTTTGTCACTCACAAAATTACAGTAGGATGGACTACAGGAATTTTAAGTCCCCTTTCAACTCTGAAATTAAATGCTTCTAAAATCTAGACAAGTAAGCTTAAAAAAAAAAAGTGTCAGCTAAATGTTTTTGTTTTATCATTCAAATAGCTTTATCAAGTAACATAAGGAAATCCTATAGCTCTATATGCACAGAAAAGAGCAAGCACATCCACTGAAGAATTAAAGAACAACCAGGCTTTAACNATCAGCTTAAAAAAAAAAAAGTGTCAGCTAAATGTTTTTGTTTTATCATTCAAATAGCTTTATCAAGTAACATAAGGAAATCCTATAGCTCTATATGCACAGAAAAGAGCAAGCACATCCACTGAAGAATTAAAGAACAACCAGGCTTTAACAAGATTACATTTTTTCCTAATACAGGAAGTTCTGAAGGAAGAAGCGAATGGTTTCCTTTTGCAATGGAGTTGCCCGAGGATCTCCTACTGAAAGTAGAATAGTATCAAAGGTAGGATTGGAGCTGTCCATGGTGCTGAATAAAATCCCTTATGATTATATAGTAGAAGTGACAAATAGATTCAAGGGATTAGATCTGATAGAATGCCTGAAGAACTATGGAAGGAGGTTCATGACATTGTACAGGAGGCAGTGATCAAGACCATCCCCAAGAAAAACAGGGAAAACAGTTGTCTGACAAGGCCTTACAAATAGCTGAGAAGAGAAGCTAAAGGCAAAGGAGAAGAAGAAAGATATACCCATTTGAATGCAGAGTTCCAAAGAATAACATGGAAAAATAAGAAAGCCTTTAATGATCAAGGCAAAGAAATAGAGGGAAAAAATAGACGGCAAAAGACTAGAGATCTCTTCAAGAAAATTAGAGATACCAAGGGAACATTGCCTGCAAAGATGGGTGCAATAAAAGACAGAAACGCTATGGACCTAACAGAAACAGAAGATATTAAGAAGAGGTGGCAAGAATACACAGAAGAACTGCACAAAAGAGATCTCATGGAACAGATAATCACAATGGTGTGATCACTCTCCTAGAGCCAGACATCCTGGAATGCAAAGTCAAGTGGACCTTAGGAAACATCACTATAAACAAAGCTAGTGGAGGTGATGGAATTCCAGTTGAGCTGTTTCAAATCCTAAAAAATGAGTGCTGCACTCAATATGCCAGCAAATTTGGAAAATTCAGCAGTGGCCACAAGACTGGAAAAGATCAATTTTCATTCCAATCCCAAAGAAGGGCAATGCCAAAGAACATTCAAACTACCGCACAATTGCACTCATTTCACATGTGAGCTAAGTAATGCTCAAAATTCTCCAAGCCAGGCTTCATCAGTACATGAACTGTGAACTTTCAGATGTTCAAGCTGGTTTTAGAAAAGGAAGAAGAACCAGAGATCAAATTGCCAACATCTGTTGGATCATCGAAAAAGCAACAGAGTTCCAGAAAAACATCTACTTCTGCTTTATTGACTATGTCAAAGCCTTTGATTGTGTGGATCACAACAAACTGGAAAATTCTTCAAGAAATGGGAATACCACACCACTTGACCTACCTCCTGAGAAATCTGTATGCAGGTCAGGAAGCAACAGTTCAAAACAGACATGGAACAAAAGACTGGTTCCAAATCAGCAAAGGAGTATGTCAAGGCTATATATTGTCACCCTGCTTATTTAACTTATATACAAAGTACATCATGTGAAATGCCAGGCTGGATGAAGCACAAGTTGGAATCAAGATTGCTGGGAGAAATATCAATAACCTCAGATATGCAGATGACACCACCCTTATGGCAGAAAGTGAAGAAGAACTAAAGAGCCTCTTGATGAAAGTGAAAGAGGAGAGTGAAAAAGCTGACTTAAAACTCAGCATTGAGAAAACGAAGATCATGGCATCCAGTCCCATCACTTCATGGCAAATAGATGAGGATACAATGGAAACAGTGACAGACTTTATTTTGGGGGGCTCCAAAATCAGTGCAGATGGTGACTGCAGCCATCACATTAAGACACTTGCTCCTTGGAAGAAAAGTTACGATCAACCTAGACATCATATTAAAAAGAAAAGACATTACTTTACCAACAAAGGTCAGTCTAGTCAAGGCTATGGGTTTTCCAGTAGTCAAGTAAGGATGTGAGATTTGGACTATCAAGAAAGTTGTGCTGAAGAACTGATGCTTTTGAACTTGCAGTGTTGGAGATGACACTTCAGAGTCCCTTGAACTGCAAGAAGATCAAACCAGTCAATCCTAAAGGAAATCAGTACTGAATATTCATTGGAAGGACTGATGTTGAAGCTGAAACTCACGTTGACCACCTGATGTGAAGAACTGACTCATTTGAAAAGACCCTGATGCTGGGAAAGATTGAAGGCAGGAGGAGAAGGGGACAACAGAGGATGAGATGGTTGGATGGCATCACCAACACAATGGACATGAGTTTGAGTAAAGTCTGGGAGTTGGTGATGGACAGGGAGGCCTGGCGTGCTACAGTCCATGGGGTCGCAAGGAGATGGACACGACCGAGCAACTGAACTGAACTGATGGTCCTGAACTCTGGTAAGCATTATCAGTCAGTGATTCCTAGCGCCCATTCAGCAAACACTGAGTCATTTCCACTCTGAGGCAGGCACTGTTCTGGGCACTGAATATGCTACGATGAACACCACAGATACTGCTCCTGATTTTGTGGAGCTTGTATTTATTCTCATGGACTACTAAGTCCTTAATGTAGCCCATCTTAATTTGCACAGCACTTTTACTTGCATAGTATCAATTACTAACCAGAACAAACATACCAAGTAGGCATTTTACAGATAAAGATTAGAAGATCTAAAGATTAATTTTTCAAGGTTCCCAGACCCTTGGTGATACTAACAAGATTATTTATGATGATAACTAATGTTTATGATAACAAATATTTACTTATGTTAGATCCAAACTCTAGCATAAGCCTTTTCTATTATCTTCATGCCCTCCCAAGTAGGTAATATCATGGTTTCCATTTCACTTATTAGGGTATGAGGCTTGATGAATTTATATAATGTTGAGTGTCAAGAACTAACATCGGTGCTTTAATCTACCATGTTTTCTTCCTCAGCACCCTGAATGAGGTCTCCTCACAGTTACCTCAGTGTTCTTTCTGCTCCATAGTGCTGGCATGTGTTGGAATTATTCACACCTGATCATTTGGTGTGGCTTAATTGCCACATGGATCAATTAGTTTAAAACTGGGAATCTCATTTATAACAGCTTTGGCCAATGCATCTGTAGAGGCCCATTATTGGTCACTTGGGGAAATGGAGAGTATGAATGGCTCAGCAAATTACATCCCCATGGCCAGATCAAGAGCCCCAGGCAAATGGTCTACTACAGACGGCTCAATGGCAGCCGCTTCCTGAGCAAATAGCACATAAACAGGACAATGTCCTCAGCCTTGCAGTGAGCGAGCCACAAGATCCTCAGCTGAGCCAAGGATTTCCAAATAAAACACAAGTAATTCTTACCAGAAAGAATTTCTTTCACTTACATGTTCACTGTCTGGGGAAAAAAAAAAGCTATCGATAACCAAACTCTCAGAGACATAAGATGAACGACTTCAGCTATACAGTAGAGAAATAAACACAGTGACTATTAACCTGCTCCAAATTTCAAAGCAAATAAGACTTAAAGTTCCTAGAAGTGTTCCCATCTTCTGCTGAGACCAGCTCTTCCCAGAGTGAAGCAACCCATCATCAGAAGCATTGCTTACACACACTATATGGATACCCATTAGAGTACTTAGGTAATACAAACTGAGAGTACTTTAACAAGACTACGGTTTTTAAAACTGCAGTTGTTTTAACATCTGTGTTACGCATTTTACCAGGAAACAATATTTTTTCTATTGACGCTAACCCATCCAAAAAAAAAATTCCAAATCCAAACAGAAAGTGTAGTTTAAAAGGATTTAGGGGTGAAGGAAATCCAAAAGCCTCTTTCAAAATTTAGACACATTAAAGTTTTTAATTTTCGACTCAGAAGGGACTTTCCCAAAGTTTTTCAGCTGAAAATTGGCTTTAATTCTAGCTATCCTCATCCAAAATGTAAATTACAAAAAAGGATTTCCTGTCTAAAAAATTTGGGTACCTTTGAAAACCACATTTCCTTTCATAGAGATTCAAATTTTTAATTATCATAACAAAGACTCTGAGAAGTCCTAAAGTCAAAAACCTGCTTAACTTTGTTTTAAACCTGTGTTTTGAGAATTTATTTTTCCCATACCATTTTTTTTTCCCTTGAAACACCATTGGCATTTCTCAAAATTCTTTTGTCAAACGGCAATCTGTATGAACACACTATATAATACCAAGATTTTGTAAGAACAAAATTTCCCCCAATTCACACACACTTGGGTTTTCCTTGGGGCTATTTTGAAACCAGGTATTTAGTTTTAAAGAAATATAACATTTTAAAACATCTCAGTTCCTTCAGACTTAAACAATAAGCAAATGGTTAGTACTGATTGAGTTCCACAGTTCTCCAATCAACTGTGTAAAATGCTGGTCACTATAGATATATTGTTTCTCAGATGGCTCAGTCGTAGAGTTTGCCTGCTAATGCTGGAGATGCAGGTTTGATCCCTATTCAAGAAGTTCCCGGGAGAAGGAAATAGCAACCCACTACAATATTCTTGCCTGAAAAATCCCATGGACAGAGGAGCCTGGTGGCCTACAGTCATCTACAGGGTTCCAAAAGAGTCCGACACAACTTAGTAACTAAAAAACAATATAGATATATTAGACTATGAAACTCATCATCAACTGTTCAGAGATGTCACCAATAACTCAAGAATGTGTTTTTTCAATGCATAGTTTAAGCTACTTACAGCAACAAGCAGCAACTGGTCACAGTAATACACTAAGTTCATTTTAAGTATTTCAAGAAAATGGGTTGAGAGATTTTTCTGACCTTTGATACACCTTTCGTTTTGTCTGGGGAGAAGTGTAACACACACACACTAGTATTTGAGGATTGAGATTTATTTTTGGATAGTATCAAGCCAAAGTACTGACTCGCATTTCAATAATGGATCTGCCGGCATTTGCAAGAAACAGTCATTAGCTTATCTTTAAGTAAATATTTTGATTGTCAGACAGCTCAATGCAAACAAGGTTCTTTTCCAAACACTTCGCTCCTGATGTATCCAAGCCCGCTTGCACATCATTCATTCAGGAATCTGCATCTGTGCTAAAATATAAAATCATCCCAAGGAAGTCCAAGTACAGACAAAAAGCATGTTTTGCAGGCTTTTCATTTAAAAGGGTTCCCGAGCTTGTGGGACCTGGTTCTTTTTCAGTTCTCTGTTCTTTGCTGTGCCACATTACCATAAAGCTGAGGAAATGAGCTATTACACACCATCATCCCTCCTAACGGCTATCACAGAAAATCATACACTCACAAAACAGCATTAATTGTCAGAATTACCAACCATTTAAAAGGCAGCTGTTCTTTCACTCTTAAACAGGCTCCAAATTTCAGCTCTCTCTCCCTGTTCTGGCTGCTATTACACGCTTACACATGCACACACACACAGGCACACACAATGGATTCTGAGACAAATGAATTTTTTTAATGCCCTATATTCAAAGGATCCAAGAAAATATTGTTTACTCAGTGACATTTTCCACACCAGCGCTTGCCATTATTGGTCCAACTAGCTGGAAAGCTTCCAACCTGCACAGAAGCACTTGTCACAGCTCCAGGNAATGAATTTTTTTAATGCCCTATATTCAAAGGATCCAAGAAAATATTGTTTACTCAGTGACATTTTCCACACCAGCGCTTGCCATTATTGGTCCAACTAGCTGGAAAGCTTCCAACCTGCACAGAAGCACTTGTCACAGCTCCAGGTAAAAGGAGCTGTTTTGTGCAGCGTGGGGGGAGAAAAAAAGAGCAGTATCTCTTTAAGAGTCAACAGTAAATTAACTTGCCCCAAAGAGTGAAATAATTAGCAGTTAGTAGCTTATTAAAAGGGTGGCAAAGGCCAACCAGCCATCTGGGATCTCCAGTTTCTTGTGATTGTTATTATGTCAGGATGGGCAAGTTGCATTAGCTTTCATGTCACCGCGCCTGCCCTTACTTTATATGTAAATTTTAATGAAAGATGTGGCACTTCTAAAAATCAGACAGCCATCAAAAAGTGCTATTAGTCTGGCTTTTTACAAAGCATATGGTCTTTTCTACCTCTGCTGTTCTATTCACCACTAAATGCCTTAGGAAAAAAAGAGAAAAACCCCAATGATATCAATTAGATATTCTCTTTGTGCAGAGGGAAACCTGCGTATCATCAAAAAGAGGGCAAAGCTCCACCTCACCAGAGGGCAACATTTCTGCCTCTATTTACGCACAGGGAAAACCACAATGCCTCCTTGTCTTGCAAGGTTAACCCTTGTTAATGGAAATTAAAGCAACCTGGAGACTGCCTGCTGATTACTACACGGATACACAACTTTAAAGGGAGTAAGGAGAATAAAATTTATTCATTAAAAATAAGGGATAGAAAGTGGTAGGACAGAAACTTATGGGATGATGGACACATTGTATATCTCAGTCTAGACAGTATTTATATAGGTGCATATATATATATATATATATATGTCAAAAATACTTACACTCTATGCTTAAGAGTATGGATTTCTCATGTTTTATTTATACTAAGTATTCCATCATTCAATAAAGATAAATAAATGAATGAAAAATGCCAACTTTTTCATATACAAAGCAACCTCTCTTTTCTGACTCTGAGTAAAAGGTGGATGAGTCAACTGAGTTGTTACCTGATAGTTTCCCTTTAAGATACACAAACAGAATTATTTTAAGACTACCTATATAACACATTGGAAACAGAATTTATTCAAGGCTTTACAAGGAGAGGTGGTTGCTACACTTGAAAACCATTTTCTAACTCTGTTGACTATCAGCAGGACATCAGAAGAGCTCCTATTGCCTCGGTCAGCCTCATGTATTTAATAGCCAGCAACTGACCTGGCCCATTGTTGGCACTTTGTCTGTCTTTGTGGAATCCTGGATAACCACTGCTTCTCAAACGTTAAAGTGGACAATCTGCTAAATTCAGATGCATATGACACTGGAATAAATTATTTTTAGTATTTTACAAATGACAGCTATGGATAATAAACCTATTAGTAAATATGTGGACCAATTGTACTTACACCCGGATGCACATACACTGCCCTGCACGCCTGAAAAATAGACCATGGCATATACAAGCCTAAGCACATAAGGAAATGCTTGAATTCTTTACAAATGAGATGAGCCATAAAGATAATAAATTAAAAATATATATATCCTGTAGATATGATCAAAGTTAGGCTTATAGGTTTGTATGTGTAAACACACAGATTTTCAGCTGAAAATTCTATGCCATCTAAGATTAACCAACTTGCCTTGATAAGCAGAAGTCTAAACAAGTATGTAGATCACCATCCATCATTGAGGAGAAAGTGTTTTATGATATTTACACAGATACAAAATCTATGCGTAAACACTAAATCCAAACTGATAATTGAGAAGAAATAGAAATGTTGATTAGAAATCTGAGAAACATTTTCCTTTACATGTAATGCCAACTGGAGTTGAATTGAAGCATTTCATTAATCCATTGTACAGTTTATTAATAAATCTGTTCACATTTATCCATTTTTTTAATGCTCCAAATAACAACTGCTCTTAAAAAATTCTTCAATGTCCAATGAAAATTTCTAAACAGGGAAGGAGGGAAAAAGCCCTCTTCATATTTTAAAGTACCATTTTAGACATCACTGTCAAAAACAGAGTTGCTAAAATCAGGCAATTTTACTTCTTGTGTTTAAAATAAATCTATTTTTTCCCCTGAAGACTTTCAAAACATTAGAGGAAGAAGAAAAAAAAAGCATGAAAAGCAAGCTTCTTTTAAAAACAAAGTGATGTTATTCATTGTCAAGAGGACAAATCAGTGGTGGATGAGAAACAGATGAGGCAAGAGAGGGAACTATAATATTGCCCCCATTTTATTATAATTAGATATTTATAGCGCACAGATGAGTTTATTTTCATAATTAGTAGCTGGCGTTGCATTTACTAATCTGCATAAACAGTTGGCTATCAACACAGTAACTTACTCGCAGGGCTCCTGAGCAGGAACGAGAAGGGCCTCAGCTCCTGAAATCAGCTTTTTAGATGTTATTACCAGCGAAATATAATCTACATGAAATCATGTTCAAGTTCATGTAGCTTGATTATCTCTTTCCAGTCTGGCCAGTTTTGATTAGTTCAGCATTAAAAGGCCAATGATCAAATCTACAGGGAAAAATACATGTAAATAAATTGGAAGGGGTCTCTAAATTCTGCTGGATTAAAGTAAATCTTAGGGTCAACACCACCTAGTTTAGCAGATAAGAAGTTCTGTAGAGAAAGAAGAAAAAGGAATAGAATATAGTCACTCTTACTATTTACAAATTGTGCTGATTCTTGGCAATTGCTGAAGGTGTCAATGACATACTTTTCTTGGTCATTCTTGACGTTCTCCACAGCTTCCCTACCCGTGCCCACTCCACTCTACAAAACCGACTACCCCCCAAAATGGAGCAGGATCCCTGGAAGCAGTGTTAAGGGCAGGATTTATTCCTGGTGCCCTGACCACTGCTATGGGCTGAGAGAAAATTAATCAAGCATGCTGACCAGACACCTCCCACTACTGACGCTCAGGAAAAAACTTTGGAGGGATATTTTACTTCTCTTTTCCCCTCATGTCAAAGGTCAAAACCAAGTCAAAGGTCAAATCCTTTGGCCCATGTGAATATATGTGTGTATGCATATACACATCTATACAGAGAGAGAAAGATGCCATGAGCTGACATTTTTATAAAATCTACTCTGGCTTATCCTGAGGCTCTGTTGACAGTGGGCGCGCATTCTTGCAGAGCAGCAATCAGCTGGAGCGGAAGAAAGACTTGACAGGATTTGCGCTTTTCAGTTTGCCACAATCCCCACCACTCTCTCCTGTTCATCTCAGACTAGGACTTTCCTTACCCTATGATCTGCTCCTTGATAATACCTGTCAAGCCCCTGTAAGCATTTGAATCTATTACACCTATTCCAAGTTCAGTTTCAAGGGAAAGTGTTTGGCAATCGAACCCAGGATAGGCAATCCCCAACTAAAAAGTAAAGGTGGATAGAGGCCAAAACAGACTCTAAACATTTAAACAAAGGCAGTCAAAATCAAGTCCAAAAAGTTGACCAAAGTTGCTGAAGAACTCCTTCCATCAGGTACTTCTAGTTAAAAGTCACGTTTGCTTCTGGCCCAGTGCAGCCCACTGACCTCCTGAATGTGGCAAATATCGTTGTGGCCTAAACATCTTGCTCAGTTTTGTAGATTTAACTTCATAGTTCTTTCCACTACACCTTCACTGCTTCATCACTCAGTTTTAAAACAATGACAAAATCTGAGGCATTCTTTTCTCTTGTAAACTCCTGAGAAAAAGTCCAAAGACCTCTCCCACATTTACTCGGATGCCCTTTGCACATACAGGGCCAAGAGGTGGCCTGGGTGAGGAGAGGCCTAGACTCAGAAGGTCTGGCCTCACTCTATACAGACTCTATAAGTCTGTATATAAGGTTTAAATAGCTCACTGTTTTAATTTGTTCAAGCAAGCAAAAAATATTAAACCACATGAAGAATTGTGGGGTAAGTAGTTCTGGAGTACCACCCAAGAAGAGGAAAATTAATCAGCACTGATGGTAACTTAGGATAGCCAGGTAGAGTAGGACAGAAGAGTAGCTCACCAGTGTGATAACATGATAGTTCAGTAAGTAGACTGAGGTATTAATAACAATATTAATAATTATAATACAATTGAATTATTTCAAAGATATGAAATAGCAAGTATCCTAATACAGAGACTCATTCTTTTATTCTGTAGGACATAAACTACCTATCAGTTATATACTTTTATTAACTGCTAGCTTAAATAAAATACTGATAAGGAATATATAAGGGAAGCAAAGCTCAATAATACCCAATTAGAAAACAGCCCGCCGGGGCTCCTTTACTCTGCTGGTGGGTAAGAGGGTAATGAGAAGGGCCACGGGTCTGTCCACAGCTCTGGACACAGTACTGAGCTGCCTGCAGTATGCGTACAAGGTTCTTTCGAGATGGGATAACTGACCCACATTAAGTCGGATTTAGGGCAGGTACTTCGTCACGGAAACACAGTCTGGAGGACCTAGGAAGCTTGAGCTTTAAAGGGAGATGGGGAGAAGGGTGACCCAAGGCCATTTGGAAAAGAGACCAGAGCTGGAATGAAGGCCTGAGGCAGGAAAGCATAGTGTGGATTCAGGCAGAGTGAGCTGTTGACTTTAGGAGAGAGGGGGCCGGGCAGGTGTGGGAGTGCAGAGTGGGCTATGTTATTGTGGAAAATAAAGCTGGGAAGGCACGTTGACAATTATACAACAAGAATCCACCAAAAGCTTCTAAGCAGATGAGCTACATGATCCGATTTAATTTTAATTTTGCTTTATTTTCACTTTTAGGAAGATGACGGACAGCAGGATAAGAGGGATTAGAGATTTTGAGTCTGTTCACAGTATAACCTCCTAGGCTGGACCCATCTGGACATTAAAAAATAAATATGTTTGTCTTCAACATACTTGTGATCTAGTAGAGTGGAGTAGTCCAATTTCCAAGTAAGTTTAGTGTAAGATATTAGAAAGATAACATGGAAGGTGAGCTCATATCTAAACAGAGCTTAGCCTATCTAAGTATGCAGAGCATTTGTGACATCAACTGGAAATAAAATCTAGCTATGATTTCAATGGGCAGAAACAGGAGAGGAGGAGCTCTTATAGAGGAGAGGAAAAAATAAGTAAAACTGAGAGACAAGGAAAGGTCCAGTAAGATTACTTGGTACACTATATTTGGCAATTTTGCATCAAAGATTAGCAGGTTAAAGGTAAAGAAGGCCCTATCAGGGATGGCTTTGAAAGTGAGATGGTTAATCCTGAACTCCACATGGAGAGCAGACCTTGGGCAGTTCTCAGTTACTGGACAGAGTGGGGGAGAACAAAGACCAATTAGGTTAGGGCAACCATCCAATAAGCGCTAACTGGGAACCGAGCTAGTGTGTCAAACAGAGATACAAGAGACACTCTGAAAAAGAATCTCAACAAGCTCTAAAAAAAGCAATTGCTGAGTTCAAGCCCAGATGATAAGGAAGATGGGGAAACCATCAACCAATTAGAGAATCCGGTTTGTGGCCAGATGGTGCCAAGGTTGACTTGAAATATTCAGGTGACAGGACATTTCTGCAGACATATGTTACAGAGAACGAACACAAAGTGGCCAGTTGGAACGTAAGCCAGGCTGGTGCCAGGGAGGTAGTTGAGAGGCATACCCATGGAGGTCATCCTTGGATCAAAGAGAAGCCATATAAAGCAGTGGTTAGTGAAAGATATTAGAAAGAAACTCAGATTCTGAGTTTAATTGCCACTTACAGCCATCTGACTTAAGTTATTTAGCTCTCTGAGCCTGTTCTACTTGCCCGTATAGCTAGGATAACCATCATCTACCTCATAAGACAGTTGCAAGGATTTACTGTGGAAAAGCGTCTAAAACTCAAGGCACGATGGCTGGCCACAAAGGAAATGATCAATGTTAGCAGCAGGGGCCACAGAAGGATCAGTTCAGTTCAGTTCAGTCGTGTCTCACTCTTTGCGAACTGCAGCACGCCAGGCCTCCCTGACCATCACCAACTCCCAGAGCTTACTCAAACTCATGTCCATTGAGTAGGTGATGCCATCCAACCATCTCATCCTCTGTCGTCCCCTTCTCCTCCCGCCTTCAATCTAGAGAAAGATACCCATGTGCAAAATCTAAAAACACTAAAGACATCTATCTCATGGGATGTTTTAGGGCAGTGGTCCCCAACCGTTTTGGCACCAGGGGCAGGTTTCATGGAAGACAATGCTTCCACAGACTGCACGGGGGTTTGGGATAATCCAAGTGCATCACATTTATTGTACACTTTATTTCTATTATTGCTACATCAGCTCCACCTCAGATCATCAGGCATTAGATCCCTGAGGCTGGGGACCCCTGTTTTAGGCAATTAGGCAAAGAAAAGGAGAGAGGTCTAGGGGTTGGATACAGGACCACGTGCTTCATAAAGGTTGTGTCCTGGGCACAGGGTGCTGATTTTGACTGTGAAGAGATCACTAGAAGCCTCTGGCTGAACACAGTAAGTAGAGAAGCGGAGGAGGTGGCTAGATATACATTTTCAATCATTATTCCTCTTCCTTGTCCCCCTCTCCCAATTCTTTAAGCTCATAAGAGGGTAAGGTTCCCCATAGTAGATTTCTGAGACTCAATCCACCTGTGATTAGCAGAAAAGAAATAGGCAATCAATCAACCCCAAAGCGAAAGGGCTGAACTGCTTCCAAGATAACCATACGTAACTTTTAAAAAATCCAGAGAGGCATGAAATTCAAATGAGATGGCCAGTTCACAGACTAGTCATCAAATTAACATTTTCAGTATCCTGTCAGCCCCATCTTTCTGCAACATCCTCATGCCGGAACTCACATTCCCTACTTTTGTTATTTGCCAATCTTTACAGGAAGCAGTGGCGCACGCCTGCAGAGAGATAGGGGCTGGAGAGTCAGGAAGGGAAAGAGAATTGAATGCAAATACATATTTATAATTTATCAATTAGCCTCTCCCTTCAGTTCTGAACAGCTAATCCAATTTGAGCTGGTGAGCTAGGTTCTCTGGGCTCAGGTCTCTGACAGCTTTGATTAGGAATGGATGAGTGAACTGTGGTACCCAAAGGTGTGAAGCAGTGAAAGGCATGTCAGAGGATCGGAGAGAGTGCATCAACTCAGCACCCCTCCCTTTCCCAGCTTACCCCGAAAAAGGTGGACCTGCTAAGTTAAAATCCAGCGCTGTCTCTCCACTTGCTCCTTATGACGTAATGGATTATCATTGGATCCACGGTCAATGGATTCCTATGTTCTTCCACACCCCTAATCCCACCATTCTTACCTTATCATACTGAGTCAGAAAATTTTATTCCCCCCAAAATACAAGAGATACAACACAGACCACAGATATTACCCAAATTTCAAATTTTATACAATTTCCAGTAATTCACCAATCCTCTCCCCATTCTCATCTATCACCTGAATTCAGTTATTGCCAGGTCATGGAAACATTGGCAGGTCATTTCACATCTTTCCTGTGCCCTCAATATGTTAACTGGAGGGGAATCTTAGAATACCCTAAGTTAAGTGAAATATATCTTCCCCACGGTGCACAAGCACATTCAGACAGAAACAGCACACCATCACGGGAAGTCTCATTCTGGATTTAGAGGCAGGCAGGCCTACTCAGAGCATTCCCCAACCATCAATCATGAAATACTTTGAAGGAAAAGGAGAGCCCTGGATTTTTTTTAAGTTGTTGTTTCAAACACCATTATAATCTGGACTGTATTCATTAGAATCAACAATTTCCTGGGGATATATGAATATTTCAGAAGGCAAATTGATAGTTATGATGATAAAAATAAAATGATCTCTACCTTTACTTCTACCTACAGAAATGAAGGTCCAATTAAGTAGAGGAAGCATGGTGTCCACCATGGAGGCGGCAAGAGAGAGAAAGAGAGAGCAGGGGGAGTAGAACGTCAGCATGCTGTAGACACACAAAGGAATGTAACACACAGGACGAAACCCACAACAGTAATGGCAACAGCATACGACCTTGAGAAGGCAGCGCAACACAAAGGCACAATGCGAAGCTTAAACAGTGCGACCAGCACGCCTTTAAGCTCTTCCCCGTTAGCCTCTTCTCAAGTCCCATCCTTAGAAACATGGCCAAGTCTGCATGCAAAAGCACCGCGTAGCCTCATGTGTGTGAAATCGTATGCACTTAGCCAGACTAAAACTGTTCAGGCAAAGTTTCAGAGAAGCGAAGTTCTCCTGTATCTTCTCAACGTGAATATGAGTCATGAGGATCCAGAGTGTAACGTACATGTCCAGGTGGTACACACACCACATACACAAGGATTTCCACATACATTTCTAGGGATCAAAAACAAATTCCAGAGTCAGTGAGAACCAGACAGAATTCTCTTTCTTTCACGTTGAAGGAATAAGGAAAAGGAAGGGAGGTAATCATCACAAGGGCAAGAATGGACAAGGGGTGGGAAATGAAACAGAATGAGGGGGGGAGGGATGGAGTCAAAGGACCTTCTTAAAAAACTTAAACTAAAAAATTGCACCTTAAAATCTTAGTGGCACTGATCACCCGGAAGAATTCTGCATCCTTTCTTTAAAATCTTTCTAAAGAGGGATTCACAATACCCGTGTTTGTCACTATCTCATTGCCTAAAGACTCTTTTTCTAGAAGTTTTCTGACTTACCCCTGCTCCCGACCACACGTCCATGGGTGTGTCTGAATTCTCTACTCTTACATGCTTCGGTGCTGGACAAGAAGTTGAATAGTAGGTGGAAAAGTAGGAAAGGTACACAATAGAGGTTCTCCAGATACTTTTCACACCAGGGTTAGAATTTAGCACCCCAAAATGCCTGTGCAGCNGACCACACGTCCATGGGTGTGTCTGAATTCTCTACTCTTACATGCTTCGGTGCTGGACAAGAAGTTGAATAGTAGGTGGAAAAGTAGGAAAGGTACACAATAGAGGTTCTCCAGATACTTTTCACACCAGGGTTGGAATTTAGCCCCCCAAAATGCCTGTGCAGCATCAGTGGGTTGAAATAAGTCAAGATTAAAGAGGTTGCCACCAGCCTATCTCATTAACTTAGACTCTACCCTATGACATCAGGTATATGAATACCCTCAGATCTCCAAGCCACTAGAAAAGCTAGAACTCTTAAAGGGCAGCTGGGAGGACAAAATGAGAAAATGTAGAAGCATCTTCTCATGGGGACTCTGAGGGCCTGCTTTTTCCGGTGGAACCTGTTATCAAAGTGGGGCTATCGAATTGTAGCATTCATAGAGTGTGGGTCAGCATACTCTATAGAGATATGTGTAACTCTCTCAAACTAACCAGATACACTTGGTTGACATGAAGAGTGCTCCTTGCTCATACTCACCTCATGGTAACCTGCTGTGGGGAGACAGCTTCCCTCACTCACCTACAAGAATGGAGAGGCTTCACCCCAGCCTCTTGCTGGAGAATTTACCTGACCCCCTCTAGCTCTGTTCCTTGACATCTGCTCTATACGAGATCATGTCTTCACTGAAATGTCCAATATCCACGTCATGGTTCATGGCTCAGGGTCTAGAGGATACACTTTTATTGGGAAAGTGTGCTTCCTTCTGTCCTGCCTTATCAAGTCAACTGCCTACCTCCGCAGCTACCTGGACAAAACTTCCCTCAGACCTGGGGGGTTCCTTGATCTGATCATACACTCCTCTTTATGGCAACACTGTCTGATGAATCCTGTGTAAGAAAATGGGGGTGTCGGGGATGGGGCAATTGCCCTTCAGTGCCACCCCACCCTCCTCAAAAGATCAAGGAAAACAGCAGAACATGGAAATACACCTCCTCCCCTTCTCTTTGGTCCTCGAACAAAGGCACTGAGTCCCATGTGTATTTTGAAAAGAAATAGACAAGAGAAATTAAAGTATAGTCTTTCAGTGTCAGGGCCAGGCCAGATAGACCAATCTTGCAATCACCCCAAAACGCAGAAGAAACACAATAGTAGCAATTGAACAGTGACGAAAAAGACAATTTGAAGTAGGCTCAGTTCTTGAATCCTGATTTAGGCTGATAATATGGAAAATTTTTATTTAGGAGAAAAAGGCTTCATTCACAGCCCACCCTGTGCTTAGCTGAGCTGAATTTCCTGCACAGTTCATTCCCTGCATAATTGAATATTTTAGGTTGCAGATGCGGAATTTACAGATCTTTATATGCAGTTTTCTTCAGGGTGTATAATGAGTTAGAACCCTGCCATCAGGACATTAGCATGTTCTTTCAGTGGTTTTGCTTTTATACAAAACTGAAAACAGTCAAACCCCCAAGGGCTTCCTTTGACCACTGGAGGTTCCTATATTCTTTCCCTNACATTCCCGGACCCCACCCAAGTCCCAGTGAGTTAGAATCTCGGGGAAGAGTTGGGGAGGGACCTGAATTTTAAATACGTTGCACTAGTGATTCTCATGCTCACTAGAACTTGCGAGTGACCCCTTTAGCGTGACATATAAATCAAATTTTGGTAAATTTAAACTGTGTGATAAAGGCACTAAGAGGAACTGGATATTTAATGGAACCCTACGGTGGATCTATGTACTTACCAGGTTTAATTAAGCTACATATGTAGTTGCAGTCTTGTGTTTCAAATAAAATGTACATATTCTTCAACTTATAAAAAAATCTGAACTTAGAAATATTAGGCCAGGAATGTAAAATCTGGGATCCTGATGTATTGTAGGCAACAAAGCAAAACAGACAGAAGCTTTTCAAGTGTAAAAGGAAATAGCACAAGACGGGAGAAAACTGTAACCATAACGTGGCTTGAGTTTTCTTTTATTTTTTGAAAAGGGGATTTTAATCCACTTTCATGAGCTTTTACAGTAGTATCTCCTCTTATACAAATCTACCCCCGAAGATTGCAGAATTAAGAATTGGAAATCAGGGATTCCAGAGGGTCTAGGTCTATTATGAAACTGTTTCTCCCCTTCCTTCCACTCCCAAACACTCCTACTTGCTGTAAAAAGATCTCAAGTCCTCGCCAAAAGTGAATGGAAGAAATGACAATCCAACGACTCCAGTACCTACTATATGTAAACACTGCATAAGGTAGTGAGAAGCAAAAAAGTGTGGTACATAGTTGCCAACCTCTAAGAGTTCAGTCTAACTGGGAAGGTGTGTGCATGTGTATTTATATTTACGCACACATACAAAGTTATATATAGACACATAGGGTACCTGACAGTGAAGGATAGGGGTTAAGATCAAGGACTTCAGATCTGAATCCCACCTTCGTTATTTTCTAGTTTGTGACACCAGGAAAGTTGCTAAACATCTCTGTTCCTTGACTTCCCATCTGTAAAATTTGGATAATTATCATGCCAAATCCAAAGTTTATTTTCAGGATTAAATAAATGAATGTATGTAAAGCAGGGCCTATACACGCTAAGGGCTACATAAGAGTTACTGCTGTTATTTTTAGGCTGTAAAAATATACTGAAGCCTAGTGCCTGACACACAGGAGGTGCTGGGTGTGTATTTTGTGAGTGAATGAGGAATGATTGATGGGTAATTGTTAAGTGTCAAACAACTGATTCAGACAATAAGATCCGTAAGGACTGTGAGGAGGTGGGTGCCCTGGGTGTACAGCAAGAGTTTCTGGAGGAAAGTGGGATTTAAAATACATCTTGGAAGATGGTTTAGGATTGAGAGTGATGAAGGACATTCCTGGTAACACCACTAGCTCCCAAGACCACTAACTGCTTTTGTAAGGATTTTCCTGTCACCTTTCCGGAATACCTAGGACACTGCCAGGCATGTGGTAGGTATATAATAGATGCTGTAAAAATAACAATGGACACATACAAATGGTTCACAGAAGGAAGAAATGAAAGGTGATCTTAAGGACCACTGTATGAAGGCCTGGAGTTTCCAGGGAAGGAGAAAGGATTTGATCTTGCAGCTGATGGGATACATGGGCAGGAGAATGCCCTGGGGAAAATGACGTTGGGGAAGATCGTGTTGGCAATGGTATGGACAGGATGGATTAGAGGGAAAAGAGACAGAGGCACAGAGATCTGTCACAGGCAGAGGGCCAAAATTAGTATCAAGGCAGCAGGAAGGAAAAAGGGAAAAGGACTCAACAGGCTTTGGGTGACCAATGAGATGCTTCAGGGGAGGAGCGGATGGCAGACTGAGGCGCTGTCAGAGACAGGAAGGTGGGATGGAGTTGGGAGATGGATCTGGAATGAGGGTGATAATGAATTCTGTTTTAGGCATGATAAGCTGGAGAAACAGAAGAATCACTGAAGCAAAAAGTCCAACGTGCATTTAACATTACAGGGGTAAGGTCTGCAAGAGAGTCAGGACAAATGTAAAAGTGTATCACCTCCCCTTCTTGGAAGAGAAGGGTCTGTGCCCATATAAGTGAATGAAGCCTCAAATAAAAAGGGGCAAGAGCCCTGAATCTTAATCTGGGAGGGATGGAGATTATTAAAGTATCCCAGAGTTTCTTTTTCCATGCATATTCCAACATTAAAGTAAAATTTTACATTCAAAAAGAAAAAGGAACTATATGGCTTTCCAATATAGATACAGAAAAATAATGCTAAAAAAAAAAAAAAGCTTTCGTTGAGGATATAATTAGCAAGGAAGGAAAAGCA
>SJYV01019920.1:37009-58338 GCA_006410875.1 Neotragus pygmaeus
CTAGCTGTGTGTTATGTGTGTGGCTGATGAGAAAAAGAGGAGGGGGGCTTCTTGTTAATCTTAGAGAGGGAAGGTCAGCCACAGCCCCTCAGACCACACATCCGGCCCTGGCACTAGCACCTAGCTGCACTTGGAGCTTGGCATTTAATCTGAGCCTGATATTCAAGGGATGCTGAAAGATAAGACATGGGCTGGAACAGGGGGCTCAGGGAAGCAAAGGAAAACCCACCATGTTTGTCCAAAACAATCCCACTGTCAGTTCTGGATTTCAACAGATCTTCAAAAGCCAACTCCATAAAATTTCATCTAAGGAGGGCAAGAAATAGGGATTGGCCTAGGATGAGCCTCTGATCATCAGAATATGGAGAATTTTCTATACAGAGTTCTTATGGAACTATGATGCCTTTAAAAAAATGATTATAAAAATTAGAAAGCAACTGGGAATGTCTCCTAGCTAGATGTCACACTCTGTCAAAGTGCTACCTAGCTGGGTTCAGGGACCATTCTGGATCCCATGAAGATGTCTGATGTCTTTCACTCTTTTTTCACTCTTTCTCCCTGGAGGAGGACATGGTAATTTCTAGTGCTATCTACCTCGCTTTCTGTGCCTATCTCTCTGTGGTTCACGGGCTTCCCAGGTGGCGCTAGTGGTAAAGAATTCGCCTGCCAATGCAGGAGACACAGGTTCAATCCCTGGGTCGGGAAGATCCCCTGGAGGAGGGCATGGCAACCCACTTCAATATTCTTGCCTGGAGAAGCCCATGCACAGAGGAGCCTCACGGATCATGGTCCACAGGGTCAAGAACAAGAAGAGAAAAAGATTGCCAAAAGGTAAGACATACAAAGTAGAAAGTGCCTTAGAACAGGCTGCATTCTATGTAGATTATATGCAAAATACACACATGGCCCTCTAAACTATGTTACATCTTTTGATAAAATCCCTGTGGAGGTAGTTGAAGCTGGGGAGAATGGAATGGCTACAAAAGCAAAGGCATCTGTAAGCAGCTGTGGCCATTATGAAGCCTGTCATGAAAATGACTAATATAGAGAATAGAGACCATTTACTGGAACAGGCGAGGAAGATGCACTGTTCAGGACGCAAGCCAGAAGTGGAAGGCCTCCATCACTGAAGCTAATACTGTCTCCCCCTCAAACCTGTAATAACCCACTCCCCTCTGATGGTTTTTAATCCTCCTTCCTTCCTTCATTCTGGCTGAGTAATTGGAGAAAGTATTTCATGGGAGGGAGGAAGTCATTCATGGGGGAGGAGAAAAGACTTGGGAAGGAAAAAAAGCAAGTTATCTCTGCCAAGACTTCTCTCTCATTCACTTGAAGGATAACTTTTCTCCCCCTGTAAAATCCACACATATCATCTCTTTTTCCATACTGAAGTGGAGAAATGAAATGTCACTAATTGCTGTAAGTGCCAACATTGAATTTTTATGAAGCGACAAGGACTTTTAAAAAGAGTAATTACATAAAATCAGAAGGTAATAGAAACATCCACCGGANATCCACACATATCATCTCTTTTTCCATACTGAAGTGGAGAAATGAAATGTCACTAATTGCTGTAAGTGCCAACATTGAATTTTTATGAAGCGACAAGGACTTTTAAAAAGAGTAATTACATAAAATCAGAAGGTAATAGAAACATCCACCGGATATTTCCGGAGGAGCTAAGGAGATGGTGAAGGTAGCAAGGGATAGGGCTTGACAAAGAGAGAAGCCCCCAGTGACCCTGTGTCTGTGGAGTGACCATGAATTTGGAAAAGAGAGAAGGGGAAAGAAAAAAATACACATTGTAGCATGTTAAGCACTTAAGAGAGGAAATTCAGTTAGCTTGCTAAAAGGACAGAATTGTAACAGTGGCTAGTATTTGTTGACTGTTTAACATATACCAGACATGCTAAGTGTCATGTCATTAAACACATCTCTGTGGGAAAGGCATTGTCGTAAGATAGATTTTACAGGTAAGGAAGCTAAGACCTAGAGCCAAAATCCCACTACTTAGTAAGCGGTGAAATGCAGATGCTAGACCAGCAGATGGAATGAAACCAGGCTGGATGATCACGGTGATAACTACTAGCTACCCTGTCTTAATTCAGTGCTGGTGGAGAAGCAAGAAGACCCATCTCCGACAATTCAGGACCAGAAAATAGCGCCTGGACACGAATTCAACTTCATTTATGATCCTGGCACAGCATGATTGAAGGAGCCCCCAGGGTAACTGTTTTAAATAACCGGCCACCTTCTCCCTCTCGTCAATCTCCATCCCCAGCTTCTGCTGAAATAGGAAGCTCTTCCCTTCCTGGGTCCTTTCTGGGGGTTATTAAGCCACGTCCCTCATTAAAATTCAACTCTGAACACAAACTGCACTCAGGCCCCTGTCACTGCCCTGCCTTGTTCCTGAGGCCATCAGGAACCCAAGCTTAAGATCCTTCTTCAGAGACAGCTGTGGCACAAGGACATGTGAGAAGGAAGGATGGGGACCGGAAGCTACAGGCTGAGTAAGTCTACCGCCCCGGGCAGCAGGGAGGGGAACGGGGGACAGGCTGGAGCCGGGGAGAAAGCAGCGTAAAAGGAAAGAGGCGGAGCCTGAAGGAAAACTCCACCCACTTCCACAGCTGCGTCTCAGACCAGCCCTTCCCCAGGCAATGCCCTGACCTGCGTCACGACCTGCATCGTGGACTTCAGTTTCCTTGTCCTGCCTGGGGTTCTCCAGTGGCTTACAGCAGAACCTTGGCCTGCTTAGCATTCTGACAAATGACTTGGCTGAGAACATCCATGACATGCTGTCTGGATGTTGTAATGAACCAGAGCAGAAAGAAATATCTAACTCGTTAGCCTTGAGAATCAGGGTCCAAAAGATGTGAGCGGACAAAAGCGAAATTTAATTTTAAGGGGGTAAATAGAAATTGTGGCCCTTAAGCATAACCTCCCACATTCCCCACGAACCCTCAAAAAAATCACAAGTGAAAAGAAAGTTCCACTTCTTCTCAGCACTAACCACCAAACTTAGGGTCTGGGTTCAGAGAACATTGCCATATATCAGGAGGAGCATTAACGACATGGGAAGGTCCATGGGAGAAGAATCGGATGGTAGGAGTTCCAAAAGCACGTCATATGCAGAATGGCTGAAGGAACAGCTGTGTACAGCCCAAACATGAGAGAGCTAGATAAGGACATGACGGCTGCCTTCAAACATTTTTAAAGTTGCACGTGCAAGTTAAAAGAGCAAGTACATTCAGCAAGATGAGGGTGGAATGATAGGGGAAGCGTCACTTGCCAGAATGCCGTAGAAGGGAGTCACAGTGAGGTTTTAGAAGATAACTACCAACTATTCCAACTCCAAGACACAGAGTTTCTTTGAACCAAGCTGACCTCTGAAGAGGCCAAGCAACTCCTTACTGAGATGAACCATACGACACTGCTGATATTTGACTGGTTTTGACCTACAAAAATGACAATTTTCAGTGGTCCAAACTGATATCCAGAGACCACTACCCCTAATCAAAAAGGTAGTCACAAAACGAGGCTTTGCCGAATCACCCAACAGCAGTCGTGAGCTGACACTGACACGTGGGAGGTTCCACCGTTTACACCCACGATGCTGGCTTTCCCACAAGCCCTGCACAATACTAGGGACAGAGCAAACAGTTGGGCTGATGATCGTGAGGGCTTCCAGAGGAACACCTGTTGCTAGTGCTCCAGGGCAGGTGCTCCTGGGTTGGTCCTTCCGTGATGCCACCACTTTCCATCCTCGCCACTAAGCCCTGTGTAGGATGTTACGGTATTAGCTCACTCACTATTTGCCTCTAGACCCAACTCTGTTCTTAGAGCATGGTACCTGGACTGAACAGAAAATATTTCTTCAGAGGCATCCATGAGTCACCNTTTCCAGGTAAGAGTACCGGAGTGGGTTGCCATTGCCTTCTCCAGGGGATCTTCCCAACCCAGGGATCAAACCTGGGTCTCCCACATGGCAGGCAGATGCTTTCCCATCTAAGCCACCAAGGAAGCCCCTAAGGAGTAAAGCATCGGCAGTTATGGCTTCTAGAAAAGACTCTTCCCGAAGAAGAGAAAGTCCATGCTCTCCGAATGTTATGAACTTCTCTAAAATAGCTCTTTATTCAAGAGTGACACAAAGCTGGAAAGGACTTCAGATATGTTAAATGAAATAATTGTGTCCAACTAGGCCATGGTGTGCTGGATTTTAAAAATCCAGGGATGAATTTGACAAAACCAAAGCATGGCCCACGTCTAAGTCAAATACACCAATTGCACACATACAGAAAAGGGAAAGAAATGGCTTAGCAGCAGTACACGTGAAACAGTAAAAGTTTTCAGTGATGTTAAGTTCAACTTAATACTGTAGTCATTATATAAAAGTAAGGTCATTAATAGATGTAGGAAGTCTAGACAAAAGGAGCGGTGTAACATGGACCAGTTGCAACATGTCCATGAACCTGTATGTGGTGTGGACAAGGATGCAAAGAAAACTGTCATTTTTCAGAGAACAATGACCTGGATGAAAGAACTTAAAACCCTTGTATGAGAATGCCCAACGAAACTAGAGATGTTTGGGCCTTTAGCAAAGACTATCCTTAAAGACAAAAGCCCTGTCTTCAAACACTGGGAGTGTAATTAGATCTATTCTTTGTGTCTCCAAGGGCTGGAAGCAATACAGGTGACGAAAGCCATAGTGACTCAGAATAAAGAAGAGCTTGTGAACACTCAGTGCTCTTAGAACGGAATGGCTAAAGGAGCAACGAGTTTCTTGTCACTGCAGGGGTTCAGGTCGGAATAAGCTCATATGGAAGAGACTCAAAACTTAGGTGCACAGAGAGCGCAACTCTGGGTCCTTTCCATGTCTGAAATGCTGATTCTAATAACAAAGCTTATGAGCACATAGAGGATGCCAGGAAGTGGGGGTGCTGGCATGGATAAGTCTCTGTTCTCAAGAGTATGGCTCTCCCTGTCCTTCTAGAGTGGCCAGTGTGGACACGTGGGGGACAATAAACAGCTGGCTATTGAATAGGGTATTATGAGGGAGCCTCTACTACCTCTGTGATCTAAGGTGCCAGGAGAACTAAGGCAAAGTGGGGGTCATTCATCCCATCCTCCCTTCCATCAGGGGAGGCATACAATAGTGGTTAATACTGATGCCTTCAAGTCCCTTCACTTTCGTTGAAAACATGGTTTTCAAACTTTGGTCCTATCAGATTACCTAGGAACAATGCCTTACTTCAGTTAGACTGGATCACATTCACTAGCTTTCCAGGTGACTTTAACTGTTTTATTATTTATTTGGCTACACAGGGTCTTCGTTGCAGCAGGCGAACTCTTAGCTGCAGGGATCTAGTTCCCTGATGAAAGATGGAAGCAGGGCCCTCCGCATTGGGAGTGCGGAGTCTTAGCCACTGGACCACCGGGGAAGTCCCCGGGTGATGTTCATGTTTACCATTGCTCTAAATAATCCAAAATCTGAATTCAAATCCCAGCCTGTCTCTTGCTAACTGGGATGTTAAGCAAGGTAACTATTCTGTGCCTTTTCCTATAAAATATCTGCATCTCACAGGTAAAATATCTTAGGATCCCTGTACAGTCGCACGCAACCACACACAAAGAGCACTTCGCAGAGCTCATGGCACACAGGAGGGGCTGGAAGCCTGTAGCCACTGCTATTCCTCAGTAGACTGGCGTATCTAGGCCCTGTCTCCTCCACACCCCCACCCTCCCGTCTCTCGCCAACAGCACTTCTCCAGGAAGCCGGCAGCCCTAGCAGACCACCTGCCCAGGCATCCACAGCTGCCTGCCTTCATGGCCATGGTCAGCTACGTGACCCCACAAGGGCACCCACTGTCCCCAACACTCAGCTGCTAGAGTTCCTGAGGCCCAGCCCCACACACCGACTAGCTTAGCCCAAGTCCTTTCTAGACTTCTCAAGGCAGGTCATCAGAATGAGAGGGTCTCCGAGGCTGCCATAAATAGGCTGGTGACTCAGCTGAGTTACATGGATGTTCTGGGGCCTCCGTTTTCTCTCCTACACAAGGAAGAACTGGTCCAGAATAGTTTCTCTTTGGTCTCACCAATGGCATTTTGAGAAGCGCAGTCTTCAAGTGAGACTTTCCTGTATATTGCAGCACATTTAGCATTGATTGGTCCTTCCTCCTAAATGCCACCAATGGCTCCCCGTCACTGGCACAGCAAATATCCATACCACACCCGTGGCAGGGACAGTACTATCCCACTGAGACTACACAATCGCTTCCAGGCCTTTTCCAGCTCTGACCCTGCCCTCCAGAACAGAGAAACAAAGTGGACCACAGCCAGCATGCTGGTGAGTCTGACTTGCCACGACAACTGAAATTTGAAAGGGCTCTACAAAGAGGCACCAGGGCCAAGTGATCTGCTTCTTCGAGTTAGCCAGAGCTGGCGGCACGCTGGGGCGCGGCTCCTTACTCACACTTACTCATCAAGAACGGCCACAGGAGCCAAGGGGGTCTTCCCGGGCCCCAGCCGGGCAATTGGCTGGGAGCTGAGCGCTGTTAGCCCAGCCAAGGGCCCCTTTCCAATCCAATTACGCACAGCAGTGCTGGATTTCCTACACCCCCAGCCTCCACTCAGCTGAGCCCAAGAGATGGACACTGAATAAACACAGAAGGCTGAGTTACCTTCTGTCTCAGGGTTAGCCCCAGTAAAAAAGCAGCCTGTCTTTCAAAGGGACGTGGGGTAAAGTGAAAAGCTGATTCTGGAGCACTTTCATTGAACAAGCATTTACTCCATGCCTATGATGTGCTGGCACTGTTCTAGGCCGAGACCATACAGTATGGGAGTGTACCTTCATGGGGCAGATGCTCTAGGTGGAACTCCGTATGAGACAACCCCAGGGCCAGACACATCAGCATTTGCATCCTACTCCACGGGGTTTTACTGGGTGGGGCTGATGAGTTAGCATTCCTGAGTCAGTTTGTTCTTGAGTGAAGTGGGTCTAATAACAGGATCTTGGACACGTCAAAAGAATTAACCGATAGATATGAAAACTTAGTACTTTAGTGCCCTGCTCAAAATACAAGCTCAATAAATGTCAGATGTTTTTCCTAATAAATAAGAGAGAAAAGCACTTTGGGTGCTGTTGCCCAAAGGAACAGGAAAGAAAAGACAAAAAAATATACCAGGAGCACTGGAATTGGGAACTGCCAGTCTCTAGCAACGGAAGAGATGACATTTTCCTGAGTCCTTCTTCCCAAGGGGGCTCAGTTACTGGCCTAATCACATACCCTCAGAATGGAAGAAGCCTGATACCCAGGGAGGCTAATAATTTACCTAAGGCCCCACAACTCCTGGGAAAAGTGAAAGGCAAAGAGTCAGAATGACAAAGCAGAGATCTCAGACTGCATTTAAATCCTGATGCCTGCCGTACCTGCTTCTGGCCTGGGGCAAAGGATACAATGGTTTAAAGACCAATATTTTTCATCTGTGAAATGGTGGAGGTCTGGCATGTGAGGGGCCCTCTCTACGTATCAGTCCACTTTCCACCCTCTTACTGGGATGTCTTGGCCTCACTTGAAAGCAGTGGTGGCCAGGATCTAAGCTGGAGGGACCTCTTTACTGAAAGCATAAAGAATAGGATGGATGGGAGAAAGTGTGAGATGAGAAGACAACAGTTTAGAGGGGTCTACAGCAGAGGAGGAGGGGGTGGCAGAGGATGAGATGGTTGGGTAGCATCACTGACTCAGTGGACATGAGTTTGAGCAAACTCTGGAGATAGTGAAGGACAGGAAAGCCTGGTGTGCTGCAGTTCATGGGGTCACAATGAGTCAGACACGACTGAGCAACTGAACACAGCTGAGGAAGCATGCCTCTGAGCAGCAAGGGGCACCAAGACACAGGCAAAAGAATGTTTTATTTTGCTTTTAAACTTCTCTGAGCCTAAGTATTTTCAGTTGTAAAATGGAAACACACGTGGAAAGAATCAAATGAGATAACTTACAACAGTAGCTAATTTATACATTGCTTACTCTGTGCCAGGCACTGTTCTAAAGACTTGACTTTATTATTATTGTTTATTTATTGACTTACTTGAGCTTATTTAATCTTCACAGTAGTCCCATGAGATAGGTATTTGTTGTCCCCATTTTACAGATGAGGAATGTAGGGTCCACAAAGGAAAAGTTACCTGAACAAGCCATGCTGTGCTGGGATGTCAACCTGCCTCTGGCTCCAAGCCTATGTCCTAAGACAGAGGTGACAAACTTCCCCTGTAAAGGGCCAGATGGTAAATCTTGTAGGTTCTGCAGCTCAGAGAGCTGTGTCTACATCATAGCACCTCCCCTCTGCTTTTGCAAAGCAGCTACAGACAATACAGAAATGAACAAGTGGGCCTATGTTCCAAAACACTTTGCAAACACTGACATTCGAATTTTATAAAAGTTTTGCATCACTAATCCTTCTTCTGATTGCTTTCAACTATTTAAAAAGTGAAAAATCACCCTTAACTCAAAGGTCATATGAAAGCAGAGAGCTATCTTGTCTCAAATACATGAGAAGGGCCCAAACAGTGACGTGTGCAGACCACGTGGTGGATCAGCGTCCATTCTCTTTTCTTTCCCTAATCTTCTGCTTAGCTCCTATCAGCCCACAAAGTGGGTATTTTGCTCTGTCCCCAGCAGATGAAACCAGGATAGGGCTTTCACAAAGAGTACTGCACTCTCCTTAATAAATATGGCCCTGTTGGTCCCAAGGAGACTGGGGATTTTGGGTCCGTGTCTCTCCAGCTCTAGTAGGCAGACCCCAGGGACCTTGGTCAAATGCACAGGTCTAGGGAGAGGCCTGAGATCCTGCCTTTCTAACGGGCTCCTGGCTGAGGCTAATGCTACTGGGTCTGTGGGTCGGGTCTCCTCTAGGAGCAGCCAGCTTTGAGAGCAAACCCTGTGTCCATAAACATAAGTCAGCTGTGTCAGGCACTGTCTTCTGTGAACAGCGCCCCTTGGGCCAGATGAGGGACTCCCTGGAGACATGGCAGGGTTCAGGACAAGTTAGCAGATCCCTCTCCAAGGGCAGCAGTGAGATGACTTAAACGGGAGGAGGAAAACAAGGACGGGCAGAGATCCAGAGCAGGCACAGGGAGGCCTGGGCACAAGCCATCAGCTGCTTCCGGCCCCAGCTGACCAGGGCCTCCCCGTCCCCCGGCCCCGGGTGGACAGGTGCCCCTCCTCCCGCACCTGCCAGGGTTCTGATGGACTGAGGCAAGAGGCCTATTTCCCTCATCAGACCTCTGAATAACTAGGGCACTTCCACAAGGTCACCGTCATTCATTTAAATTCCAGCTCTAATCAGCAGGCTGAGCCGGAGAAATTATCCCTTCGGAGCAGAGATGCTGTCAGTGAAGCACTATAATCAGCACCCCCACACCAGAGCCCCCTGCCTGCCCCAGGGAGGGAGAGGACTCGAGGGGGTCTCCCATCCACAGGCCCCAGACCTGCTTCCTGCTTCCGAGGTCCTCCATCCACCCCGTCCTCTTCCTCGCCTCTAAAGCACTTCCTCTCCCCCTGGCAGAGAGTTCTGGAACACACAGGAAGTCGGGAGCAGACTGAGTTTGGCAGAGCTGGGACGGCAGCTCAAAAGCAAACCCTATCGGCCAGGAGCATAGGATCAGCATCGGATAGGAATCCCTTCAGGACCCCAGATGGGGTACGCGGCCTCGGAGATGTCCCTGTGCCCTCCCTGGGCCTCCGTCTCCTCCTCTGAGAAGTGAGAGAGTTGCAGTCCTTAGGGTGCCCTTGGAGCTCTGACGTGTCTCGAGACCCTGCAGACCCACAGTGCCCCTGGTGCTTGTGGCCATACTTTCTGCTCGAGAAATATTTCCAAGGCTCCCCTATGGTGCCATGCACCACCAAGCAGGGTTGGGAATGCAAAAACGCCCAAGATGCACACAGCTCTGCCTTGAAAATGCCAGAGTTTTTAAAGAAAAAGGCAGAGGCTTTGGAGACAGACAGATCTGAGATCCTGGTTGGTCCCAGCAGCTGGCGACTGTGAGCAGTTACTGGACCTCTCTGCGTCTCCCTGTCCTCTTCTGGAGTGTGGATCCCGACCCGGAGGGGCTGATGTGAAGAGTCAACCAGAGAATGCATGGCAGGCATCAGAGCTGCGGGTCCCTCCCTCCTTCGGGTCAGCGCACCTCTAAGCGCCTCTTGCCACGTCGTCATCTTGAACCTGCCTCCCAAGGACTAGGAGGAGGGGCTGTGCATTTTCCCATGTGGAAGTCCATCTGAATACCACCTGCCTCCTCCTCCTACCAGGACACTCTCACTGAGTCCCCAGCCCATCTCCCGGACCTTAGGAGAAGTGCCAGACCCCTTCTCCAGCTGTATTTTACAGGAGGGTTACTTCTAACCAATCTCTTCATCATGTAGAATTAATCAATTAATCAATCGTCCCTTTACAGTCTTCCAGCAGCCCCTGGGTAAATAGTTCCATTAGCTCATAAAATCCCCAATTTGTCTTCCTGAGGGGAAGGGAGAAAAAAGAAAACGAGAGGACCACTAACGGCCTCTTGTTTCAGAGCCGCAGACACTGGCTCCAGATTGCTTGGCCAGGAGCGCGGAGAGGTGGGGGGCGGGCCGCTGACCTCAGCCAGGGCCGGGCAGTGCAGGCTGCCTCCTGCCACCTCCAGGGCCGCAAAGGAAGTTTCTGGACCAGCAATTTGCTTCAGGCTCAGAAACCACACACACACAAAGCTAAAGGTCAGTGAGGAGGCAAAACTGGCANTCATGTGAAGAGTTGACTCATTGGAAAAGATTCTGATGTTGGGAGGGACTGGGGGCAGGAGAAGGGGACGACCGAGGATGAGATGGCTGGATGGCATCATGGACTCGATGACGTGAGTCTGAGTGGTGATGGTGATGGACAGGGAGGCCTGTGTGATGCGATTCATGGGGTCACAAAGAGTTGGACACGACTGAGTGACTGAACTGAACTGAATGACCAGCTTTATTATCACCCCGCCCAGAACTAACATTTTTGCCTTTGGCTTTTAATGGGTGTCATTAGATTCTAGAAAATTCCCTGTTTGTCCCATCCCAAAATTTGATTTCCTGAGAATCAGGGAGAAAACAGGTTATTCTGAGCTTTGTGCATGACAAGTGAATGTGTTTGTGAAACAAGAACCTGCCTCACCTTGGTGCTGCTGGACTTTGTCCCCTGATCCTGTTGAAAGGAGTCAAGCTCCAGGCGGAACTGCAGCTCGGGCTTGCTGATATAGCACGAGTGGAGTTTTCTGTAGGAAATTAACTAAATAACACTCACATGCTTTCCCTTCTCTCCTTTTCCCTCTTCTCTTTCCTCTTTAATGAAACAGCTTAGGCTCAGCACTTGAACTCTCTCGCAGGGGCGAAGTGTTTGACAATTTCAATCTCTTCTGACATTCTGATCAAAAAGAACAGTCTCTTCTTCTTCACTTGCTTATTCCAAAAACTGCTTTTCCTCAAAGCTATTGTATTTCACTGAAGATGCAACTTTCTGAAAACAAGATGTCCTAAAATGATTGTTCAAAGATGCCTTCCTTTAAAAAATGGCAAAAGTGGCACTTAAAGAGAACCCAGTCACATAAGTGGATCTGGTCCTGTATGCAAAAAAATAATTGTGGCACAGTCAAATAGTAGGTTGTTAATGCCATAGACATAAAATCATCCAATGAATCAAAATGAGGGCAAAATCTTCCCCAAATAGTCATTCTTTTGTTTAATGTGTGTGCTCCTTCTTCATAATGAAGCCAGTAATGGAAGGTTTAAGGAAATGTTCAGTAGTAATTTAATAAAAATCCTGATAGAGTGCCTTGTAGATTCAAAGCATTTCCTATCCACTTTAGAGACACAATTCAGCATGGTTGTGACCTACGAAATACAAAACTCTATGATAGGTGATATGAGGTATAAATAGTTTGTCCCTATATAGATCAGAATAGAAGAGAAAGCTAAGTATAAGAATAATCAGAATACAGATAATTACCCGTGTAGTGTATATTTCCTGAGCTCCTCTGATGGGTCAGACACTTTGCTACAGTGATTGAGATAGTGGTGAGCCAAAGAGTACTGGTACCTACCTCCGTGAAGGGAAAATGTAAGTGTCAAAATTCTGTCCTTCCTTCAACGACTATTTATGAGTATGAACTATATGTCAACTGCCCTTTTTGGAACTGTTGATATAGCCACAAGCTAAAAAAAACCTCTCTATTCTCAGAGATTATGTTCTATTGTGGAGGTAGAAAAACAAACACATGTACAGTTTCAGATAGAAGTAAGTACTATGAAGAATATAGAAAGGGGGAACTTCCCTGGTGGTCTAGTGGCTAAAATTCCATGCTTCCGATGCAGGGGGCCTGGATTTGATCCCTGGCTGGGGAACAGAAAACATGCTGCAACTAAGACCCAGTGCAGCAAAAGAAATACTTTTTAAAAAGAATATAGAAAGGGGTCAGTGGATTAAAAATGACAGAAGGTACTGCATTAGATAGGGGAGTCGGGGAAGTGCTTTCTGGGAAGGCCTTTGAGCAGGGACATGGTGGAAGAGAGGCGCCCACGCAGACCTCTTAGGCAGCGCACTCCATCGCCCAGTCGTGTCCGATGCTGAGACCCCATGAATCGCAGCGCGCCAGGCCTCCCTGTCCATCACCATCTCGNAGATAGGTATTTGTTGTCCCCATTTTACAGATGAGGAATGTAGGGTCCACAAAGGAAAAGTTACCTGAACAAGCCATGCTGTGCTGGGATGTCAACCTGCCTCTGGCTCCAAGCCTATGTCCTAAGACAGAGGTGACAAACTTCCCCTGTAAAGGGCCAGATGGTAAATCTTGTAGGTTCTGCAGCTCAGAGAGCTGTGTCTACATCATAGCACCTCCCCTCTGCTTTTGCAAAGCAGCTACAGACAATACAGAAATGAACAAGTGGGCCTATGTTCCAAAACACTTTGCAAACACTGACATTCGAATTTTATAAAAGTTTTGCATCACTAATCCTTCTTCTGATTGCTTTCAACTATTTAAAAAGTGAAAAATCACCCTTAACTCAAAGGTCATATGAAAGCAGAGAGCTATCTTGTCTCAAATACATGAGAAGGGCCCAAACAGTGACGTGTGCAGACCACGTGGTGGATCAGCGTCCATTCTCTTTTCTTTCCCTAATCTTCTGCTTAGCTCCTATCAGCCCACAAAGTGGGTATTTTGCTCTGTCCCCAGCAGATGAAACCAGGATAGGGCTTTCACAAAGAGTACTGCACTCTCCTTAATAAATATGGCCCTGTTGGTCCCAAGGAGACTGGGGATTTTGGGTCCGTGTCTCTCCAGCTCTAGTAGGCAGACCCCAGGGACCTTGGTCAAATGCACAGGTCTAGGGAGAGGCCTGAGATCCTGCCTTTCTAACGGGCTCCTGGCTGAGGCTAATGCTACTGGGTCTGTGGGTCGGGTCTCCTCTAGGAGCAGCCAGCTTTGAGAGCAAACCCTGTGTCCATAAACATAAGTCAGCTGTGTCAGGCACTGTCTTCTGTGAACAGCGCCCCTTGGGCCAGATGAGGGACTCCCTGGAGACATGGCAGGGTTCAGGACAAGTTAGCAGATCCCTCTCCAAGGGCAGCAGTGAGATGACTTAAACGGGAGGAGGAAAACAAGGACGGGCAGAGGTCCAGAGCAGGCACAGGGAGGCCTGGGCACAAGCCGTCAGCTGCTTCCGGCCCCAGCTGACCAGGGCTCCCCCGTCCCCTGGNTAGCAGATCCCTCTCCAAGGGCAGCAGTGAGATGACTTAAACGGGAGGAGGAAAACAAGGACGGGCAGAGATCCAGAGCAGGCACAGGGAGGCCTGGGCACAAGCCATCAGCTGCTTCCGGCCCCAGCTGACCAGGGCCTCCCCGTCCCCCGGCCCCGGGTGGACAGGTGCCCCTCCTCCCGCACCTGCCAGGGTTCTGATGGACTGAGGCAAGAGGCCTATTTCCCTCATCAGACCTCTGAATAACTAGGGCACTTCCACAAGGTCACCGTCATTCATTTAAATTCCAGCTCTAATCAGCAGGCTGAGCCGGAGAAATTATCCCTTCGGAGCAGAGATGCTGTCAGTGAAGCACTATAATCAGCACCCCCACACCAGAGCCCCCTGCCTGCCCCAGGGAGGGAGAGGACTCGAGGGGGTCTCCCATCCACAGGCCCCAGACCTGCTTCCTGCTTCCGAGGTCCTCCATCCACCCCGTCCTCTTCCTCGCCTCTAAAGCACTTCCTCTCCCCCTGGCAGAGAGTTCTGGAACACACAGGAAGTCGGGAGCAGACTGAGTTTGGCAGAGCTGGGACGGCAGCTCAAAAGCAAACCCTATCGGCCAGGAGCATAGGATCAGCATCGGATAGGAATCCCTTCAGGACCCCAGATGGGGTACGCGGCCTCGGAGATGTCCCTGTGCCCTCCCTGGGCCTCCGTCTCCTCCTCTGAGAAGTGAGAGAGTTGCAGTCCTTAGGGTGCCCTTGGAGCTCTGACGTGTCTCGAGACCCTGCAGACCCACAGTGCCCCTGGTGCTTGTGGCCATACTTTCTGCTCGAGAAATATTTCCAAGGCTCCCCTATGGTGCCATGCACCACCAAGCAGGGTTGGGAATGCAAAAACGCCCAAGATGCACACAGCTCTGCCTTGAAAATGCCAGAGTTTTTAAAGAAAAAGGCAGAGGCTTTGGAGACAGACAGATCTGAGATCCTGGTTGGTCCCAGCAGCTGGCGACTGTGAGCAGTTACTGGACCTCTCTGCGTCTCCCTGTCCTCTTCTGGAGTGTGGATCCCGACCCGGAGGGGCTGATGTGAAGAGTCAACCAGAGAATGCATGGCAGGCATCAGAGCTGCGGGTCCCTCCCTCCTTCGGGTCAGCGCACCTCTAAGCGCCTCTTGCCACGTCGTCATCTTGAACCTGCCTCCCAAGGACTAGGAGGAGGGGCTGTGCATTTTCCCATGTGGAAGTCCATCTGAATACCACCTGCCTCCTCCTCCTACCAGGACACTCTCACTGAGTCCCCAGCCCATCTCCCGGACCTTAGGAGAAGTGCCAGACCCCTTCTCCAGCTGTATTTTACAGGAGGGTTACTTCTAACCAATCTCTTCATCATGTAGAATTAATCAATTAATCAATCGTCCCTTTACAGTCTTCCAGCAGCCCCTGGGTAAATAGTTCCATTAGCTCATAAAATCCCCAATTTGTCTTCCTGAGGGGAAGGGAGAAAAAAGAAAACGAGAGGACCACTAACGGCCTCTTGTTTCAGAGCCGCAGACACTGGCTCCAGATTGCTTGGCCAGGAGCGCGGAGAGGTGGGGGGCGGGCCGCTGACCTCAGCCAGGGCCGGGCAGTGCAGGCTGCCTCCTGCCACCTCCAGGGCCGCAAAGGAAGTTTCTGGACCAGCAATTTGCTTCAGGCTCAGAAACCACACACACACAAAGCTAAAGGTCAGTGAGGAGGCAAAACTGGCAATCCGCTCTTGACACCTCAAGGGTAGAATGGAGCAGGGTCAGAATTAGGCTGGAATCCTCCACTTGGCCGGGAGACTCAGCTCAGGACTTCACCTCCTGGCCTCAATTCCCTCAACAGAAAAACGGAGCTCAGGCAGTGTGCCTCGGAGGGTTTTCAAGAGAGCAAGACGAGATAGTGGCCGTGAGGCTGAGATAGTGCAATGATATGCTGGCGATCGCTGCTATTTCTAAGGTAGGCTCACAGGTGACCTCTGCCCCTTTGGAGAGATGGAGNCCCACTTGGCCGGGGGACTCAGCTCAGGACTTCACCTCCTGGCCTCAATTCCCTCAACAGAAAAACGGGGCTCAGGCAGTATGCCTCGGAGGGTTTTCAAGAGAGAAAGACGAGATAGTGGCCGTGAGGCTGAGATAGTGCGATGATATGCTGGCGATCGCTGCTATTTCTAAGGTAGGCTCACGGGTGACCTCTGCCCCTTTGGAGAGATGGAGGGAGCACCTATGGGTCCACGGCATTTCACCCCACCAATGCCAGTGTGGCACCTTCTTTGAGAATTAGGGAAAGGTGCCCCCAGGTCAGAGGCTGCCCTCTGGGTGCAGGCGTGGCAAAACGCAGGTTGGGGTTTGGCCTCAGCATTACCTGAGCTGGGAGCCGCTACACAGGGCATAAGACACCCAGGTCTAGGTGAAGACCCTGGGTCATCTCTGCTGTGAACCAGGAAGAGAAGGGGTTCAGCCAAGTGGCACTCAAAAAATGTTGCTTTTGGGCTTACTTCCTCATTTGAAGTATCCTAGAAAACATCAGCTGAGCAGAGAGACAGACCTCCCTGGACTCCCCTCTTTAAATCAGCAACTTCATTTTTACCTGCTTCATTTTTTTTCCACAGCACTTATTTCCCACCACCTGATGCAATAGATATGCTGATATACACATGTACACATATACATACACACACATATTTTTAGTTGCCTGTGCTGTGCTTAGTCGCTTCAGTCGTGTCCAACTCTTTGCAGCCCCATGGACTCCAGCCTGCCAGGCTCCTCTGTTTGTTGGGATTCTCCAGGCAAGAATACTGGAGTGGGTTGCCATGCCCTCCTCCAGGGGATCTTTCCAACCCAGGGGTGGAACCCAGGTTTCCCTCATTGCAGGTGGATTCTTTACCATCTGACCCACCAGGGAAGCCCAAGAGTAATGGAGTGGGCAGCCTAACTCTTCTCCAGGGGATCCTCTGGACTCAGGAATCAAACCAGAGCCTCTTGCATTGCAGGCAGATTCTTTACCAGCTGAGCTATCAGGGAAGCCTTTTAGTTCTTTGTCTTCCTCTATCTGTAGTAAAAGATATATGAGGACAGGGATGATCTTCTGTTTTGTTCACTGTTTCATCCCTAGTGCCTAGAACAGTGCCTGGTACATTGTAGGTTCTTAATAAATATTAGCTCAGTGAGTGACTGAATTAAAATATTATTAAATAGAATAAATTAAAAGATATCTTCCTAGAAAATTCTGTCCTGTGCTCTGGTTCAAACTCTGCTTATTTTCAAAGGTAAGTGATAGGCAGAAGACCACAGAGGCAGGGAAACCTGTGTATTTGCTAGGGATGACAATATTATCCTTTTATGTTGTGTAAGATGGCATATAGATCAATGATCAGAAACTCCATTTAAGTCTGGGTGATTCTTTTACATATTCAAAATCAATAAAGGATAAATTCCTTTGGAAAGGGTGCTACCGATAAAGTCACATTACCTCTGAGCAAAAATAAATGATAATCCTATTAGGAAATACTTACAAGATCTTCAAGTGAAGAAATTCAGGGATGAGACCCAACATGTTCCAATGGAGTATGCATAGCTTTGAAGTCTGAAAACCCCAAATTCAAACTCCAGTCCTCTGACAAGCCCTATGATCTTGGACAAGCTGCTTAACCTGTCAGGCCTTATATTTCCTTCACATTAAAATGTATTTAACAATACTTCTCCTGTATTGATGCTATGAGAATTAAACGTTAAAAAGATTAAATAAGAAAATATATGTGAAAATATCTAAGAAAGATGATACCCGCTTCTTCTCTGGTAGGGTTATTCTTCTTAACCCAAAGTTCTATATCGTTTAGGATGGTGGGAAACCATCAGCAGTCACCTGATAACCATCTATCTATAAATGGTTGTTCCTCTCGTATGAGTCCATGTTTGTGTATACACATACATCTGTCTATAAACACACATTGCCTACAATTAGGACTCTGGATGAATATTCATTTGTCCATTGACGAAAATGATAAGAATCATTATTCTTTCTTCTACTTTTCATTCATTCATACTTTTTAACAGGGAACATGTACTAGTTATATAACCATTAGAAAAAAAATATTGCTCTTTCCATTGTGAAAAAGTAAAGTCATTTCTTAGAATATAAAGAAAGAAACCTTCTTTTACCCACATCATATTTTCCATGCTAAGTATGTCATACTTTCAACTTTTAACCACTTGAAGCTATAAGATAGTAGCTTAAAGATAAGTAAATTTTTGAAGACAAGGCAAAAATGCTTACTAAATTGGAGAATACATATTCTAATAATATGTTTTTAAAATATTTTCCAAAAATGCTCAATTTCCACTTCTTCACCCAGAAATATTAATCAGAAGATAGTAATTGTATAAGCATGGGAACCACATTCCTTTGGTTTGAAAATGGTTCTTCAAAGCCAATACAAATTCATTAATTTGTAGCCAATACAAATTCATCAAGACTTGAAGGCACATCTTATAAACCTAAATCAATGAAAATACAACGTGTTTAGATTTTTGCTCTGTGTAGAGTCCCTAGAAAAGGTCTCACTCAGAGTCAAACCATGCACAATCGGGCAGAGGGGAAATTTCCACAGCAGCTGTGCAAACACAAAGACTCACCTGGACCTTGACTGACATCTGTGGCAGCATTTTCAAAGGGAGGGAAACAGAGAGGAGAGAAAGAGGGAGAAAAACAAGGAGAGTGTTAGCAACAGACACACGCAATGCAACGTGCCCTTGCATGACTATCAAGCTCATGCAAGACCCTAGAGATGCTCAGACTCTGAGCATTTAGCTTTACCTTCACCCAAAAGCCACCCATGCAAGCTAAGGGGCCAAGCTCCCTTTCCACTATGCATGTAGCAAGAGAGCTGAATTTCACATCTGTCCGGAAAGACCTCCTCCAGGAATCAGATAGGGCCACAAAGAGCCAAGCAGACCGGGATCCTGCGAGAATATTGGTTAAAATATTCTGGTTGATTTCTGCATACCCACACCCAAACAGTTTTCCACCCCTCCGGATGCAGAACACTGGACAAGAAGTCAAGCAAGGTTTCTGCAGAGAGAAAAAAATAGTGACAAACCACTCCCTTAAGGAAAGGAACAAAGGAAAAGACGTACAAGAATTAACAGCAAGTTGTAGCATCATTCAGCTCATAGGACTGAAGGACACAAGGTCACAAAACATTTATAATTCCCTCCCAACCCAGGATTCCCAGTGACCATTCTTCATCACAGACAGCANCCACTCCCTTAAGGAAAGGAACAAAGGAAAAGACGTACAAGAATTAACAGCAAGTTGTAGCATCATTCAGCTCATAGGACTGAAGGACACAAGGTCACAAAACATTTATAATTCCCTCCCAACCCAGGATTCCCAGTGACCATTCTTCATCACAGACAGCAGTGTGTGTGCATGAGATTACGTGTGAGTAGGTCACTTGCCACATAAACTGAAATTCTGCCTCTCCCTTTCATTTTTCTCCTTGCTTTTCACCCCATCATTAATCACAGAAATTGCCACTGGAAATTACTTCTGACAACTACAAATAAACATCCAGCTCTGGGAAGGCTGACATTTGAATTAAACCAATGAGCTTTCAAAAAATGAAGAACGGGTTCATGCCCACCATCTCCATGAACACAATCTCCTCCTCCTCCCCTCAAATGTAAAATAGAATTATCCTGGGGAAGCCCAATCCAGAGCAGCCAAATCCTTGTTGTTAATAGAATCCCTAGACCTGAGCTGGTAAGATAGCCTACGGCTCGGGAGAAGCAACGGGGCTACTTCAGGAAATCGCTGGCCATCCAGGCCATCCTGGGCAACCCCCTTAGAATCACGGACAGCGGTGGGTCTGGGACATCCGTGGACATTGTCTCGTCTAATTCTTTTTTGTTAAGACGGAGGATGAAATACGCTGAGAGACTTGTGCAAGGTCACACAGCTGGTTCAGGGAACAGATCCTAGGAGAGTATCTGGATCCCGTGAATCCCACCCAATCCATACTTCATTCAACTGAAATCCAGGTCCTTCTAGGGTGCTGCTGCTGCTGCTAAGTCGCTTCAGTCGTGTCCGACTCTGTGTGACCCCATAGACAGCAGTCCACTAGGCTCCTTTGTCTCTGGGATTCTCCAGGCAAGAATACTGGAGTGGGTTGCCATTTCCTTCTCCAATGCATGGAAGTGAAACGCAAATTGAAGTCTTTAAGTTGTTGCCAGACTCTTAGCAACCCCGTGGACTGCAGCCTACCAGGCTCCTCTGTCCATGGAATTTTCCAGGCAAGAGTATTGGAGTGGGTTGCCATTGCCTTCTCCTCTCTAGGGTCCATGTGACATCAATTCAGTCTGCAAGCTCAAGTGAGCCCCTGAAGCCACAGGGAAGGAAGCGAGAGGCTCCCAAATAACCTACAAGGGGGTCATGGATTATCCTGTGTACCCCTAACCTGTGGCTAACAGATTTGCTAAATTCCAGCAGGTTCTTTGGGCAACGGGTTCTTTAGGGCTTTTGCCACCAGGAAAATCCAGGCACTGACCTAACCCACAGCAACAGCTGGGCATTTCTCCAGCCCACGCTCTGCATTTCCTGAAGGCTGTATATTCCCAATGAGACTAGAGAGAGCTCTGAATCATTCCTCAGCCACACGCCCTTCCAGGTTTTCTGGTGAGTTATTAGATTTAGGGGTGGAGTAGTGGCAAAGAGGAAGAGGCAAAATAGAAGAGGTTGGAAGGGAAGCATGCTGCATAAATAACTAAGCAAGGCCATTAACTGTGACTGATGGACTGCCTAGAGCAGTGGTCCTTAGAATACCCTGCCATTAAACAGGGTATCAAACTTTCAACGTGGCAGAGGTCAGTGGGGAAAGGGTCAACACCGTTATTTATAGAAACACACTCTCTGGGGACACCAAGACCCAAGGGAGACAGGGTATCTTGGAGCCCCAAAGTTCATTCAACACTAAATTGCCTATTTGGGCACTATAGTTACAATCCTAAATTATGGAGACAGGTAGTCCAAGTTCAGATCCTGACCCACTCAATGTCCATCATTGAACTTCTGAGCTGTTTTCTTCAGTTATAAAATGGGAAGATAACACAGCCTCCCTCATGTAAGTGTTACTAGAATTAAAAGAGATTAAATACTTGTAAACCACTTAACTCAGGACAAGGCAAACACTACATAAATGTTAGCTGTGCTGATTGTTATTATTTTGAATTACCAGGGACAGAATTACCCAAAAATGTTGACCAGATGGCTCCCTGGAAACATCAAGAGACCACAGGAATTAAGTTGTATTTTGTTTAGCGATTTGGGTTCAACTTATGCTTGTGAATGAAGACCTTGCTGCAGCCCTCCCCTCCTGGATCTCTTTTCTCCCTCCCAATCCCCAGCAAGAAGTGGGTCAAAGGGGAGTTCAAAAATTCTAGGTGAGAAAAAGCAGGGATCAAAACAAATGCCTTTGTTATTTCTTTTGTTTTCCCTTGTGAAGGCTTAATACTGCCCACTTCTAGTCCTGCATAAAAAATACTTTCTTGCGAAAGAGGAACAACAAG
>SJYV01019920.1:59225-105371 GCA_006410875.1 Neotragus pygmaeus
AGGCAGGGGGTGGGGGGATGGGGGGGGTCCAAGCTCAGTTCTTGGCTGTGACACCATGCTGGGGGCAGCTCTGAGAATTTATGTCCAACTTGAATAAAAGAGAGACATCGTGTCACCTGGCACCTGTTCCAAGGAGCAATGAGTGACCTGAATTTCTGCATTCAATTCTGACCAACAGAATGAAACAGCAAAGGTTTGGGCAGGCAGGGGTGGTGGTGGGAGAGGGTGATTAGAACCTCAACAGTATCCATTTGTTATATGGTCCATCCAGCATCCTTTCCTCCTCCTTTTTGTAACAAGTCCCAACTATCTTCTGGGAAAACTCGTTTCCCACCCTTAATCCCTGTGGTTTGGTAAAAGATGACCCCCACCCCCACCCAAGGGGAGGCATGCCATTCAGGCCAGGTCATAGGAATTAGCAGAGGGAGAGGGGGGCCCACAGCTGGATTACTGGGATTCGGGCTCAGGCTCTTCTGGTGGCATGGACTGCGCCAGTTAGAGCTTTCTGCACTTGTTCCTTATCCGTAGAGTGGGTGTGATAATAGTTCCTACTTCGCAGGACTGTGATGAGCAGCTCAGATCAGCGCTTAGCCTGCAGAAAGCCCTCAGTCAGTGTCAGCTGGTGATACTACTACCTTCAAGGGTATTTTATTTTTAAAGCAACAACCTTTTCTGTGGACACACAGCAAGGAAGGTTGACCTTGGACACAGCTGGGGCATCAAACTCCATGCCTTGCCACTGCCCCACTTCCAAGGTGATCATCACCAAAGCACCACTGTCCGTCATTGCTATGGGTCTCAGCCTGGAGTCTGTGTGTGAAGGAACAACATGGGGCCCCGGGACGAATCAGAGGAAATATACATATATGTAAATATGTGTATCTCAATTTTTTTGGTAGATAAAAAGTGGGGGCAAATGGCTGCAGAGAAGACAGCTGACAACCAGATGAGATCGCTCTAGGAAAGGTGGCATCCTCTCCGGTGACAGTACCTCCTCGGTTTCCTCCTGCTGTTTTATTTCCTCACACTGCTGGGCCTGCAGTTTTCCAGAGCACTACTGCATTTAAATCTATATTCTATTTTCTCTCCTAGAAAATAGGTCAGACCCAAGGCAGAGTTCACCAGGTGGGGTCCCAGGAGGTTTGGTCGGGCCACACCTCCAGGAACCTGGCTGGGCAACCTGCCCCATGCTCCCCAAAGCTCCTCCAGGGGCCTGGGGTGGGAGGTTGGGAGGTATAAAAGCAGCAAGTGGGGGAAATCTTGGACTTCTGCTCTTGAAATGACCTAGCCCAAATGAGAGGCGAGGTGGGAGGGCTCCCCCCCACCCCCATCGAGCTATTTTCTACAACAGCAGCAGATGGAGGGTCCTTTCATTCCCCTACCTGGTTACAAGAACCAGAGTTCCCCAAACTGCAGGAAACTGTTTCCTTTGAACTTTAAAATAACCATGCTGAGCATATGCACTTGTAGCTGAGATTATTGTTGAATACGCAATAAGGGTCCGTGGGGGCACTGGGTAGAGGTGGGCCTGGCCTCATTTATTTCTTCCCTGGTTGGATGCCAAAGAGAGTGGGTAAAGGGCAGCAGTGGCTTTCAAACCCTTCCTCTCCTGTGCCTCGCCCATCCCTGGTTTGGTCCCAGGCTGGACCAGGATCCTTTTCATCAAGATCCCCCGCCCCCAACTATTTCTCAAGCACCTGCTACACACCAAGGTCAGTGTGAGTGCCAGAGCTTGGAAGACAGGATAAGGGAGGTGCCATTTACACCAGCCAACCTTCAGCACTCTTGTCAAACAGCAGAAGTAACTAACACGAATTGAGGCAGTCCCGCCTACAGCCTATGAATTTTTTATTCCTCTGCCTGCCTGAACAGTCTTTGTCAGACATGGGTAAGACTGTCCCTCACTTTCTTCAGCTATCAGTTCAAATGTTACTTCTTAGGAGGATTTTCTTTAACCACCTTCTCTAAAATAGGAAGCCTCCTCTTCCATTTATGTTTTTTTTTGGTGGCCCTAATCACCGGCTGAGTGCCAAAGAATTGATGCTTTTAAATGGTAGTGCTGGAGAAGACTCTTCAGAGTCCCCTGGACTGCAAGGAGATCAAATGACTCAATTCCAAAGGAAATAAGCCCTGAACATTCACTGAAAGGACTGATGCTGAAGCTCCAATACTTTGGCCGCCTGATGCAAAGAGCTCAATGGAAAAGACTCTGATGCTGGGAAAGACTAAGGGCAGGAGGAGAAGGAGACGACAGGATGAGATGGTTGGATGACATCACTGACTCGATGGACACGAGTTTGAGCAAACTCAGAGAGACAGTTAAAGATAGTGAAGTCTGGTGGGCTGCAGTTCATGGGGTCACAAAGGGTTGGACACAACTTAGCGACTGAACAACAACAACTATTTTACATTATAGGATGGATCTGTTTTTATTGTTTATATCTCCCTTAAGATATAAGCTTCATGAGAGCTGTATTATCTATTTCATTCACTACTTGTGTCCCAAGTGTTTAAGGAGGATCTGGTCTACAATATGTGCTCTGCAATATGCATTGAACGGTGACTAGATCATCTCAATTGATACGACTCACTGAGATGGATACTATTGGTGTCTTCATTCACACTGGAGAAAACTGAGGCTCAGAGAAGGTAAGGTATATGGCTACGGATAAAGAGACAGAGTGGGACTGGACTCTGGCTGTGTTTCAGTGCTCTTACGCTGTTAAGCACTTTCCTTCCATGCTGGCCTCATTACCAGGTGAGTTGTCTCCATACAGTAACAAAGATGGGACTTGGCAATTCTAGAGAAAAGAGAGCAGCCTATTTCCTGGTGCACCTGTAATCAGTCACTTCAGTCGTGTCCGACTCTTTGTGACCCCACGGACTGTAGCGCGCTAGGCTCCTCTGTCCATGGGGATTCTCCAGGCAAGAATACTGGAGTGGGTTGTCATGCCTTCCTCCAAGGGATCTTCCCAACCCAGGGATCAAAACGGCATCCCTTATGTCTCCTGCATTCGCAGGCAGGTTCTTTACCACTAGAGCCACCTGGGAATCTATTTCCTGGTAATTGTAGTAAAATTACCTGGGAAGACTGTCAATGATTTGGTTTAGGTCACATGTCCATTCCTGAGCCAACTGCTATGTCCAGCATCACACGTCAGAGGATGAATTTCAGGATAAAATGGGACAATGCCTGTCTGTCCCTGGCACAAAGCAATACTAATCATAATAAAGTTCACATTCATTGAGGATTCTCTGTGTGCTGGGTGCTATCCTAAGTGCTTGATATACATCTTACGTAATTTTCGCCACAACCCTAACAGGTAGGAACATTACTCATTCCATTTTACAGATAAGGAAACTAAGACCCAGTGAAGAGGTTCCGTCATTTACTCATACCTCTCATACTCAGAGTGCCACGTCAGATGAGAGTCAACCTCTATTTCTGAACAAAAGAACAAACCAGGATAGGTACCATCTAACCTATCAAGCTATAAATTAGGGATAAGCATACTGGGCATCTCACAAGAATGAGAAAAAGGCACAGTCCAGGTAGAAGGAAAGGTCAGTTGCAGTATGACCACAGGCCTGGACAGCTGGAATTCCTGCCGGGGCTGCACACTTTACAGGGGCCTGCTCTGGCCCTTCTGCAGCCACAGCCCACCCCAGGAACTGAGACATCTACAGGGCCAGCTGGACTCCCTGCCTCCAGAACCAGCAACACCTGCCACAAGCCCCCTTGTCAAGAACACTCAGGTACTCTGAACCCTTTGCCCAAACTGCCCCAAATCCACCTGGGCCTCCTTCCTGGGTCCATTCTCCCAAAAGCAGAGCCATCCACTGATGCGCGTACTCTCATGTCAAGAAACGGCCAATGGGAAGCCGTCTGCAGGAGCTGTGGACTTCTATTGGCTGGGGCATCCACAAAGTGCACAAGGGTCTTTGCGGTGCTGGCAGTGGAGACAAGGGAGGCTGACCGCGGGGTCTCCATGTGCCTTCTTTTCCCAGGCCCACCAACACTGGGCAGGTTTTCAACTCGGGATTACAACCAACTTAACATTAGGAGAAAAAAAAAATGTTACGGTAAAGACACCATCTCCCCAGTAGCCTATCTTTTCTTGCCCCTGGAGAGAACGAGCATAAGTGTCTTCCCTCCGTTTCAGGAATAATATACAGAAGGTTTTGTGTGTGTGTGTGTGTTTAAGTTGAGACCTAAAGCAAACTTCCAGCAGTGAAGAGGCTGGGTTTCCTGCGTCCTGGGGCTCTTTCCGGCTCTCAATGTCTGAGCTCTTCAAACACAGGAAGAGTTGTCTTTCCACAAAAGGCCAGGTGGTGTTAGCTTCATCCCCGACACAGTGCCCACTTATCCGCTTTTGTAGAAGACGGAGCCCTCCCAAGCTCTGGTGCTGTTTGCTTTTGTTCTTTGCTGCTAATAACTCCAGATTGCAAGATGGAGCGCAGGGGTAGCTGCTGTGTCAGGTGCTAGCTTGCCTGGGAAGGCAGAGGCAGGGAGAGGAGGAGGATGCGAGGCAGGAAGGAAGCAGGAAGGCCCTCCCGTGGGCCAGCTCACCGCTGCGCCCAAACACCTTAGGGGCCGCCACACCTTGTAGAGGCTGCGGTTCGAGGAGCCCAAGCTCAACTCACAGGTGGGAAGAGAGGGAATTTCCTCATTATAGAGACAACGGGAGATCAAACGGAGGTTTGTTCTTTATGCATGTGTGTGTGTTTTAATGCTTTAAAGGTTCTGAATGCAGACATGGGGGTAACGCCATCTGGGGTTTAAATCCTGTCTTTGCTATCTGTTATTCCAAATATTTTTGTTCAGTTTCTTACTGTACCTTCCTCTTCAGCCACGTGGGATTAATGGCAGACAACTCAGTTCTGCTAGAAGCACGCATGCATGCCTAAAAGTCATATGCTATGTAAGATCATGCAGTGAGGAACCACAGAGCTTATAGGGAAAATAGGGTTAGGGCCCAGTGCCCCCAGACTTCATCAGCGACACACAAGGAAGGATAGGAACCCGCTTTACACGTGTTAAATGGTTAAGGAATGCATAAATAATACAGTGAGTATAGCACTTGGAAAAGACCTGGGGTTGCTTTCTGGAAATGGGAAGCTGAAAGTTGCTTTGAAGTAATGCCAGAAGGGTCACCTCAGATCGGATAGGAAGTTGTAACCCCAGATGTGGAGGGGCATGGCTCATAACACCCCTGGTAACAGAAGCAGCTGGCATGCATTGAGGTGTTTGCATTCCAACACAACTCAGTTCAGTGGGCTGCAGTTTTCTGCCTTCGCCTCGAGTTTCTCATGGGCAAAATCATGCATAAGTAAAAGCAAAATCATTATGCTCAAATCGTTCCCTAATATATCAATCGCATTGGAACAAATTTGCATTTTCAAAACAAGCATTATAGCAGAACTGACTGTACTTAATTTAAATGACTGTTATGAAGACCAAATGAGATGATCCATACAAAATGCTCAGCACAACAGCACAATTCCAGGCACAGAGTAAACATTCAATAAACACTGAAACTACTGCTACTCATGTCCCTGCTGGCTTGTTGATACCTCCCCTGGTAAACTGAAAGAATCAGATTGAGAGTCTATCCAGTCAGCCTTGCAACAAAGGGCATCTCTAGCTAACTCCTACTCCCCACCTGAGATCATGAGATTGGCACATGCAATAGGCTCCCACCTAACAAGATACGCATTTTAGAAAAGTCCTCATATCAGATGGACACTGCTAGGGACAGGATCCAAATGCCAGCTTCTTAGGTAAAGAAACGGTTGCTGTTCTCCCCAGATCAGCAAGACCCAGAGAGAGAAGAGTACCCACTTGGGTCTCTGAGAACACCAGGAAATCAAAGGAGTAACTGACCCACATGAGAGGATAGCCCATCATCTGGTAGGACAGAGAAGAGTGGGTCCAGGAGGGGAAGAAATTAGTCAATTCTCACGTTAGAAAAACAACCTATGTGCAGACATTTTCAATCTCCTGCCTCCTGCAGAGAAGAGAGGGGTTAAAAGGTAGGTTCTAGAGCCAAGGGTGGAGAAGGCAATGGCACCCAACTCCAGCACTCTTGCCTGGAAAATCCCGTGGATGAAGAAGCCTCGTAGGCTGCAGTCCATGGGGTCGCAAAGAGTCGGACACGATTGAGCGACTTCACTTTGACTTCACTTTCATGCATTGGAGAAGGAAATGGCAACCCACTCCAGTATTCTTGCCTAGAGAATCCGGGGAATGGGGGAGCCTGGTGGGCTGCCGTCTATGGGGTCGCACAGAGTTGGACACGACTGAAGCGACTTAGCAGCAGCAGAGCCAGAGGGCTTTCCAGGTGGCTCAGACAGTAAAGAATCTGCCTGCAGTGCAGGAGACCTGGGTTCGATCCCTGGGCTGGGAAGTTCCCCTGGAGAAGGGAATGGTAGCCCATTCCAGCATTCTTGCCTGGAGAACTCCGTGGACAGAGGAGCCTGGTGGGCTACAGTCCATGGGGTCGCAGAGTCAGACACAACTGAGTGACTAACACTTTCACTTTGCTAGTGCTAGGAAGACTTGATTGAAAATCCTGGCTCCTCCACACACCACGTGTATGAGGTCAGGCATGTTAACTAAACCTGAGCCTCAATTTCCCTACTTATCAAATGGGAACAACCTATTTATCTGTAGGACTGATGTTAGGGTTATAAGGAGCGAATGTATGCAAAAGCACTGACAGGGTGTCTGGCACTGAGGAAATACTAATCAGTGCTGGTTAATCATAATCACTACATTTCCTCACATTGGCAATTTCCATGAGACAGGATTTGCCCTCTTTCCCAGAATTCCTTGCTCTCTAGAAAGATTAACTCCTTGGGGCATATGCCAAACTGAAGAAACTGTCTAAAAGAGGCAAGGGTTTCGGCGGAAGTGAGTTCTGCAAACTCTGCAATTCAAAGACCCTTGCAAGGGGGGCTCTGTAAGCTCTTGTAGGGCTCGCTGTGTAGAATGCAGGAAAGAGCCCCGTGTTTAGAATCAGCAGTCTTGGTTTTTTGTTTTCCTAATTTTTTAATTGTGATAAAATACAAGTAAGTTACCAGCTCAACCATCTTTAAGCACATAGTTCAGGAGTACAAGGTACACTCATAATGTGCAACCGCCTACCATTTCCAAAACTTGTCATCTTGCAGAACTGAAAGCGTTTACCCATTAAACAATCGTCCATTCCTCCTACCCCATCCCCGGGCAACACCATTCTACTTTCTGTCTTTAGGAATCTGACTATCCTAGTAACTTCATATGAGTGGAACCATGCAGTAATTGTTCTCTTATCACTGGGTTATTTCACTTGGTACCCTGGCCTCAAGCTTCTTCCGTGTGTGGCACGTGTCAGAATCTCCTTCCTTTCAAAGATTGAAGAATACTTTGTTTACTGCATTGTAACAATGTGAAAAAACAATGTAAAAATACATTGTTTACTGCAGTTCCCCCCTTATCAATGCGGAAAACTATCAAGAAGCCCAAAAGGATGCTCAAAACGGCAAACAGTACTAAACACTACATATACTAGTTTTTTTTCCTATACGTATGTACAGACCTATGATAAAGTTTAAAGTATAAATTAGGCACAGTACAAGATTAACAATAAATAATAATAAAATAGGACAATTATATTGTGATACAAGTCACATGACTGTGATGTTTCTCTCTTTCTCCCAAAATCTTACTGGTTATGGTGTAAGATGATAAAATGCCTACATGATGAGCTGAAGTGAGTGGATGATGTAGCACTGTGATGCAGCATTGGGCTACCTCTGACCCTCTGATGATATGTCAGAAGAAAGATCATCTGCTTTGGATGATCCTAGATCATTGATGACGTCGATGGCTAGATGTCAGGATCAGATGATATCAGTGGTTGGGGATTATAGGTGGGACAGAGCAGGATGGCAGATACTACTTAGAACAACACACAATTTAACACTTATGAAATTGTCTGTTTTATGAATTTTCCATATTTTTTGACCATGCTTGATCACGAGCAACTAAAACCATGGAAGGCAAAACTGTGGGTAAGGGGGGACAACTTACTGTACACCATATTTTGCTTAGAAGCCCTGTTTTTGAGCCCTGAGTTTCCAGCCTACTACCAGCTGTATGATCTTGGGCAGCTCACAGCCTCTCCAAGCCTCAGCCTTCCTATCTATAACATGCAGGAATAATGATGCCAATTATGTGACTAGGTTGCAGTGAGGTTGACCTAATGTGACCTAAATGGGGAAGCATTTTGTAAACAGTAAAGTGCTATGTCATTCGTCTAGTCTCTCCAGAATCATTAATTAAATGGCAATTCCTTACTAGCCCCTAATCTGGATTCTGGTATCAAAAAGAAGATTAAGTAGAATCTCTGTTCACAGTGATATCCAGTTCAGTTCAGTTGCTCAGTCGTGTCCAACTCTTTGCAACCCCATGAATCACAGCACGCCAGGCCTCCCTGTCCATCACCAACTCCCGGAGTTCACTAAGACTCAGGTCCATCGAGTTGGTGATGCCATCCAGCCATCTCATCCTCCGTCATTCCCTTTTCCTCCTGTCCCCAATCCCTCCCAGCATCAGAGTCTTTTCCAAAGAGTGAACTCTTCGCATGAGGTGGCCAAAGTACTGGAGTTTCAGCTTTAGCATCATTCCTTCCAAAGAACACCCAGGGCTGATCTCCTTCAGAATGGACTGGTTGGATCTCCTTCCAGCCCAAGGGACTCTCAAGAGCCTTCTCCAACACCACAGTTCAAAAGCATCAATTCTTTGGCGCTCAGCTTTCTTCACAGTCTAACTCTCACATCCATCCATACATGACCACAGGAAAAACCATAGCCTTGACTAGACAGACCTTTATTGGCAAAGTAATGTCCCCGCTTTTGAATATGCTATCTAGGTTAGTCATAACTTTCCTTCCAAGGAGTGTCTTTTCATTTTAATTTCAGAAATTAAAAAAAAAAAGACAAATGCAGGGATCATTGTTCGTTATGATGATCAAGTCACTGTGTCCGACCCTCTGTGACCCCATGGGCTGTAGCCTACCAGGCTCCTTGTCCATGGAATTCTCCAGACAAGAATACTGGAGTGGGTAGCCATTCCCTCCTCCAGGGGATCTTCCCGACCCAGGGATCAAAGCTGGGTCTCTCATTATAATCCTTGCTATTTACTGAAGGCCTCCTGTGGATCCTGTTGTTATTCCCACTTACAGACAAGGAAACCAAAGCTCAGAGAAGTTAACATCCCCAAGTCCACTTAAGCCATCAGTTGTAGCTATGTGAACTCAGATTTCTCTGAATTTAAAGCTCTTTTTCTCCCCATAGTACCATCCATGCAACCCCCATTATTTCTTCCCTCACTGATCTGACCACTCAAATCTATCACTCTATAAGACATGGGGGCAAATTTCAAGAAATTAGTGTGGAAAAATGATGGAAACTGCTGACTGTACACAATATCTATTCCTGGGCAGGATCTCAGGACCCATATTTCAGAGAAAGAAATATGAATTGGGGCTATATATCCAAACCTGAGTTCCATAAAAATACAACCACCAGTGAGATGCAAATAGGAGTTTCTTGCCAAAAAAAAAAAAAAAGCCAATCTGTGGTTAAATAAATTTAGAAAACAGTGAGATAAAGAAAGGCAATCAAATATTTCAACAGCAAGACTTCAGAAAGCCTCACCTACAGTACTGTGAAGTCTGAGAGGGGATATTGTACACAGGTTTCCCAATGTTTGGGGTAGATTCAACACGTTTCCTTCTATAAAAGACCTGGGAACATGTCACAGAACACAGTTTGAGAAAGGCTGGCTTTGCAGCTTTCAGAACAGCTGGGAAGCCTCTCAATCCATCACGAGCCTTTATTCTCACCATTTTCGTCCCCATCATGAGCCTTTGTATCTGGTTCTGTTTGAAATAGCTAACATTTATCGACCACTTACTACATGCCAGACACCGACTTAGGCACTAGAGACTCAAAATAACTGCCGGGGCTGCAGCTATAGTAAATCTAATAAGCCAAGAGAGTGTATAAGCACGATAGTGTGGCCATACACGGCCATCTATTATCGAACTTCACATTAATGGAGGATTAGGGGTTGACAGAGAATGCTTCAAAGGTTTTTGCTGGAGAAACCTTGAAGTGGCCCTCAGAGGATAAACAGTAACAATTAAGTGGAGAGAAATCTTGTAAGAACATTTTACCAAAACTGGCCATTGGTCAGGTTGACATCCCTGAGGGATGGGCTCCCTGTAAGGCATATAGTCCTCTGAAAAGACTGGAAGTGTTGAGCTAAAATTCCAACTTTGCTGTTTATTATGTGACCTTGGATAGGTTACTTAAATTTCATCTGTAAGATGGGGATCAGTACATCAATTTCAGAGTTGTGAAGAAGATCAAAAGAGGCAATTGTATGTAATAACAAAACACCTAGTGACCCGCCTGGCACAGTGCTTAGCTCTGTTTCATTCGATTGGTGACATCCTGGAGTAATGTGTTCAGAAAGAGTCTGAGGCTGCATATGCGCTTAGAGAGAAAAGAGGGTCATGACTGATTAGCAGTTTCTGCCATCGACTTGAGAAGGAGGGGGTCACAAATTGGCTCAAGTTAGCTGGAGACTTTCAACCGAGTGCTTTCCCAAGGGTCCTTGCCCTCAAAAAGGAGTTTCTAATGACCTAGGGGACCTCAGAAGAAAGCAAGCAGCCCTCACGGAAGGCTTTCTCACTGTTGGCCCCTGTAAGCTCCTCTGCTTTCCCATATATCCTTCATTCTCTTTCATTTTCAGAAAATGACCAAGGTCGATCGCAAGGGTGTGCTGTGATGTGAAACTAGTACTGTATTTGCTCTGAACCTAAAAATTTTTTTGAGTCTGAAAAACATGCACATAGTCTACTTATGAGTACCAGTCCCCTTCTAAAGAGCTCAGCAGGACTGTGCAGGCCACTCAAGAGGGAACTCAGAAACCTAGGTAAAGGGGCATTCCACTGCCAGGAAGTACAGAGATGGAGCAAGAACAGAGGGAGCCCCTAAAGGGAAATTCACATGTTACATATTGATAAAACACTTGTTGTGTTATAATTATTATTAATCACCATTTTTATCTTGTAACTTCTGTGGTACTACAGTTTAAAAAATAAAAAACAGTAAAAACATTAAAATCTGATGGTTTCAGAGAGAACAGCATAAAGGAGCCACTCTAGATTTCAGAAGTGGAACAGTTCCAGGATGTCAAGTAGATCCATCCCTGTCATTTTACAAGTTCATTCCACTGACATGTGTTCACTGCACATATCCATGGCCAAGGAACTGTGCTAGGCACTGGGGTGACGGCTGGTGAACAAAACAGATGTGGGTCTTGCACTCTTAAAGTCTAGGAGAGGAGACGGGCCACAAATAACCAAACAAACATTTAGCTATTTAATTATCATGATCAGTGCCATAATTACGATCCTTATGGATCCTCTGATGCTCAGATGAGAGGAGACCCAAGACAGGGGATCTGCCATGTCCACTCAGCTAGACTGTGTTGAAGCTGAAGCTTGAACTCGGTCATCTGCCTCCCCCGTCACCGTGGTCCCCACTGGGCCACAGCGGGGGGGCAGTGCCCCGACAGGCATCTGGGAGAAGGATCCGGGACTAAGAGGAGGGTGGTGGGAAGCTGGGGCAGAGAAGCAAGTGGCCTCATTTCTGCAGCTTTCACAGAACAAGAGCGGGGAGCCTGCGGACTTCACTGTCTTCCCAGACTCTCCCTGACGCACGGCAGCCGTGGAAGATGCTTCAGCTACCTTCAGGTGAGGGCCGGGACACTAGAGCCGTCAAGTCAGGCCGATGAAGAGGACAGAGGAATGCCTCCGCCAAAACCCATTAGAAAGGGCAGAGAATGGGAAGTGTAGACCCTCCGCGGAGGCTGATCGCCAAGCTTTCTGCTGCACTTTGCTTGGGAATTAATCACACAAATCCCTTGATAAATCCGAGGCCGTTATTAGACAACACTAATAGCCCCCTTCAAGTAATCCAGGCAAAGACATCGAGAGAGCAGGGGCGGGGGGAGCCCCGAGGGGCTCCAGAGCAGCAGGCTTTCACGTGCACGTGCGTCCACGTGAGCGAACGTGCGCGCGCACAGCCTGCCTGCCCCCACGCCCAGATGTCTGCTCCCACCACCACCCCTGGCTTCGGCCCGGTTGCTTCAGGCAAGTGGAGCGAACTGAAGGATGGGAGAGCTGAAGGTCTGTGCGCCCTCCTCCACCCAGCCCTGCCACTGACCTAATTCTCCACAAGAGAGGATTTTTTCCTTTTTGGTCCTGCTTGTTTGTAAATCATGCCACGCCAGTGCACACACAGCTTAAGGCGGGGCCTGGCTAGGAAGCCCGGAGACGCCAAGAAGCTTCCAACGGTGGTCCCAGCTGCTGTTCCTCAAGGCGGAGGGTCACAGGAAGCTGACAACCTCAGAAGGGTGGGGGAGTGGGAGGTGGAAGGAGAGAGGCACACGGGCAAGGTCACCCCAATTTTACATTCTTGCTCTGCCCTTTACTGAACTAGAGGTGCTATATATTCTAAAATGGGCCAGTAGAACTCTGCCTTAAGTTTCTTAATTCATCTAGGTCAGTGGTCTCAATGAATGACACAGGATATTTTGACCCGGGTGTTATGATCCCTCAAGGATGTTGTGCAACTGCTTAAAAAAAAAAAAGAAAGAAACCTGTCAGGAGAGAGACTGACTTTAGTTGTAGGAAGAAGATATAGTACTTTGAACTGGAAAAACTGACCTGGAAAAAAATTAGACCTGTCAGAAAAAAATCAACACAAAATGGAACTGACAGGGCTAAAAATGCACATGGCAAAATTGGTTATTGACTGAAAAATTGAAGGAAGAATCAAACATTCTTGACAAAATTTAAACCAGCAGATCTGATGTGAGAAAACTGGGTATGGTAGAAATGATGAGCATAAAGGAGTGTTTACAGTGGTTGGAGCTACATGGGCAAAATTTGATAGGCACACAAAAAAGTAACTCATCGATGAATCAGATCTTCACTACAGAAGACACGTGGAGCAGAATTGATCTTGTAAGAAATAGTTCAGTGAAATAAAAATGAATTGGAAAATTAAGAAATAGTTTAACTATTCTGAAGAAAAAAAAATGAATTGCACAAACTCATTTACTTCTAAAAAACACTCCCTTAATAAAACTGTTTTAGTGTTTGTATAATCCTGATTAAACGTTTCAGGGTCAAATTGCCTAATCAAAACATCTTGATAAATGCTGAAGAAAAATATTTATCTCGGTGGTCCTACCCAGTTGAAATTTTTTCCCCATTAAAAGATCAGAATAGAATGTGAACANTAGTGTTTGTATAATCCTGATTAAACGTTTCAGGGTCAAATTGCCTAATCAAAACATCTTGATAAATGCTGAAGAAAAATATTTATCTCGGTGGTCCTACCCAGTTGAAATTTTTTCCCCATTAAAAGATCAGAATAGAATGTGAACAAAATTATACAACTAATTTACTAGGAAGATGACAGCATGAGAACCAGCTTTCCTGAAAGAATGATTCTCACACTAATAGATTTTATTTATTTATACTCTAGGCAATTTAAAGCAATTTTAGAAACTAACAATGGATAACTATATTTTAATTTTTCCAAGAAAGAACAAAAACCTGAGAATGACACTTTGTATTATCATAGCGTCTTAAAAAGAAAATGGCATTTTAACACCCTAAAGATAAAAGGGTGTAATTTCAGAATTTTTTAAAAAAGAAATCTGAATGCATCTTTACAATAAACTTCTACATGATGTTTAATTTTCTTATTTTCCTGAAGAAAGATGAAATTCCGTTCTCTTTTGGGTGTCTTTTGTCCTACTGAGCGGAGGGCAGATGGAGAGTCTCTCTGCAGCTCAGCCTCCTCATCCATAAAATAAGAATAAAAGATAAAGCTAGTCACACAGTGCCTGAAGCATACCAAGTGTTCAATAAATGTTAGTCTAAAACCCAGGAAGCATAAGGATCTAGCTGATTCCCAGCCTTAGACTGTACCCCTACTACTTCAAGCTGAAAATTCTTTAGATGTTCTGAAATATAAATACGTATGGTAAGAATAGCCCCAAAGTGTGGTTTGATTGGGACAACCCCCTCTTCCTCTTCACCTACCAAGAAAACACATGTGGCCAGAAGGACCTGGGAGGGCAGGTGAGCCTGGGAAGAAAGAGCGGCTCCTGGAAATGCACAGCTGATCTCTGGACTGTGGGCGCGACTCCTGCCTTGCGGCTGTTTGGGGAACAAGTCTCTTAAGGCTGGCGGCGAATGACCCTTGCTGTGGCTTTCTTGTTCCAGCAGCCTCTCACCTTCACCTTCTCTGCACAGAGCTTCCTTTAGCTAGAGATTCTATTTCCCAGTTCGCTGTAGGATTCTGAACTCTGGGTGGAGATGTCCATGTTTATCCCGCTGATGAGAAAAGATCAGCACCGTAATACTGTCACACTAAAGGCCTCTCTCTCCAGCCCCGGACAGTTCTTCATCCATCCATCCACCAGTATTACCCATCAACCATATCCCAAAGAAATACGTAAAATAAAGACATAGTTCCTGCCAAGAGTTTTAGACTGATTCACCTGTCCTTGGACCCAACAAGTGACCACACACATAGGCGGCCCCTCTCCACTGCCTTCTCCTTGTTCGTCCTCATCTTTAGCTATCAGTCCTCAGAGGGGCCTTTGACCCCCCCCCCTTTTCTCATTAGATCCCCCCTCACTCTTTCCACTTACAGCACTCAGCACAATCATAATCGTACAGTTACGGGTTTATGTTGTCCACAGCTCTTACGTGTAAGCTCCATGCAGACAGGCGCCACAGCTGTTTTGATCTCCATGGTTTATGCTTGGCAATCAAGGTTCTTTTGCATCAGTCTCTTTTCTCAGCATGATGTAGGGGAATGTATGCTAGACTGAGAGTGAGGGTCCCTGGGCTCCATTCCCAGTCCCCTGGCCCTTGCTGGCTTATTGTAAGTTACCTTGCCTCTCCTGGTCACAGTTTCAGATAAGAAGAAGGTTGGATTGTGATGTTCAAGGTGGGGAAGGGGTGATAAAATGTATGTGTCGGGGGTACAAATGCGAAACCTAACAATAGTCATCTCACAACTTGATCCAAGCAAAAGATTTCCACCGAAACTTGACCAAAGGCCTCTTGGATAGTAACACTATGTGAACGACAATGAAATGACTTGGAGATCATGGTTATAGAAGACAAAACATACAGGATTCCAGCTCAATTCCTGGTTCACTTACAGCCCACAGGATGGAACAAGACACCACGGATAAAGGGTGGGTGGTGGGGAGGAGTTCCAGGACAGCTTGTTTGTGCCTGAATCAGGATCAAAGTCAGTCAAGTGCAGGAGGCAGAGAAGTTGTAAGACAGGTGAGTGAGGAGAAGAAAGGCGGNCCACAGGATGGAACAAGACACCACGGATAAAGGGTGGGTGGTGGGGAGGAGTTCCAGGACAGCTTGTTTGTGCCTGAATCGGGATCAAAGTCAGTCAAGTGCAGGAGGCAGAGAAGTTGTAAGACAGGTGAGTGAGGAGAAGAAAGGCGGTCCCCCTCCATGCTACAGGCACCCCAGTTAGGCCAGCAGAACTTAGGACTGGGTCTTCAATGGTCAAAGAAGCCATCATTCAGGTTCAGATTGAAGAGGGGACAGAGTGAGGCGATGGGAACTCAAACTCCAGATCAGCCAACTGCCAGACTCATGTCGCAGGCAGATAGATTGCTTTCTCTTTTCTATATGAATCCCTCATTTATAAAACCAGAGAAACAACAGAACCTCCCTGGTGAGGGTGGGTTGGGAGAATCAAAGGAAGTCACATTTGAAAGCACTTAGCCCAGTGTCCGAGGGCTTCCCAGGTGGCACAGTGCTAAAGAATCCTCCTGCCAATGGAGACACAAGAAACACAGGTTTGATCCCTGGGTCAGGAAGATCCCCTGGAGTAGGAAATGACAACCCACTACAGTATTCTTGCCTGGAAAGTTCCATGGACAGAGGAGCCTACTGGGCTACCATCCACGAGATCTCAAAGAATTGGACATGACTGAGTGAGAACCCAGACATAGACCAGTACCTGGCACATAGAAAGCATTTCATGAGAATTAGTTCACCATCACCATTGTTATTAAATTTGTGAGTGTGTGCTCAGTCGTGTCCAACTCTTTGCGATGCTATGGACTGTATGTAACCCATCAGGCTACTCTGTCCATGAGATTTTTCAGGCAAGAATACTGGAGTGGGTAGCCATTTCTTCCTCCAGGGGATCTTCCCAATCCAGGGATCAAACCTCCACCTTCTGGGTCTCAGCATTGCAGGCAGTCTTTTACCACTGAGCCATCGGGGAAATCCTTATTAGTCTATCAAAATAGACAACTGATAAATCATAAGATTTCCATGATATTACTAAAAATGATACTTCGCAAAAATGATTAGAACTGGGCACAAAGCTAAACTCAGCCCTAAATCCATTTGCTTCAGCTGCGATTCCTGGCCAGAGACTCAGGCTACACCAGCCTGCCTGACCACTGGGTCCAGAAAAAGCTCTGGAGCTCCTGTAATTCCTTGGAGTGTCTTAATCACACCCTGAACTTCACAGAGTCTTTGCTCAGGGTTGAAGAGGGATCAGTGGAAGCACAGAGACCACTGCTACACTATGCTTCTCCTGTAAAAGCATCCATCACTTGNTGGAGCTCCTGTAATTCCTTGGAGTGTCTTAATCACACCCTGAACTTCACAGAGTCTTTGCTCAGGGTTGAAGAGGGATCAGTGGAAGCACAGAGACCACTGCTACACTATGCTTCTCCTGTAAAAGCATCCATCACTTGATAATTGCTTGGTTCATTAAACAGCTTGAAGGCATGACTGTCTTGTTCACCTCTCTACCCCCAGCACTTCCCCTAACACACAGTGAGCCCTCAGTAAGCGTGTGTTGTCACACGGGGTGGGAAGAAGTTCCTTTCAAATAACATCCCTGGATTTCAGTAAGAGATTTCATGTGAGCATGCATACTCACGTAGGCTCCATTTCTTGGTTCTCATCACACGCCAGCTGGGCCCCTAACACCTCAATTTCTTGTGCTTTGAAAAATGCTCGAAGGCGTTCCCCTTCCTCCCTAGGCACCCCATTCTGACTTACGCTAGATAAGCAACTTCAGATTGCTGAACAGCAATATACAACACAGCTGGGTGAAAATTCCTGTGTCCTGAAATTCCTGGAAAACCATGATGCACAGCAACCATTTGGAGCATGGACCCAGGATCCCTACCCCCAGGCCGAGAGTCAGAGATGGGAGGAAGGCAGCATCAAGCAACTGGAACCGAGCCTTGACTTCCTGAATGTATTCTGCTTCTTTTCCAAGGGCCCCACCCTGGGCAGAGAGAGAGAAACCACAGTGAGTTAATTGCCAGCACTTCCATCACTGGCTGGTGAGCTGGGGGCTTCTAGCATCTCCAGTTTGGGGGATCTTTGTCTTTGAGCTCACAAGAGCCAAGAATGAGAAAAATCTCTTCCCCAAACCCAGAAGAAGGTCAACAGTTTGGGGCTGAGTACTGAGTGCTGCCAGTACCCTGTGAGCTCAATGCCCAACTCCATGAAAAAAAAAGGCCAAGTGAACAGTATGAAAAGGCAAAAAGATATGACACTTAAAGATGAACTCCCCAGGTTGGTAGGTGACCAATATATTACTGGAGAAGAGTGGAGGAATAACTCCAGAAAGAATGAAGAGATGGAGCCAAAGCAAAAACAACACCCAGCTGTGGATGTGACTGGTGATGGAAGTAAAGTCCTAAGCTGTAAAGAGCAATATTGCATAGGAACCTGGAATGTTAGGTCTATGAATCAAGACAAACTGGAAGTGGTCAAACGGGAGATGGCATGAGTGAACGATGACATTTTAGGAATCAGTGAACGAAAATGGACTGGAATAGGCGAATTTAATTCTAATAACCATTATATCTACAACTGTGGGCAAGAATCCCTTAGAAGAAACAGAGTAGCCCTCCTGGTCAACAAAAGAGTCTGAAATGAAGTACTTGGGTGAAATCTCAAAAATGACAAATGATCTCTGATTGTTTCCAAGGCAAGCCATTCAATAACACAGTAATCCAAGCCTATGCTCTGACCAGTAATGCTGAAGAAGATGAAGTTGAACAGTTCTGTGAAGACCCACAAGACCTTCCAAAACTAACACTCCAAAAAGATGTCCTTTACACTATAGGGGACTGGAATGAGAGAAGTAGGAAGTCAAGAGATACCTTGAGTAACAGGCAAATTTGGCCTTGGAGTACAAAATGAAGCAGGGCAAAGGCAAAAGAGTTTTGCCAAGAGAACACACTAGTCATAGCAAACACCCTCTTCCAACAACACAAAAGAAGACTCTACACAAATACATCACCAGATGGTCAACACCAAAATCAGATTGATTATATTCTTTGCAGCAAAAGATGGAAAAGCTCTATACAGTCAGCAAAAACAAGACTGGGAGCTGACTGTGGCTCAGATTATGAACTTATTGCCAAGTTCAGTCTTAAATTGAAGAAAGTAAAGAAAACCACTAGGCTACTCAGGTATGACCTAAATCAAATCCCTTATGATTATACAGTGGAAATGACAAATAGACTGAAGGAATTAGATCTGATAGAGTGCCTGAATAACTATGGACAGATGTTCATGACATTGTACAAGAGGCAGTGATCAAGACTATACCTGGGAAAAGAAATGCAAAAAGGCTAAATGGCTGTCTGAGGAGGNAGATCCTTGCCTCTTGGGACCATTAAAAAGGACTCAGTTGGGAGTCAGTGAGTTCTTTACATGAGGGGACAGGGAGAAGGGGAGAGGGGAGAGTAGGATGGGGGAAGGAAACAGCGAAGAGAAAGGGAGGGGGAAATCAGCTAGGTGCTCAGCTGACCTTGCCCCCTTCATCTGGAGGCAGGGAGGGAGGAAAATTATTCAGTCCGAGAGGATAATCTTATCCAGCTTTCGCAGCACCAGCCCAGCAAGAGTGCCATTTATGGGGCTTTTCTTCTAGCCAACTCTCTCTACACAAAGAGGAAAAAAAAATCAAATGCATGCAAGAAATGAGGAGAGAGGTGCAGACCAGGGAGAATGAGCCTGCCCGGCAATCATGTCTGGGTCTGCTGGGACAGCGCTTCTCTGTTCTCTTTCCAGGGTGCAGGGAGGCCCCCACGGTGCTAATTATTCCCATTACTTGACAAATTCTCCATTAACAAAGCAAGTGGGGCCAGAGCTGGCAGGGGTATAGCAGAAAGGACTCACAGAGGCTTCGGGCAGACTCGAGAGGTGCAGACCCAGACCAGAGGGTCCCCAGCTTCATCAGGGGGCAAATGCAGGGCCTGGCACAGCCCCATCTGTAGGGTATATATTGGAGGTGTGGGGTGCAGACCAGCTTCCTGCCGTGTAAAGCAATGGAGGTGAGTGGAGGAGCACGTGAGTGCGGGGACAGGGAATGCCGTCTCTAGGAAGGATGATAATGGGGTAGGCACTGAGCCCGGATGTCTGGGGCGGGCTGAAGACAGCCTCTCTAGGAAGAAGGCAGAGCTCATCAGTGCATTCAGGTCCAAGGCAATGGCAGTTTGATCCTCCCAGAGTTTGGAGAGGCTCACCATTCTCCCTGCGCACACGTCTTATAATAATAGCAGCAGCTACACATATCAGTAGGCTTCCCTGGTGGCTCAGATGGTAAAGCGTCTGCCTGCAATGCGGGAGACCCGGGTTCGATCCCTGGGTCAGGAAGATCCCCTGGAGAAGGAAATGGCAACCCACTCTAGTATTCCTGCCTGGAGAATTCCATGGACAGAGGAGCCTGGTTGGCTACAGTCCCATGGGGTCGCAAAAGAGTCAGACACGACTGACCAACTTCACTTCACTTTATACCTATCAGTAGCAACCACAGCAAGCACATGGATCACACTTGCTCTGTGCAAGGCATTACCCCAAGAACGTTACACTTGGTGCTATTTCACCTTTACAAAAACTCTAACAAGTAGTAACTATTATTATTCCTATTTTATAGATGAGTAAACTGAGACCCCCAAGAGAGTAAATAATTTTCCCAAAGTGTAAAGGCTAAGATGGTAAAGAGTCCACTTGCAGTGCAGGAGACCCAGGTTCGTTCCATGGGTGGGGAAGATCCCCTGGAGGAGGGCATGGCAACCCATTCCAGTATTCTTGCCTGGAGAATCCTCTGGACAGAGGAGCCTGGTGGGCCATGGGGCTGCAAAGGGTTGGACACAACTGAGCATACGGACACACACAAACTGTTACCAGCCCTCATACTCTGTCCTGTAGAGAGACATGAACACCTGGAGGGTGAAAGAGATGAAGGCAAGGCAGTGGCAAGGAAAAGACACAGCTAAAGGGCACTCTCAGGACCCTCCCAGATCAGGGCAACTTACTAGCAGCTTCGGAGCTTTGAAGGAAGGCGGGTACAGTGCCCGGCACAGAGTCAGTCAGAGCTAAATGTTTGCTGCCTCAACTAAGGTGAGGAAGCAGACAGATATTAGAAGAATTCAAGGGAGAGACCTCTGGATCAGACCACTGGCAGATCGGATCTGGTATTTCATTCCTGATAGTATAACAGGCACAGCTGCGCCCCCACTGAAGATCAAGAATGTCAGAGCTTAAGAAGACACTGAAAATCACTTGATTCAAACCCCTCATTCTGTAGACAAGAAAGGGAGGGAGGAAGGAGCCTGGGTGGTCAAGCTAGTGACTAAGATCTCACCACTGGGCAGTGCAGAAGAGGCATTAGACCCTAGGGCTCTGGACCCTTTGTCCGGGGATCTTTCCATGAGAACAACAGCTTTCCCTTCTTAGATCATCAAGATCCTTATTTCTTCCAAAAGAAGAAAACATAATGCAACAAACCCCAAAATATGACATTGAAATGCAGAGTTGCCCTGTAGAAGTGGAAGGTGAAATCTCCTTTTCCTCCACCTTGACTTATGGAGTGGTTCTCAAGATTTTATCATCAAAACCTGTAGAGTCCCAAAGAACAGTTTCAAAACCACTGCACCACATCAACCTCAACATATAATGGGCTATCTCTAAGAGCTCCCACTGTCCCCTCAGAAAGTCACAAAGAAGCCGTCATTTATACAAACTTTTCTGGAGCAGATTTGCCTTCTCATTCACACTAGCTTGGGACTGAGTACCATAATCACTGAAGCCCTCACCAGGGCTAGCTAGCATCAGTACACCCAGGACAGGACACATCCCTCCAAGCTACCAACCTCTGCATGAAAGGGCTGCCTATTATTTGTCTTGAGTTTCTCTCCGGTAAATTTCAAATGATGTCCCAGCCACACACACCACCCCCACCCCCGCTCTGGTATTCTGGAATTCTTTCTAAGAGCTAGACTATAGAGTCACAAGGAAACAGATTCTTATCCCACTTAGGAACTCTGTAAACTTTGGCAATTACTTAATCCCTGTGAACCTCAGTCCTCTCGTCTATAAAACAGACTTTCCTCTGGAGCAGGAACTGGCAACCCACTCCAGTATTCTTGCCTGGAGAATTTCATGGAAGAGGAGCCTGGTGGGCTACAGTCCATGGGGTCGCACAGAGATGGACACGACTGAGCCACTAGCGCACGCACATCGAGTCTTGTGAGCGCTCAGTGAAGGAGGCAGCGTGTGCACATAAAGCTCCCAGCAGAGCCTGGGCCACGGAAAGTGTTCAACCTGTCAGGTGTTCCAGCGCCATCATCGCTACTTCCCTGTCTTATTCACATGATTCTAGTGTTAAAGGCCAACCTTCTTCACCTCTCTATCTCTAGACCCTTTGCCGTCTAACATTGCTACACCTGACACCAAGCTCAGACACATGGCTTGCTTCGGCCAGATGGGATGTTAGCAAAAATGACACAAACAGAGGCTTGGAAAGTAGTTTTACATTTTCTTCTTGCTCACGCTTGTTCTTCTGCCATGAGAACATGCCCGAGCTCACCTCCTAGAGGATGAGACATGTAAAATAGAAGTGATTCATTACAAAGAGCCCCAGTTCTGAGGCAGCTAAAGAAAGTCCAAGTTCTTAGCTCCAAATTTACTGTGAGTCCTTAACGGGGACCCTCCAAGCCTGTGAAGCCCATGATACGGTCCAATCTCATCAGCTCCAGCGTCACTGCCTTGTCTGAAGGACATCACCACAGAGAAGCAAACGGCGGGCGCCTGGTGAGCACCCAAGCTAAGTGGTGTGCCAAGTCAGTGGATCAGCACAGCTTCTGCACATTGGGAGCAGAGAATGTAAAACAGGCAACCCACATGGACACTGTCGTGCCTAACACGCACGAACCACACAGACACACTAAGTACCTATGAAAGGGAAAGTCACTCAGTTGTGTCCGACTGTTTGCGACCCCATGGACTGTAGCCAGCCAGGCTCCTCTGTCCATGGGATGCTCCAGACCAGAATACTGGAGTGGGTAGACATTCCCTTCTCCAGGGGATCTTCCCAACCCAGGGATCGAACCCAGGTCTCCCACATTACAGCTGGATTCTTTACCATCTGAGCCACCAGGGAAGGCCGATAGCAATCTCATAAGGCTTGTTTAAAAATAGTACACACTAATGTGTGTAAAGTACCTAAGAGTTTATAAAACACTCTCATCTAACCTTTATAGCAACAAGTAAGGTATCCATTTTTTCAACTCTCTTTTATATATATAAAAATGGAGGAAACTGAAGCTCAGAGAGAGAATGTGGCCTTGTTAAGATTCATAGAACCAGTAAATTCAGACCCTCGAACAGTAAGTCCTATGTTTCTATCATTATGTAACATTGATTAACATTAAATCACTATTTCTGGGATTTATTAGATATAGAAGGTGACTACATGAATTCTCCCTTTACAGGTCCACAGTACACTTCACTAATCAATCACAGAACCTTTCTACTAAGGAGGATGGAGCCTCAGACTCCCTCTCAACCCAACAATCCACCCATACATCAACTACAACATCCTTATTAAATGAAACCTATGGGCTCATCCTGCAGTAATTAAACACACTGGATGGTATAATATGGACTCATCTATGCCACACTTTGTCTTACAACAGATAATGAGTTACTACATAATGACAAACTTTTCATCTATGGTACTAATCCAAGGTTTGCAATCATTCAAATGCAGTTTTCATCATCCTCAAAAGGTAGAAAGTTTCAGTGGCATTCTCCTCTACAAAGTTCTAGGTTTAACTTAAAAATATTTGGAAATTTCTAAAATAAAAAATCAGTATTACTTTTAAACACAGGGCTCTAAATAGTCTGTCAATGTGGCTTCAACCTCAGGGCTCAGTGAATAATTCTGTAATATTTATGGTCTTTTGCTTATGACACATTATTACATGATTGGGACTACCTCTAATTTTGCATTAATTTTCCCACTTTACTTATTAGTACCTATTTACAGCTTAGCTTTAAAAAATTGGCTATGTTTGAAAGATAACAAAGTTACATCTCTTCCTTAAAATACTCCACCTCTCGAAGCCAGACTGGGCTTTTGTTTTTCTAAGCTAAGGAAGTCTTTTCATAACCAGAAAGGTGAGAACCTAAGAGAAGGTGACCAGAGGGAGTTAAGAGATCATCATCTTCTTTTCATTCAACACAACTCATGCTTATTCGTGCATTTAACAAACCTCCAATAAACACCTGCTACTTACCAGGAGCCACATAAGGGCCTGAACGCTCAAAAAAACCCAGCCAGAGGTTAGGGATTGAGGGGAGATAAGCATGCAAGCAACAATCACAATGGGAGGTGATGGACTTTAACAAAGATGTATGACTGTTACATGAGCAAAAAAGATGGAGCCAGTGACTAGTCGAGACGTAGAAAAAGCCTTCTGAACTGCACTCCAAAAATTGAGGGGTTTTGTTAGATCATATGGGGATGGTATGCCAGCAGAAGGGAAAGCATGAATGAAGGTAGATAGAAATCAAAGACCATGGGATACTCAGGAAGTAATACCAAGTTCTACTTGGCTGGAATGCAGGGTGGGTAGGAGGTAAGAGGGGGGAAAAATGTAAAGCTCAAAAGCCATGTTGGAGGCAGAGTTCAAAGGTCTTAGGTGCCAAGTTGAGAGATTTTTAAACAGAGAGAATGAGATAAAGTCTGCACATTACAGGTACTAGTTTTAAAAGGAAGACACGAGGACACAGAGAGACCAATTAAGATGTGATTGCTGTTATCCAGAAGATATGGAAAGAGCCTGAACTTGATCCCTTTTCCTAGTTCTTAACTATCCATGGCCATTCCCCAAACACCTGAACAGCCTGCCAAAACCAGAGACCACATCCTATCCATGTAGATAATCCAACAGAGGGAGAAGGTAGCTAAAAGCCCCATTCCAGATTCAGTGCTTTCCCTTGGAACTGCCTGATTTTCAGAAGTCCTGACTCTATATTGTATTGAAATGTCCAGACCTCTCAATCTCTGGCCACATGCCTACACAACCCAGTGCCTTGGTCCCCAGGCCTCCAGAGATACAGTTATCCTAGATGCCTTAAATCCTCCCAGGGGTGCAGGGTGCTCAGGGATAAGCCACGGCTGCTCTAGGAATAGTAGACCAAAATAGAAGTTTAGCGGGTACCACCCAATTCTGAAACCTGAAAACCCATCTCCAACATCACCAGGACAAAGGATAACCACATGCCTGAACTCATTGGGTGGTTCAGGCAGCCAACCCCATCCTGAGTACAGGAAAAAAAAAAAAAAATCCATGAAGTTTGGTGCAAGCGCTCCTATGAAGATGAGATGGGGATGACCTTCAGAAAAAATTCTACAAGGATTATTCCACCAGAATTAACCTCAGCCCANGAGAAGGTGACCAGAGGGAGTTAAGAGATCATCATCTTCTTTTCATTCAACACAACTCATGCTTATTCGTGCATTTAACAAACCTCCAATAAACACCTGCTACTTACCAGGAGCCACATAAGGGCCTGAACGCTCAAAAAAACCCAGCCAGAGGTTAGGGATTGAGGGGAGATAAGCATGCAAGCAACAATCACAATGGGAGGTGATGGACTTTAACAAAGATGTATGACTGTTACATGAGCAAAAAAGATGGAGCCAGTGACTAGTCGAGACGTAGAAAAAGCCTTCTGAACTGCACTCCAAAAATTGAGGGGTTTTGTTAGATCATATGGGGATGGTATGCCAGCAGAAGGGAAAGCATGAATGAAGGTAGATAGAAATCAAAGACCATGGGATACTCAGGAAGTAATACCAAGTTCTACTTGGCTGGAATGCAGGGTGGGTAGGAGGTAAGAGGGGGGAAAAATGTAAAGCTCAAAAGCCATGTTGGAGGCAGAGTTCAAAGGTCTTAGGTGCCAAGTTGAGAGATTTTTAAACAGAGAGAATGAGATAAAGTCTGCACATTACAGGTACTAGTTTTAAAAGGAAGACACGAGGACACAGAGAGACCAATTAAGATGTGATTGCTGTTATCCAGAAGATATGGAAAGAGCCTGAACTTGATCCCTTTTCCTAGTTCTTAACCATCCATGGCCATTCCCCAAACACCTGAACAGCCTGCCAAAACCAGAGACCACATCCTATCCATGTAGATAATCCAACAGAGGGAGAAGGTAGCTAAAAGCCCCATTCCAGATTCAGTGCTTTCCCTTGGAACTGCCTGATTTTCAGAAGTCCTGACTCTATATTGTATTGAAATGTCCAGACCTCTCAATCTCTGGCCACATGCCTACACAACCCAGTGCCTTGGTCCCCAGGCCTCCAGAGATACAGTTATCCTAGATGCCTTAAATCCTCCCAGGGGTGCAGGGTGCTCAGGGATAAGCCACGGCTGCTCTAGGAATAGTAGACCAAAATAGAAGTTTAGCGGGTACCACCCAATTCTGAAACCTGAAAACCCATCTCCAACATCACCAGGACAAAGGATAACCACATGCCTGAACTCATTGGGTGGTTCAGGCAGCCAACCCCATCCTGAGTACAGGAAAAAAAAAAAAGAACTCCATGAAGTTTGGTGCAAGCGCTCCTATGAAGATGAGATGGGGATGACCTTCAGAAAAAATTCTACAAGGATTATTCCACCAGAATTAACCTCAGCCCATATCTCCTAAGGGCTTGCCTGGTGGCTCAGCTGTAAAGAATCTGCCTGCAATGCAGGAGACCCAGGTTCAATCCCTGGGTTGGGAAGATCCATTGGAGGAGGGCATGGAAACCCACTCCAGTACTCTTGCCTAGAGAATCCCATGGACAGAGGAGCCTGGCAGGCTGTAATCCACAGGGTCGCAGAGATTCAGACACGACTGAAGCGACTTGGCAGCAGTAAGCAGCGGTAGCACATTTCCTAAAGCGTGCTCTTTAGAAAACCAATCCCATGAAATACTCTAAAAACAAAAAGAGAAAGAAAAGTCTTCATGATCAAATACATTTCCAAAACATTGCTAGTAACAAAATGTTTGTCAATCTTCATTGACAAACATTCATGTGTAGAAGCCTGATCCCCAGTGTGCTGGTTTTAGGAGGCAGGGCCTTTGGGAGGTGATTGGGCATGAAGCGGGAGGCTTCATGAATGGGAGTAGGACCCAGTAAGGAGAGACAGGAGACAGCTTGCTCCCCACTGTCTCTGCTCTCTGTCATGTGAGGATACAAGAAGACAGCCATCTGCAAACCAGGAAGTGGTTCCTCCCCAGACACCAGATCTGCCTGCACCTTGATCTGAGACTTCCCAGACTCCAGAACTGTGAAAAATAAATGTTTGCTATTTAAGCCACCCACTCTATGGTATATTTATTATAGCAGCCTGAGCTGACTTAGACAGATATCAAACTGTTTTCCCTGTTTTAGAGATTTTTTTTTCCCCTATTTTAGAGACTTCCAATGAACAATAGAATATTAAAGCTTCCAAGGAGCCTTGTAGGAAAGAAACGTGAATGAATCGTGTTGAGCCTCCCTCTTTCGAAGATGGGCAAACTGAGGTTTGAAGCATCTCCGCATTGTTAGTTACTGTTCCCCAAGCTGCAAGTGAAGATAAGCGACCATGTGCAAGGACCATGCCTTATTCTCTATGAATGCCCAGGGCCTGGTCACCAGCTTGATATTCAAGAGGTCCCTAAATATTTGCTGACTGGTATGGGCAAGAGCAAGTTTGGAGTTCTTTTAAGTGGAGAACAATACACAAGCTTTAAGCATTTTATCATTCACGCCTTCATCCACTTGAAAATATTTATTAAGCAACTATTGTATGTGTGCTGCTAGCATGCAGGAAAGAGCCGTGAGTAAGGGAGGCCCAGGGCTGTACCCTCAATAAGCTTACATCAGAGAGGGAAGGTCAGGAACCCTTGAAAGGTAGTGACAAGCTCCGCAAAGATCAAGTGTAGGTTTGGGGTGCTCCAGCCTCCTCCATCTTTCTCCTAGAGTCTCTCTTTCTAAGGATGGATGCTATTTTTATTACTGGATTGCTATTAAACTAGTTTCCTTCCTACACCCACCCTCTCACTTCCTTATTTATAGTGAAAAAAAGAAAAAGGAAGGAAGAAAGAAAAAAAGAAAAAGAAAGAAAATTCCCCAATACCCCATCAGAGTAAAAGCAATTGTGAAATCCCAAGTATGGTATGGAGCTGTGACTACCTCTCCATGGAAACGTCTCCTCCCAGGAAGCATCTGCCCTTCTCAGTTAGTCAGAAAGAGCCAGCACACAGAGCCCCATTCAAGGCAATGTGGGGGCTGGTCTTTACAACACCTTCCCAAAATAATAAGGCTCCCAGAAGGTTTACCTTGGGTCGCTCAAGCTCTTCTAGCCTCTGTGTGTGTGTTAAAATGTATTCCCGAGGCTAGGACTGGCCCCACTCAGGCAATTGCTCTCCAGCCTCTTATGAACTCTTCCTTCTGTGGCCTCCGCAATTCCTGCCGTTCGTCTTTGACTTCTCATAGCACAAAACCCTGTATCTCCTCTAATTGAATGGTTTCTTTGCCAAACACTTTAGTGGGGGCTCTCAGGGTGGGAGCTGAGTGGACAACATCCTTTCTTCCCACCTTTGTTCTTCTGTTGTCATTTAAGGCTCCTGTGCCATCTGTAATCCCATCCTCTCTCTATCCTCATAGTGCTTATCTACTACTTGTGGTAGATTGGGTTATTATTTGAAAACATTCGCTTACCAACCCAACTACCTCCAAGGGGAGCGTGTACTTCCCCACCCCGTGACTTTGGCCAAAGAAATGTTAGCAGGCATGACGTGATCAAAGGCTTGAAAATTGCTTGTTCTTTTGCACCTCTGGTTCATTATTTGAAGAGGAGCCTGAGCTAGCCTGCCAGTCCCAGGAGGTGAGTGATCCGAGCCATTCCAGCCAGCCCCCTGCAACCGGGACCAAACTCGATCAACTAGATCCCATCCAACCTGCAGATGCGAAATCAACAGATGTAGCCAGATGAGTCTGGCCCAAATATGCTATCTCCTGATGTGGAACAAAATCAGTAAGTGCTATATGTTAAATGCCATCAAGATTTTTATAGTTATTTGTTAGGTAGTAAAAACCGACCAACACATCATTTCAAGATTACTCTGCCTCACTTCCTGAGACATTTAACTGCACCCTGACTCCTAGCATCATGTACAACCCCTGTGTGCACGATCCCCTGGTTTCCTGCTCCACAACCATGACCTTCACCCGCATTCTCTTCATGCCCACCTGGACTTTGGCCTCACCCAGAACTAGTTCTCTACCAAACACCTGGCTCAGAAAAGTCTTGTTTCTATCTCCCATCTCATTCTAAGCCTCTTCTTGAACATGGTAGAGCCGCAGCATCCCGCTCTCTTCACTCTTGCAGTATGCTCTCCCTTCCCCACTGCCTTTGCTGAACTTCTTACCTAGAAGTTCATGCCAATCATTTCCTCACCCCCTGGACTCCCAACACATCCAGCCGATAGTCCTCCACCTTGAAGGAAATCTAAGCACGCACGTCCCTTGCCCCTGAGCAACTGATCAGCACCAGAAACCAAAAGCTCATCTGTGCCACTGAGTGCAACTATAATTCCTTCCCTCTCACACTCAGTGACTCAGCAAGCCTTAAACTTTTCCCCAATCTGCTGTCTTCTTCAGCTCTTCTAAGCCATTTTCACCTTCGCCACTCAGCAAATGTTACAGGGGCTTCTATTTTACTGAGAAAAAATTGAGGCCTTGAATCATGAAGGCCTGTAATTCCCTCCCGTTCAGCTCCCCACTGTTTCCTCTTTCCCTTCTCAAGGGAAACCGGCCAAGACTGACCCATCCTCAGTGCCTTCTCCAAGCCGTCCCGCCTCCCAGGATCTTGTTCCATCAATGCTTCCCTCTCTTCTGCACCCTCTCCACTCCTTCCCCAACCACCCACTCCTAGCAGCATGCTAGTAATCTGAAAATGAAACACAAATCTTCTGTTTTCTCCAACCTTTAAGACAATCACGGTAATTCTTTTCTCCGTTAAGACTCATCATCTCCATTCCTCCATTCTTAGCCTCGTCCTCTGAAATCTGGCTTCTATTCCTCATGTGTCTCCAGCTCACAAAGCTCTCCCCAAGGTTACCAGAGGCTCTGGAAATACCCATGGGGCTTCCCTGGTAGCTCAATTGGTAAAGAATCCACCTACAATGCAGGAAACCCAGATCGATTCCTGGGTCAGGAAGGTCCAATGGAGAAGGGATAGGCTACCCACTCCAGTATTCTTGGGCTTCAGCCTGCAATATGGGAGACCTGGATTCGACCCCTGGGTTGGGAAGATTCCCTGGAGAAGGGAATGGCTACCAACTCCAGTATTCTGGCCTGGAGAATTCCATGGACTCTATAGTCCATGGGGTCTCAAAAAGTCAGACACAACTGAGCAACTTCCATTTCCCACATGGTGTAGCGGTAAAGAAGCTGCCTGCCAATGCAAGAGATGCAAGTTCAATCCCTGGGTCTGGAAGATCCCCTGGGGCAGGAACGAGCAACTCATTTCAGCACTCTTGCCTGGAAATTTCCACAGACAGAGCCTAGTGGACTGCAGTCCATGGGGTCACAAAAAGCCAGACCCAGCTGAGTGACTGAGAGCACATGTATGCCCAGGAAGTACCCCAAGCGGCGCCTCTTCTCCGTCCCCATCCTCTGGGGACTTCGGCTGCTTTTGACCCTGTCGAGCCCGCTTTGATGAATCTCCTGGCTCTGCGCTCCACCCCCTTCTTTGAAAATTGCTCTTTCAAAGCCGCCTCACCTTTGAAAGTCACTCTCAGTGCTCCCTCTGCCTTTGAAGGCCAGTGTCCCATGGTGCTCCAGCCCAAGTGCCCTTCACAAACTACCCATTTATGGTCCGGAATATCTCCCCCAGGCAACACAGACATACCTTAACTAAAGCCAGTTTCTGTGTGCTATTTCCCCTCCTCCTCACCCTCCCTTAGCAGTTCTCCCTGGCTTGTTATATCTTTCTTTATATCTTCATCCACTCACTAGACGCAGATAGCAACCTGGGTGTGATTCCATCAGCCCATGTCACAACTCCACATCCCATCAAGCTTTAAATGTTCTGATGCCATCACTCAAATACCCTTCACTTCCTCCTCTCCCCCATCCTCTTTCTACATCCTTCTCTCCTCCTTTCCTTCCAACCCACCCACCCTGCTCACTCAGTACAGGCATATCTCTCTCATTTGGATTATTTCATAATCCTAATGACTGATCTTTGTATTTCCAGCTTCTTCCTACTCCCAACTCTCCTTATACACTGCTCCCAAGTCAGAATTAACTTTCTGAAACTCACATTTAAACATAACACTCCCATGCTTCTAAAGAAATTCCAAAGGCTCCTTTGTTGCCAAAAGGAAAGAGTCCAATCTCCTTAGAATCAGACTCCAGGATCAACTAACATTTTTGAAATCTTACCAGATACCAAGCACTGTTCTCATTTTATTCCTACAGAAACCCACTGCTGTGTCAGTACTTCAATTTTAGGGACTAGGATAATTGAGATGTCAAGGCTAAGTAACTTGTTCAAGGTCACACAACTAGGAAGTAGCTAAGATCAAACACAAGTCTTCTAACTGAGATTGGGGTGCATTCCATTGCGTTTAGTCTTTGAAATTAATAACTTGGACTTTGGCTACATCATAGTCCATGTATAGCTGATGAAGCTCCTCAAAAGTGGCCTCCTATCTCCAAATGTGTCACCCTATTCAATTTCTTCTGGAAACCAAAATTTGAGCAGACCTCATTTTAATCCTGGGCTTTCGGGTCCTACCAACCTTAAACTGGAGCTGTGACACAATTCCATTCTCCCTACCAGCTGGTAAAGAACTCCTGGGACACCTGATACAGTTATATTCTAGGAAGATTAAGTTCTTGGAGAGAATTAACATCCCAGATAATGGGCCTGCCTTCCAACCAGCACTGGGGGCATCTAATAGTCTTGGGTTTTCAGACTTATGGAGAGCATGGAGAAATAAAACATGATCTTTCCCCTCAAAGAGAGAAAGCCTAACATGGGACATAGGGTTATCAATGTTTTCTTCATCAGACAAAGACATTTTTTAAAACAGCAAACCATAGATCAGTTTAAAAATCATACACACACACATATATATGTGTATTATATATGTATTTTTATCAATGTGGCTAGATCTAAAAAAATGTTGAAGAGGAAAACAAAGCAAGACAGAGAATATGTTATGATACTATTTATATAAATTAGAGGAATACTTAGGCACAAAAACACAATACCACATATTGTTTATTCAGGCTTGTAAATGTATGCAAAAGTATGAAAAACATTTCTGGAAGGATATCAGTATCATGGTAGTGCTTCTCTCTAAAAGAGGGCTTCTCAGTCTAGGAACTATTAACATTTTTTTTAGATCCGATAACACTTTGTTGTGTGTTAAGGGCAGTGAGGGCTGTCCTATACATTGTAGAATGTTTAGTAACAACATCCCTAAAATTGCTCTGGTTGAGAACCACCTCGCTAGGACAAAGGAGAGGATGTCACTGAGGAGAAGATGGTTAACAATAATTTTAAAATCTATGTCTGTATTTTTATTCTTAAAAAATTCTTGAATCAAATGCATGTCACTTGTTATTCTTTTGAGTGATAAGAATATGAAAGGTTTACTTTCTGAATATTAGACATTTATAAGATAAAAACCTACCATCTCTGATAAAACCATAATTTCATAAAAAAAGAATGACATTTTAAAAAATCAAACAAGCAAAAAAAAAAAAAAAAACAAGCAGAAAGGATCAACTAAAACATAGTGTCATGGGTTAAATCGGGTCCCTCAAAAAGATAAGTTGAAGTCCTAACCCCAGGAGGCTGTGAATGTGTGACCTTCTTTGGGAATAGGGTCTTTGCAGATGTCATCAAGTCAAAATAAGGTTAAACCAGAGCAGTTGTTGTGGTTTAGTCACTAAGTCATGTCTGACCCTTTTGCAACCCCATGGACTGTAGCCCACCAGGCTCCTCTGTCGATGGGATTTCCCAGGCAAGAATACTTAAGTGGGTTGCTACTTCCTTCTCCAGGGAATCTTCGTGACTCAGGGATGGAACCCACATCTCCTGCACGGCAGGTGGATTCTTTACCGCTGAGCCATTGGGTCCTAAATCCAATGACTAGTATCCTTAGAGGGACAGAAAAATTTGGACACTGAGAAGCACAGGAAGATGGCTGCAGGGACAGAAGCTGGAGTGATTCAGCTACAAGCCAAGGGACATCAAGAGTTGATAGCAGCCACAAGAGGCTAAGAAGAGGCAAGGAAGACTCTTCCCCAGAGTCTATAGAGGGAGCATGGCCCGGCCACCACCTTGATGTTGATCTTCTAGCCTCAAGAACCATGAGAATAAATTCCTCTTGTCTGATGCCACCCAGTCCGTGGTACTTTGTTAGAGCAGTCCAAGGAAACTAGTCCATAAAACGAAGGCTCATCACCTTTCAAACTCCCCGCATTCCCAGGAGGGTCCTCATTCTCCCACCACCCAGAGAAAACTCTTATCTCCCCAGATTTGCCTTTGACAACCACCAAGAAGCTTAAGGGGCTTTGTCAGCTAGAGTCCAAGGGGCCCTGTGGCTCTGCCACCTCCATTCAGGGCTCTGGGAGGGGGTAGGTGGGGAAGGGGCAGAGCTGATAGCAGAGCTGCCACTGGTTCTGTAAACCTTGCCAAGCTGGGCCTCAGTGTGTACATCTGAGAAACGGGAACAACTCAACTAGCTGGCACAGGACCCCAGGAGATCCCAATGAGACCATGTACGTGAAAAACACAAATCCACACTGTTATTAGCTCCAAGTAGTCATCTCACACCTGGACCAAAAGAAAGACAATTAGCCCCAGAAAAGACAATTAACTTGATACCTGTATGGGGGAAAAAAAAAATATCTTTGACTATAATTACTTTTGTACATGCTTGGGAAATCACTATCCGGTCTCAAGAGGGTTAAAGATGAGGAAGGGAGACAGATAGATGCTGAAAACAGTATCAGAAGTAAAACCAATTAAAATTTTTTACTGCCTGCTCCCTGAAAGTCTTTCATCATCCTTGCTCCTCTATTTCCTCTTTCATGGGTCATCTTGGGAGAAACTCCCCCACATTATTCTTAAGCCATTCTTAAACCATTCACCACCATTCTCAGCATGGTGGTCACTGGTGACCACGCTGAGCTTTTATTATCTGGAGTAACTGCTGACAGCAGCACCATGTCTTGGGAGTTTATACCTGAGGAGGAGCGAGTGGTAAACAGAGAGGAAGGGCTGCAAGTTCAGAAGTCAGAACAGTGGTGGGAGGCCCCAGAGAGTTTTCACCAGGTACATATAACCCGGGGCACAGGGCCAGCAGCAGCAAGCAGGTGTGCACAACGGGAAAGAGTGTGCAAGGGGCATCTCAGCCCTGAGACTTCACAGCATCTCACGCAGTGCCGGTGATCTTCAGGGCAGTTACCACTCAGTGCTTCCCAGCCCGCTTCCCCAGTTCCAACAGGACTATCATGGGGTCTTTTTTTCCTTTGCAAAAGTGAAGTGAAGTGAAAGTCACTCGGTCGTGTCTGACTTTTTGCGACCCCATGGACTATACAGTCCATGGAATTATCCAGGCCAAAATACTAGAGTGGGTAGCCTTTCCATTCCATGGAATTATCCAGGCCAAAATACTGGAGTGGGTAGCCTTTCCATTCTCCAGGGGATCTTCCCAAACCAGGGATCGAACCCAGGTCTCCTGCATTGCAGGCAGATTCTTTACCAGCTGAGCCACAAGGGAAAAGCCCTTTCTTTGCAAAGACCTCCAGAAAGCAATTCCCGTACACCTGTTTGCCTTCTCCATTTCCTGCATTTAACTACCCCCAGTGCCAGAAAGTTTTTTCTGGGATTTAACAACTCTCTCAAGCCATTCCAATCCACTCTCGCTCTGTGCCCTGTGTTTGGGAGTCCAGTAAGAGCCTTTCTGACTTGAGCCCTTGCCCTTCATGAGGGTCTATGGGACTCCCTACTGAAAGGAGCCTTCAGACATCAGTTACCACAGGCCCTCCTGTCACTGCTGAAGGGACCCAGGCAACTGGTCTGGATCATCCCTCAGACTTACTCTTCTCTCCATAGAACTAATGGTCCAAAATTTTAACTTGTTCAGCTCCTTTGAAGGAAGACATAAAAATACCCTATCCATGGAAGAAGCGGCCAGAGTGGGATCAGGAACATGAGCAGTGATTGGGCCTGGGTGGTCTGCCCACTCTCCCCCATCACTGCTGACTTCAGGTTCCTTTTATCAAACAGAAATAAAACATGATATAGGAATAAAATCTATAAAACATTTTAGAGTTTAAAAAAAAGCACTCTTTCCCATATTATCTCATTTAATCTTCAAAATTTTCCATTTAAAAAACACATTATCAAGTCCAGTTCAAGATGGCAGAGTAGAAGGGCGTGTGCACATTTTCTCCTGCAAAAGCACCAAAATTGCAATTAACTGTTGAACAACCATCAACAGGTGGATGCTAGAACCACCAAAATAAGATACTCCATGTCCAAAGACAAAGAAGAAGCCACAGTGAGATGGTAGGAGGGGTGCATTCACAGTAAAATCAAATCCCACACCCCCCGGGGGGTGAACCCACAGACTGGAGAACAATGATACCAAAGAACTTCTTGCACTATTGTGAAGGTTCTGAACCCCACATCAGGTTTCCCAGCCTGGGAATCTGATAAAGGGACTGGGAATCCCCAGGGAATCTGAACCTGAGGGCCAGTGGGATTTGATTATAGGCCTTCCAGAGGACTGGGGGCGACAGAGACTCCAGTCTTGGAAGGCACAAACAAACTTGCTTGTACCAAGACCCAGAGAAGAGCAGTGACCCCAAGGAGACAGAACCAAAACTACGTGGGCCACAGGTTGGAGGGCCACCTGTGGAGGTGTGGGTCAGCAGAGGTCACCACAGGGACAGGGGCACTGGAAGGTCCCCTTTGGTGTAAACCCTCTTGGGGTTTGCCATTAATCCTACCATAGAGTCTGCAGACCCCAGGGCTGGGTCTCCTCAGGCCAAGCAACTACCAGAGAGGGAGTGCAACCCCACCCATCAGCAGATAATTGAATTAAAGCCTTACTGAGCAAGGGCCTGCCCACCAGAGCAAGACCCAGTCTTTCACATGGCCAGTCCCTCCCATCAAGAAGCTTATACAAGCCTGTTAGCCTCATCCATCAGAGGGCAGACAGAAGAACCTAGAAGCACAGTTTCACAATGGCTAAAACAACAACCATAATACAGAAAGTTAATCACGGTGAAAAAGCAGAAAGTTATGTCCCAGATGAAGGGACGAGATAAAATCCCAGAAAAACGAATAAAGTAGAGATAGGCAATCTTCCAGAAAAAGAATTCAGAATAATGATAGTGAATATGATCCAGGATCTTGGGAAAAGAATGGAGGCAAAGTTTGAGAAGATGCAAGAAATGTTTACCGAAGACCTAGAGAACTAAAGAACAAACAAACAGAGATGAGTAACACACTAGCAGGAATCAACAGCAGAATAACTGAGGCAGAAGAACAGATAAACGACCTGGAAGACAGAAGGGCAGTAATCACTGCTGCAGAACAGAATATTAAAAAAAAGAATGAAAAGAAATGAAGACAGCCTGAGAGACCTCTGGGGCAGCATTAAACACACCAACATTTGCATTACAGGGGTCCCAGAAGGAAGAAAAAGAGAGAGAGAGAGACAAAGGACCTGAGAAAATATTTGAAGAGATAAAATCTCAAAACTTCCTGACATGGAAAAGGAAGTAGTCAGCCAAGTCCAGGAAGCACAGAAAGTTCCAAGCAAGATAAACCCAAGGAGGAACACACCAAGACACATAGTAATTAAACTGACAAAAAATTAAAGACAGAGATAAAATATTAAAAGCAACAGAGGAAAAATGACAAATAACACACAAAAGAACTCCCATCAGGCTATCAGCTGATTTCTCAGTAGAACCTCTACATGCCAGAAGGGAATGGCATGATATATTTAAAGTGATGAAAGGGAAGAAACTACAACCAAGAATACTCTACGCAGCAAGACTCTCCCTTCAGATCTGATGGAGAAATCAAAAGTTTCCCAGACAAGCAAAAGTTTTCAAGCACCACCAAACCAGCTGTACAACAAATGCGAAAGGAACTTCTCTAGGCAGGAAACAAAAGAGAAGGAAAAGACCTACAGAAGGTAAACCCAAAACAATTAAGAAAACGGTAATAGGATCATACATATCGATAATTACCTTAAACGTCAATGGATTAAATGCACCAAGCAAAAGACACAGACTGGCTGGTGGATGGAAGCATGTATGCACTTCCACTTGCCACCCTGCTTGAGCTGTGCTTCGTTGCTCAGTAGTGTCAGACTCTTTGCAACCCCATGGACTACAGCCTGCAAGGCTCCTTTGTCCATGGGAATTCTTCCGGCAAGAATACTGGAGTGAGTTGCCATGCCTTCCTCCAGGAGCCTGTCCCAACCCAGGGATCTAACCCAGCTCTCCTGCATTGCAGGAGGATTCTTTACCACCAGGGAAGCCCCCTGCTTGACACCCACCCCCCCCCAACTGAATGTAATTATTTTATATGGTTAAGTTAATCATGTTTCCATTATGGCTTACAATTGTAATTATCTTTTATTTTTTGTCTGGCTATTAATTGTGAAANCCATGGAAGAAGCGGCCAGAGTGGGATCAGGAACATGAGCAGTGATTGGGCCTGGGTGGTCTGCCCACTCTCCCCCATCACTGCTGACTTCAGGTTCCTTTTATCAAACAGAAATAAAACATGATATAGGAATAAAATCTATAAAACATTTTAGAGTTTAAAAAAAAGCACTCTTTCCCATATTATCTCATTTAATCTTCAAAATTTTCCATTTAAAAAACACATTATCAAGTCCAGTTCAAGATGGCAGAGTAGAAGGGCGTGTGCACATTTTCTCCTGCAAAAGCACCAAAATTGCAATTAACTGTTGAACAACCATCAACAGGTGGATGCTAGAACCACCAAAATAAGATACTCCATGTCCAAAGACAAAGAAGAAGCCACAGTGAGATGGTAGGAGGGGTGCATTCACAGTAAAATCAAATCCCACACCCCCCGGGGGGTGAACCCACAGACTGGAGAACAATGATACCAAAGAACTTCTTGCACTATTGTGAAGGTTCTGAACCCCACATCAGGTTTCCCAGCCTGGGAATCTGATAAAGGGACTGGGAATCCCCAGGGAATCTGAACCTGAGGGCCAGTGGGATTTGATTATAGGCCTTCCAGAGGACTGGGGGCGACAGAGACTCCAGTCTTGGAAGGCACAAACAAACTTGCTTGTACCAAGACCCAGAGAAGAGCAGTGACCCCAAGGAGACAGAACCAAAACTACGTGGGCCACAGGTTGGAGGGCCACCTGTGGAGGTGTGGGTCAGCAGAGGTCACCACAGGGACAGGGGCACTGGAAGGTCCCCTTTGGTGTAAACCCTCTTGGGGTTTGCCATTAATCCTACCATAGAGTCTGCAGACCCCAGGGCTGGGTCTCCTCAGGCCAAGCAACTACCAGAGAGGGAGTGCAACCCCACCCATCAGCAGATAATTGAATTAAAGCCTTACTGAGCAAGGGCCTGCCCACCAGAGCAAGACCCAGTCTTTCACATGGCCAGTCCCTCCCATCAAGAAGCTTATACAAGCCTGTTAGCCTCATCCATCAGAGGGCAGACAGAAGAACCTAGAAGCACAGTTTCACAATGGCTAAAACAACAACCATAATACAGAAAGTTAATCACGGTGAAAAAGCAGAAAGTTATGTCCCAGATGAAGGGACGAGATAAAATCCCAGAAAAACGAATAAAGTAGAGATAGGCAATCTTCCAGAAAAAGAATTCAGAATAATGATAGTGAATATGATCCAGGATCTTGGGAAAAGAATGGAGGCAAAGTTTGAGAAGATGCAAGAAATGTTTACCGAAGACCTAGAGAACTAAAGAACAAACAAACAGAGATGAGTAACACACTAGCAGGAATCAACAGCAGAATAACTGAGGCAGAAGAACAGATAAACGACCTGGAAGACAGAAGGGCAGTAATCACTGCTGCAGAACAGAATATTAAAAAAAAGAATGAAAAGAAATGAAGACAGCCTGAGAGACCTCTGGGGCAGCATTAAACACACCAACATTTGCATTACAGGGGTCCCAGAAGGAAGAAAAAGAGAGAGAGAGAGACAAAGGACCTGAGAAAATATTTGAAGAGATAAAATCTCAAAACTTCCTGACATGGAAAAGGAAGTAGTCAGCCAAGTCCAGGAAGCACAGAAAGTTCCAAGCAAGATAAACCCAAGGAGGAACACACCAAGACACATAGTAATTAAACTGACAAAAAATTAAAGACAGAGATAAAATATTAAAAGCAACAGAGGAAAAATGACAAATAACACACAAAAGAACTCCCATCAGGCTATCAGCTGATTTCTCAGTAGAACCTCTACATGCCAGAAGGGAATGGCATGATATATTTAAAGTGATGAAAGGGAAGAAACTACAACCAAGAATACTCTACGCAGCAAGACTCTCCCTTCAGATCTGATGGAGAAATCAAAAGTTTCCCAGACAAGCAAAAGTTTTCAAGCACCACCAAACCAGCTGTACAACAAATGCGAAAGGAACTTCTCTAGGCAGGAAACAAAAGAGAAGGAAAAGACCTACAGAAGGTAAACCCAAAACAATTAAGAAAACGGTAATAGGATCATACATATCGATAATTACCTTAAACGTCAATGGATTAAATGCACCAAGCAAAAGACACAGACTGGCTGGTGGATGGAAGCATGTATGCACTTCCACTTGCCACCCTGCTTGAGCTGTGCTTCGTTGCTCAGTAGTGTCAGACTCTTTGCAACCCCATGGACTACAGCCTGCAAGGCTCCTTTGTCCATGGGAATTCTTCCGGCAAGAATACTGGAGTGAGTTGCCATGCCTTCCTCCAGGAGCCTGTCCCAACCCAGGGATCTAACCCAGCTCTCCTGCATTGCAGGAGGATTCTTTACCACCAGGGAAGCCCCCTGCTTGACACCCACCCCCCCCAACTGAATGTAATTATTTTATATGGTTAAGTTAATCATGTTTCCATTATGGCTTACAATTGTAATTATCTTTTATTTTTTGTCTGGCTATTAATTGTGAAAACTGATAAACATCTTTTACTATTGTGATTATGTAACTCTTACTGGCTTAATACCATTGTGTGATTAGTCAACAGAAAAATAATAGAACTCTATATCACCAAAACTAGGATCTAATAAAAAAAAACCTGTCATCACTTTTTAAAATCCAGATGTATATCACAATTATCTTGAAATTTTTTGAAAAAAATACAAATGCTCAAGTATGGCTTCTTTTTTCCAGAGCTCCAGATGTGTTTCTAATGAGCAGTCATGTTTAAAAACACCTGGACTACATGATCATCTTTTTATTTTATCTAGTTTGTTTCACTTTTTCTGTTTCATTTTCAGTGCTCCCATTTCATTTAGTTTATGGTCTCCAATTTCTCTATCACTTCTCTTTTATTTTTATGTTCTTTCTCAAGCTTTGATCCAGTGTAGTAGAAAAGCTTTTGTATACATAAATATAAGTATGTATTATATGTATATTTTAGAAAACTTATGAATTTTTGCCTAACTAAAAAATTATACCATTTTGATGCCATTTGTTTGACTTACTATGAATAGAATGCTAAATTTCTAATTTTTAAATTAATTTATTTATTTTAATTGGAAGCTAATTACTTTTACAATATTGCAGTGGTTTTTGCCATACATTGACATGAATCAGCCATGGGTGTACATATGTCCCAAAATAGATATGCAACAAGCAACAAAGGCTTACTGTTTAGCACAGGGGACTATAGGCAATATCTTATAATAATCTATGATGGAAAATAATATTTAAAATAATATATATCTATTTGTATAACTGAATCACCATGCTGTGTACCTGAAATATTGTAAAGTCAACCATACTTCAAAAAATATATTTATTTAAAAGTAAATAAAGTAATTAAATAAAATACCGATTATCATCCCCACTTTTACAGATGAGGAAACAGAGCCTAACAGTTTAATGATGAAGAGGGGTCGTCAAGTTCAGATCAAAGGTGAGAGTGGCTTGAGTCTGTCTGTATGGAAGCCAGACATCCCTCTTCAAATCATGTGCCAAGTGACCACATGCAGCCTCCCTTAGCAAAGGGAGCAGGGGACTCAGACTTGAAAGACTAAGGTATAAGCCCCAGCCCTGCCCACTAGCCTGCGAACTGCCCCACCGCCCAGGCTTGGTCTGTTCCAATGTGAGATAAGGAGGGTGAGCAAACAATGACCTCGAGAGTCACTCCGAGCTCTGGAGGAAGCTGTCTTGCCTGCTTTTATTTTGTTTCTGTGCATATTTTATTTCTACTTATTGGATATCCTAGTATTCTTTCCAGGCTTCCCTGGTGGCCCAAACAGTAAAGAATCCACCTGCAATCCGGGAGACCTGGGTTCGATCCCTGGGTTGGGAAGATCCCCTGGAGGAGGGCATGGCAACTGACTCCAGTAATCTTGCCTAGAGAATCGCTGTGGACAGAGGAGCGTAGCAGGCTGCAGTTCATGGGGTGGCAAAGAATCAAACACGACTGAGCGACTAAGCACAGCACAACTGTCAGATATTCATCAAGGTCTGATGCAGCATTTCCTTTATCCTTCACAAGCATTTCCCCCAATAAAATTCTTGCATATCTAATCCTATCTTGATGTCTGCCTCTGGGAGGACCCAAACTGACACACCCACCATCTTCACCATATTTCTGTTCTCCTCCCCCTGCTTCAGACGAGTGATCCCAAGAGAACCGAAAAGATCCTCACTATCCTGGTCTTGCTTTCACAAGGGTTTTCTGGAACTCAGATAGCATACCCCGTCATTTCTTACAGCATCTTGGCCAATACATCTGTGCTGTGCTGAGTCACTCAGTTGTGTCTGACTCTGTTACCTTATAGACTGTAGCCCACCACGTTCATGGGATTCTCCAGGCAAGAATACTGGAGTGGGTTGCCATGCCCTCCTCCAGGGGATCTTTCCAACCCAGGGATTGACCCAGGTCTCCCACATGGCAGGCAAATTCTTTACCATCTGAGCCACCTAGCCATTCTAAAATATCAATAAGCATTTTGCAGAAGCATTAGATAAGCTTTGCCAAAGCTATGGTTTCTCAAAGTCAGTCAAACCAAGGGGCTCCTTACAGAAGAACTTTTCAAATGATACCCGTGATACCCAGGTATTGCAGATACTCTACTGTGAGCATACACAGGAGAGGAGAGGCATAGGAGAGGCCAGGTTGGCAGGCCTTGACAACCTCTAGTCCCACTTTAACCAGAACGGTTACACTTTTATCTTTTGTTATTGTTGTTTACCTTTGTTTTTTATATTGAGATTCTATTTATGATTTCACTTGTGGATAAAAAATTTCTGCTCCTCTAAGTAAATATGTATATGTAATTTATATGTATATGTAATTTATAAACTGCTATCAGGCACTTTGTGGTAATTGCAGGCCATTACCACAGAAAACAACTAAAAATCTGGATAAAATATGCAATATATCTTTTTAAAGTCATCAGAATCCTCGTTACATAGTGAGGAAATACTAGTTTTAACAGTGAAGGTAATCAGGAACCCAGAGAAATACAGACATCACTTTTGCCCTGAAAGTATTTTCTGAGTCTACCAAATATGAACTTTGTTTTGAAAGCCTGGGCTTCCCTGATAGCTCAGTTGGTAAAAATTCTACTTGCAATGCAGGAGACCCTGGTTCCATTCCTGGGTCGGCAATATTCACGGGAGAATCTTCCCACTCCAGTATTCCTGGGCTTTCCTGACCAGCTCAGTTGGTAAAGAATTCTGCCTGCAATGTGGGAGACCTGGGTTCGATCCCTGGGTTAGGAAGATCCCTGGAGAAAGGAAAGGCTACCCACTCCAATATTCTGGCCTGGAGAATTCCATGGACTGTATAGTCCATACGGTCACAGAGTCAGACACGACTGAGCAACTTTCACTTTCACTTCTTTGAAAGCCTGACAGGGTTAGAGAGATAGAAATCAATGCCGAGAACCTGTATAAGATGAGGTGACCAGAAGCTGACTTTTTTCACAATAAGCTGAGACCCTCAGGGTGAGAATGAACCAGAAAATGACTAGCCCTGAAAAGAATCTGTAGAATAGGTTTGAATTTGCCTGTTGATGAGGGCATCTTAAGTTTTAATTCCATTCGAGAGGTGGGGGAGTGCTCTAGATTTAGAATACCTTCAAATTTCTGCCAGAAAAAAAGTAAAATTTCTCTCTAGAGGAAACTATCTTTTTCATCTCAGTTCTTTATAGTTATAAATGGTTTTCATGTACAATGACCAACACACAATCAAAGATAACCAGGCAGGCTTTACAACCATGATTAAAAACCCAAAGCAGTAGATATGAATGAACTTCTCTGCCCCTCAGCTCTGAGACCCTGTTGGGACTAGAAGTACCTCCACTGGGTCATAGTGACCACCACCTGGGATCTGACTGGCCGAATCTGTAATCTCCCTTCTAACAAAGTAGGAGCCTCCATTCTCTAACCAAGAAGCTCAGCTCCCATACCCGCTAAAGGACGCACTCCAAACCTGAGCATATGACCCCAGAGTCAGCTTTATGCTTTCACCATTGAGAGAGAGCTTCACAGGTCCATCGTGTAGGAAGCTGGAATCACTCACACCATAAAGACTAAGATGCCTCCCCTTCAGCCCATGACCACTGCATGACAGCCCCCTTCTCCACTTTCTTCCTCCCCTCCAATAGCCTGCCCTCCCTCTTGATCAAGATTGCTCTCCTAATTAAAATAAACAAATGTCAGGAAGCAATTACTGCAGAGAGGGAGGCAGATGGTAGAATAGTGGCACTCTGGTATTGCATTAAGCAGTAACTTGCTCTCTCTTCAAAGTTTCTGCACTTTAATTAAGCATCATTACAGGCAGGTTCAGTGAGCTCTGGAGTGGGGGTTATCAAAGTAGCTTTTTGCAGGGCTGATGTTGCATGATTGTGAGAAGTGTTCCTGATGCACAGTTCAGCTTCCTGAGAGGGCCCAAAAGAGGAGCAAAGGACAAGGAGGCCCGACCCCACCTTCTTTGCAGGCCAAAGGAGGGGTGAAACTCTACTCACAGGGGTGGAGATGGTGACATAGATGGGGATGGCCCAACTGAATCCTGAGACAGGGGAGCCAGATGTCCCAGAGCTGAGTGCCAACTCTTCTCCTTCTGTGTGCACTACACACAGGATTCTGGCCTGAAGGGGAAGGACCAGAACTGGGGAAGGGGTATAACACAGAGGTTAAAGCAGACAGACTTGGGCTCCTTCCTGCCTCCCAGGTAACACTGGGAAAACTACTGTGTGTCTCTGTGCCTCAGGGCTTCTTCCTTCATTTGCAAAATGGAAGTAGTAACAGGTAACAATGATTGAGTATGCGCTTCTGCGAGGCCCCATTCTAACCATTTGGTGTGTTTACTTTAACTCATTTAATGCTTCTCCCAACAATCCTTTGAGGCAGGTACCATTACGATCCCATTTAACAGATGAGAGGCCTGAAGCACAGGGAAAATAATCTTGCCCAAAGCCACACAGCTGGTAAGTGGATGAGCCAGAAATCCAAAAAGTCAGCCTGGATCCAAAGTCCACCCTCCCTCATGGCCACAAAAACCACAAAGCAAAATAAGAAACTATTTTCTACCTATCAGCAATGAAATAAAATGAACCACTGCTACATTCAACACAGATAAATCTTAAAAACTTTATGCTGAGCAAAACAAGACATGAGTATGAGTCCATTTATATGAAATTTTAGAAAAAGCAAAGCCCAATAAATAATGACAGAAACTACATCAGTTGTTACCTGGGGCCAGGAATTGACCACAAAGAGGTACAAGAAAACTTCCAGGGGTGCTGGGAATTATCTACATCCTGATTGCGGTATTGGTTACATAGGTGTATATATACCTGCCAATACTCACTGAACCGTACACTTCAAATGGATGGTTTATTGTACGTAACATAAACCTCTAACAAAAAATTCACCTTATATACTGAGTGACTAAATGCAAAAATATGAAGGGTAGTTATCCTTGTGTGATGAGATTTATTCGTTCAACAAATATGAAGCACTGATTAGATCTCAGGAAATGTTCCAGGTGCTATTGACCTATCAGAGTGAACCGCTTAAGAAACTTGCCTTGGTGGAACTTAAATTCTATTGAAGGAGGAAATAAAACAGGCTCTATCTTGAAAGCAGGACTCCATCTTGGGCCAGACTGAACTTTGAGCTCTATGCCCAGTATCTATGGAAACGACATACCAACTGGAAAACCAGGCCCCCAGAAGGAAGAGCCCCAGGGCTCTCCATTGCCTAAAATACCCTAATTATCTATGTAACCGAATAGAATCAAACGTTCTATTATGCTTATTGGGGTATGACCACAGGCCTATTGATAATTGTCCACTGTTAACTACCTAGGCTTAAGGCATACGAATCAGAATCATGGGTTTAAGGCATATGAGTCATGGTTAACTTTGATTGTATCTTTCTTTTCCTTTGCTCAGACTAGTTTCAGAAAACTTGGGGAGGTGGCTTTGGGCATATACATTTAGGGTATGTAAGGTTTTCACAAAAACTGGTCGGGGTCCCTGGCTAAGAGGAGACTCTGTCTTGGGCCCGCCGGTGTAATAAACCACACTCCACTGTCTGCATTGTTCTGAGTGAGTTTGTTTCCCGGAACGCATGGCTACAACATTATTAGAGAGAGACAGATAATAAGCAAATACATAAATCTAAAAAAAGGTCAGTTTTCATTCCAATCCCAAAGAAAGGCAATGCCAAAGAATGCTCAAAACTACCACACAATTGCACTCATCTTACACGCTAGTAAAGTAGTGCTCAAAATTTTCCAAGCCAGGCTTCAACAATATGTGAACCGTGAACTTCCTGATACTCAAGTTGGTTTTAGAAAAGGCAGAGGAACCAGATATCAAATTACCAACATCCACTGGATCATGGAAAAAGCAAGAGAGTTCCAGAAAAACATCTACTTCTGCTTTATTGACTGTGCCAAAGCCTTTGACTGTGTAGATCATAATAAACTGTGGAAAATTCTGAGAGAGATGGGAATACCAGACCACCTGACCTGCCTCTTGAGAAATCTGTATGCAGCTCAGGAGGAACAGTTAGAACTGGACATGGAACAACAAACTGGTTCCAAATAGGAAAAGGAGTGCGTCAAGGCTGTATATTGTCACCTTGCTTATTTAACTTCTATGTAGAGTACATCATGAGAAACGCTGGACTGGAAGAAACACAAGCTGGAATCAAGATTGCCGGGAGAAATATCAATAACCTCAGATATGCAGATGACACCACCCTTATGGCTGAAAGTGAAGAGGAACTAAAAAGCCTCTTGATGAAAGTGAAAGAAGAGAGTAAAAAAGTTGGCTTAAAGCTCAACATTCAGAAAACAAAGATCATGGCATCCGGTCCCATCACTTCATGGGCAATAAATGGGGAAACAGTGGAAACAGT
>SJYV01019920.1:106924-127833 GCA_006410875.1 Neotragus pygmaeus
GTCGGCAAAGAAATGTCTCTGCTTTTGAATATGCTATCTAGGTTGGTCATAACTTTTCTTCCAAGGAGTAAGCGTCTTTTAATTTTATGGCTGCAGTCACCATCTGCAGTGATTTTGGAAACCAAAAAAATAAAGTCTGACACTGTTTCTCCATCTATTTCCCATGAAGTGATGGGACCAGATGCCATGATCTTCATTTTCTGAATGTTGAGCTTTAATTGTAAGCCATGTAATTCTTACAATAACCCTATGAAACAGGTGGCTTTGTGGTAAAGAATCCGCCTGCCAAGCAGGAGATGTGAGTTTGATCCCTGGGTTGGGAAGATCCCCTGGAGAAGGAAATGGCAATCCTCTCCAATATTCTTGCCTGGGAAATTCCATGGACAGTGGAGCCTGACATGACTTGGCAACTAAACAAGAGCCACAAACATAAAGTAGGTAGCTTAGTACTCCAGTATTACAGATGAGGCTCCCAGAGGTTAAGTAACTTGCCCAAGATCTGAAAGTTGATAAGTGGCTAAATCAGAAAATCTGAACGGGAACAATTTCTGTCCTGCTCCAGAGCCTCCAGACTAACCACTAAATGAAATATACCCTCCCATGAAAGTAGCTCAGGGGGAGGTAGGTTATTTGTCCAGATTATGGGGATGCTTCAGAGAGGGAGGGAGCATCCATTCTAAATTTTAAAAGATGAGAAATTTATTTGAAGGTTTATAATGGGGAGGAAACATTGGAAAGAAGAATGGAGAAGAATCCAGGGATAACAGGAAACACAAGGTAAAGCATAATGGTACAAAAAGTGGCAAATTATTGAACACTGCTGGAGGCGCAATGCCAGGAACTAAAGCATTGAGAACCTGAGCTTGGAGAGGTCAACAGGAGCCAGGTTTTGAAAGGCCCCCATGACAAGCTAAGCAATTATTTGTTTATTTTATTTAACAAACTCTTACTTACCATGTGCTAAGCACTTTTGAAGCACTTCAAAAATATTAACTCACTTAATTCTTATAACAACACTATGAAGTAAGTATATTATCATACCTACCTATTTTGACCCAGGAATTGAACCCATGTCTCTTAAGTTCTTTACCACTGGTGCTACCCGGGAAGCCCCAATATTATTCTCTGATTTTATAGGTGAGGGAATTGAGAAACAAAAAGTTTACATAATCTGCCCAAGAAAACTCAGCAAGTCAATGGGATTCAAACCCAGGCAGTCTGATTCACAGAGTCCAGGATCTTAGCCACTATCTTTGGTATACTAAAGAGGTTTTACAGAGGAGAGAATGTTTTATGCAAGGAGTGGGTTTGATCAGGTGTGTATTTCCTTTAGAGCCTCCCTAAGTATGTAGGAGAGGAAGAGAAGATGGAGGAAGAAAAGAAGGGACAGTAAGGGGACCTCCTGAGAACGAACCAATGTGTTCCACTTGGAGGCTGATGGCTGTCCGCTGGCAAGAGAGACACAGAGCAGCAGATGGAGGCCTCGAGCACTGAAAGGACAGGACCAAAGGGTTGCTATGACTAATGAGGTGGGGAGAAAGGGATACTGTCACTGGCTCCCAGCTCTCCAGCTCACATACCTGGGCAGACATGGATGCTGCCCACTCACACATGCAGGAAAAGATGGAACAAGACTCGGATGTGTACAGTGAGGTATCAACTTACTTTCGATTCTCAACTGCAAGAACCAGTAGTCAGTCACCTATGTAGGACTGAAGCCAACACCCTTTGTTTATCAGCTGCCAATTTTGATGTGCCCACGAGAGGAGAGGACCAGGAGTGGTGACCTAAGGTGTAGGAGGGGCTTCAAGGCTGGAAGTACCGACCAATGAGTCATCCACCCTTGGGTAGCAGTGAAAACCACAGGAGGAGAAAGGCCCACACAGAAGGAGGACGAGGGACGAGAGAAGGCTGAGTGGTACGGCTCTAGAGAATCCAGACACTGAAGGGCCACAGAGAAGACATGAATCAAAAAGAAGGGGTGTTTATAGTTCAGTTCAGTCAGTTCAATTCAGTCGCTCAGTTGTGTCTGACTGTTTGTGACCCCATGGACTGTAGCACGCCAGGCTTCCCTGTCCATCACCAACTCCCGCAGCCTACTTAAACTCATGTCCATCACACTGATGATGCCATCCAACCATCTCATCCTCTGTCATCTCCTTCTTCTCATGCCCTCATTATTTCCCAGCATCAGGGTCTTTTCAAATGAGTTGGTTCTTCGCATCAGGTGGCCAAAGTATTGCAGTTTCAGCTTCAGCATCAGTCCTTCCAATGAACACTCAGGTCTGATCTCCTTTAGGATAGACTGGTTGGATCTCCTTGCTGTCCAAGGGACACTCAAAAGTCTTCTCCAACACCACAGTTCAAAAGCATCAATTCTTCAGTGCTCAGCTTTCTTTACAGTCCAACTCTCACACCCATATGGGACTATGGGAAAAACCATAACTTTGACTAGATGGACCTTTGTTGGTAAAGTAATGCCTGCACTTTTTAATATGCTGTCTAGGTTGGTCATAGTTTTTCTTCCTAGGAGCAAGCATCTTTTAATTTGATGGCTGCAGTCACCATCTGCAGTGATTTTGGAGCCCCCCCCAAAATAAAGTATCTCACTGTTTCCACTGTTTCCCCATCTATTTGCCCTGAAGTTACGGGACCAGATGCCATGATCTTAGTTTTCTGAATGTTGAGCTTTAAGCCAACTTTTTCAAGTCTCCTCTTTCACTTTCATCAGGAGGCTTTTTAGTTCCTCTTCACTTTCTGCCATAAGGATGGTGTCATCTGCCTATGTGAGGTTATAGATATTTCTCCTGGCAATCTTGATTCCAGACTTCCTCCAGCCCAGCATTTCTCATGATGTACTCTGCATATAAGTTAAATAAGCAGGGTGACAACATACAGCCTTGACATACTCCTTTCCCTATTTGGAACCAGTCTGCTGTTCCATGTCCAGTTCTAATTGTTGCTTCTTGACCTGCATACAGATTTTTCAGGAGGCAGGTCAGGTGGTCTGGTATTCCCATCTCTTGAAGAATTTTCCACAGTTTGTTGTGATCCATACAGTCAAAGGCTTTGGCGCAGACTCTTACTGAGCTATAACTTTAAAAGTTCTAGCTCAATAAGAGTCCTTAAAAGTCCAATGTGGTGAAGTGGGGAAAAGAAGCTGGGAGACCAACACACTGACCTTGGAGAAGTCTCTTCACATCCCTGGAGCCACAGTTTGTACTTAATGGTCTTCAGTGTCTCTGCCAGTTATGAATCTGTGGAATGGGTCAGCAGCTGACCCATAGATGACCCCCGAATGAGGTCTATACACCAGTCTGGGAACATTCAGGAAGGTGAGTCCATGGAGGGAGTACAGGCCAGTCAAGCAGAGAGGCCACCATCCCGGAATGGAAGCAACCTCACCTGGCTTCCTTTCTAAGCCTCTCCGGATCTTTTCTCTCTGCCTCTGGAACAACACTGAGCTCCTTCACACCTGGTCACTCTCCTCTGTGCACACTAGAGAAGAGATGTGAGGGACCCAACCAGAGAGCAAAAACCAGCTAAGTAACTCTATACTAAGACCACACAGACATCATTTCATGGGACAGTAATGGTGGAAGGATCTGTGAGAAGTAATCACAAAAGTGTTTTGGAAGAAAAGTACCATTGTATATAAAGAAACCCCTCCATGGTATCAGGAGACAGACATGAATCTCTTTGGGGAAGCTTACAATTTGGGAAGAAATGGTGTCTCTACTTTTGTGTTCCATAAGCCCTTTAAACACAACATGTCCCAAACTGGACTCATCAGCATCCCATCAGCCCTCCAGTCGGCTGTCTCTCCCATTCCCCTGGCTTAGTGAACGTGTCCCCAGCCTCCCAGCTCCTCCATACGTTACTTCCCTCCCACCTGCCCAGCGCTCTCTAGTCTCAAAGCCACTACAGTGGATTAATTTCACTCTCATCTCTCACCAGAGTCAATGAAATAGACTCTAGTCTCCCGACAGCCAGTCCTGGTCCTCTCCAACCCACTCTATACTGGAAGCAAAGCGGTCTTTCCAAAAGTTGAGGCAGATCACACAATTCCTTTCCTTACAGCTCTTCAGTGACTCCCTGTTACTGTCAATCTGAAATCCAAGCTCTGAGCTGCAGAAAAGGGCCTTCATCATCCATCTGCCTCATTATCACCCCCCTGACCACTTGCCTCCACGCCAGCAACCGGTGTCTGTAACACACTGCCTTGTCCCTCCACCTTTGTGCAAGCTGTTCCCTCTCCCTGGAATACTCTTCTTTACCCTGTGGCCTCATGACAGTCATTTTTTTAGATCTCCCAACACATTGTTTCCAGGCAGACTCCATGGTTCACCCCAAGCTAAGCTGGGTGCACTTCCTGTGTGAGATCACAGCACCCTGTACCTGACTAGACTGGTCACATATTTGCAATAATCTATTTACCATTTACTCCTTTAATTGACTATAAGCTCAAGGATCTTATAGTTTGTTCACTATTATATCTCCAACACCTAGCAGAACATATGAGAAGCAAAATAAATGCTTAACAGACAGTGAATAATGAATAGATTGTATAGCCAGTAGGTAGACACAGAAACACTGAGTTTTAGAAGAGCAGGCCTGAAATAACCCTTGGTGGCCATCTAGAAACATCCTCCCACCCGGTGCAGGAATCTCCTCTGGCCAACATTTGGAGGCGCTGGCTCTCAACATTTGTTCTACTGACCACTGTCGGGAGGCTCTACTTTCTAGAAGGATCTTCCTTAAACTGAGCTGAACTGGGTCTCCTCAGAACATCTTGGACTTCATCACTTATAGCTCTGCTCTCAGGACTCACACAAGACCAAGTTTCATTCTTTGTTCCTTATAACAGCCTCACACATATTGGAAGGCAGCTGCCACGCCCTGCTCATTCCCTCTATGACCTTTTCTTCTACTATACCCTTCACTGGCTTTCAGAGCTCCACTCTGCCCAGGAATTCCACTGCTCTCCCACCATAACCACTGCCCACCCTGCACAGACTCTAAAACTTAAAGAGTAATGCCCAAAGTCAACTCAGGGTCTTCATACTCAGGGCACTGATAGCCAAAGACGAACTCAGGAACACAGCATGGGGCTTTAAGTCATAAACTGAATGAGATCTCCAGTTCTCAGAATTCTCCTCTAACACCCAGGATGAAAGGCATCATAGGAGGAAAACCCATGCCAATGAGTGCCTGCAACTCAGAAAATAAGGGCATCTGAGTCTGGGGAAAATAAACCCTTTCTATCATTGACTCTTCTCTCTGCCAGCTCTCCCAGGTCACCTCCCTTTATTACAAAGTTCAGTACTTCCTCTTCCTCTGAACGTCATTTAATAATTATCATTTTATAAGGGGGAAAGACTGACACTAACCTTCTCCTGTGCCCTATCCTACTAGTTAGAGAGTTAAAAGATCCTCTTTCATCCAAACTCTAACCAAGCAAGAACTTAACTCATATTGACCAGAGATATATTAATACTTTCTTTGTTACCCAAATGTTATTGACCAGAGACCTTTCAATATTCACTTACAGAACAAATTGTCAGCCACAGGCGTTAGTTTCTGCAAAAATCCCCCAGTCGATAATGTGTTAAGAATCACCCAAGTATGCTGTGAATCATCTCAGCCAATTAGACACAGGCAACATAGGACATATTGCACCATCCTAGTGGAACACTGTCATGGGGATAAAGACCCTGTCGCAGGCAAGTGACTTAATCCCTCTAGCTTCCACTTCCTCATCAGTGAGTAAGGGGACCAGCATAGGATTGTGTCACCAGTATACTTGTCATTATCAGAAACACACAAATACATTCCCTCCAGGTGACACTTAGACATCAATCCTCTGGCATTCCCTGCCTTTCAGTTTCCAAACCCCAACCCCAATGGTTCTGAGACTCATGGATGCCTTGGATGGCGTGTCCTACGTACTCTGTGGTCCAGGACAGTGGACATCAAAGATAGGTTCTTTCTCTCCTCCCTCACTTTGTGCTACCAAGTCCAACAAAGCACAGGAGAATAGAGGGATGCTCTTCTCCAGCTCCCTACTTTGATTCTAAGCTTATTAGAAGCCCCTGCTGTAAGCAGTCCTGCAACTTCCAAAGAGCCCCACAACCCTCAAAAAAATGTAAAAAGACTCATTAACACACAAAGTCCTTGGGAGAATCTAAGTGACCCAGAATACAGTTACTCAGAGCTTTTTCTTTCCATGCTTAACACTTTAGAGTTTACTTGCTAACATCTATTTTGCGTATGATTTCAGTAGTGTTACATGCACCTGTTACAAACTTTTGAAAACACAGAGAAAAATATATAGTTATATCATTGAGAGATGATTAAAATTCACCTTTATAGCCTTTCTTTTATGCACATATTATTTAATTGAGATCATAACGTACATATTATTTTATAGCCTGACTTTTCCCTATGCCATTAAATTATTTTAATGATTGCATGGTATTCCATTATCACCATGAATTTAACTAATTTCTCATTTTAAACACTCAGGCTATTTCAGCTTTTATAAATAAAACTGTGACAAATGCCCTTTAAAATATATTTATATATACCTCTTTCTTTAGGATCTAGTGTTTTTGTGTTACATTGGCAAAGGAAAAATCAAAGGAGGAAATATACAAAATCAAACTGAGATGGCCGACATCTTTTTTCCCTTACAGCCCCAACAAATCCATCTTAAATATGTACTCATTTCTGCTCAGAACAGTTTAAGGTTGAAACAATGAAATAGCTTTTTTTTTGGTCCTGTCAGGAAAAGAGCAGCAAAGATGTATCTTAAGGGTATTAGAAAATGTTTGTTCTTACATACTACAGGCAGAAATGTAATATGGCCTAAACTTCGGAGGGATAAATAGTAATATTTCTAATTATAGAAAATGTAGGGCCTAAATATCTAACAACAGGGGACAAAGTAAATTGTTATGTTTATATAATAGAATATTTCATATCCTTACCTTTTAATTAAAAGATTTAAGAATTTTTTGACACATTAATACACTAAAAGCGGGGGGGGGGGGAGACCATATATGTTATTTCATTTCTGTAAAAAAAAAATAAAATGAAAAGTAAATGTATCTCACATATACACACACCTGAGAGAATCTACACCAAAAAGTAGATCATGGTATATGGTAGGAAAAGAACAATTTTTGCTTTGGCCTCCATGCTTTCTAAGTTTTTGAAGTTTTCAGTATTAATCATGTCCTATTTACAATACATAAAATACTATGTTAAGGTGGTAATTTAAAACTTATCAAATCAGTGAAGAAAATAAAACAAAACTAACTCAGCTTTTCAGACCCTGAGGCGGTCAGCTCAACTCACCGTGTCTCCTTTCTCAAACCTCTCCGCCGCTGGCCTACCCAAGAGGAAAAAGAAGAAAAGCAACAGCTAGGAAGTGAGGCAGGGACATTTCCCACCCAGTTGTGAAACTGAGCCAAGTCACGGAGAAAAACCGGGATCAAAGAAACGATCCGACTTGCGAGCCGGAGCCAAACACCACGCTACAAGCTGCTGCTGTCTAACCCTGCAACCGGAACACGAGAGAACACTTCACCCGGCTCCAAGACGCCAGCAATGAGTCATTAATACTCCCCAGGCCCCAGGAAGCCTCACTTCNAAAAAATAAAATGAAAAATAAATGTATCTCACATATACACACACCTGAGAGAATCTACACCAAAAAGTAGATCATGGTATATGGTAGGAAAAGAACAATTTTTGCTTTGGCCTCCATGCTTTCTAAGTTTTTGAAGTTTTCAGTATTAATCATGTCCTATTTACAATACATAAAATACTATGTTAAGGTGGTAATTTAAAACTTATCAAATCAGTGAAGAAAATAAAACAAAACTAACTCAGCTTTTCAGACCCTGAGGCGGTCAGCTCAACTCACCGTGTCTCCTTTCTCAAACCTCTCCGCCGCTGGCCTACCCAAGAGGAAAAAGAAGAAAAGCAACAGCTAGGAAGTGAGGCAGGGACATTTCCCACCCAGTTGTGAAACTGAGCCAAGTCACGGAGAAAAACCGGGATCAAAGAAACGATCCGACTTGCGAGCCGGAGCCAAACACCACGCTACAAGCTGCTGCTGTCTAACCCTGCAACCGGAACACGAGAGAACACTTCACCCGGCTCCAAGACGCCAGCAATGAGTCATTAATACTCCCCAGGCCCCAGGAAGCCTCACTTCACTCAAGGGGAGGCTGAAACAAAGAGGAGTGGCCTCCCTCACAAAGCAAGCCTCCCACAGCACACCTGGCTGGCGCCCACACCTGCCCTGAAACTCACAATCTCCGGTGCCCCCTCCCCGGGCAGGCTCCATTCCGGAAGTTGGTTCAGCACTGCTCAGAATGCCCTCTCTTTGAGGACACAGAAACGGGAGGAGACATTATCATGTGTAAAGAGAAAGGCGCAGGGACTCGAGTATGAAGCTGTGCAAACTCATGCCTTCCTCATGTGTGTCTTCAAAGAGACAAGCACTCAACCCAGCCGGGCAGGTAAGGTAGGAGGGCACGGCCCCGACCAGGACTGTGTCCTGGGGTCTCCACTTGCTGGCTGTGCAACTATATGCAAGAGTTTTGATGTCTCTGTGGCCTCATGTCCTCTTCTGGAACACAGGGTAATCCTATCTATCCAGTGGGTTACTGTGATGATTAAGTTGAATAATACACATGGCACTTGGAAACCAGCTCCATTTCCTTCACCTGCCTTTGTCCCTGGAAAAAGCCAGAGATTCATATTGACTTATGGAGACATGCTTCCCACCCCCAGCACAAGACTTCTCTCTTTGGGGGTTAGTAAGGGGAACTGGGCTTGATATAGGAGATCTGTTGAACCCACTTGATCAACATATTTAAAACAAGAAGGTCCACCACTGTCATTTATTTTTTCCCAAGAACCCTAGAATTAAGAGTTGGGAGGGACTTTAAGGTTTCCTAGTTGAATCTCGCCTACCTCTCTCCTTGTCCCCCACATTCCAGTCCTGACAGGTGACCTCCCAAAGGAGCGCACACACACACATCCCCATGAGACTTTCTGGCTATGATGAGCCCAAGCACTTGCCAATGTCACATCCTTTGACTCTTGACATCCCCAGAAACAGAAACCATAACGCGGCAACATCTTTAAACAACAGGGAAGCCATGAAGTCCTCTTGCAGAGGCTGATTTCAGTTCCCTGAATTTCACTTTTTGATTTAAAAATTCTGTCAAATCCTTTCTGGCTGTAGACAAGAACGGGTGTTCCCTGCATATTCAGGCAGGGAAATGGAGTCACACTCACTGTAAATCACATAGCCTTTTGTTTCCCCTCCTGCTCCACCCAGAATGGCCCTCTGCTCCCAGGTCCTGGAAGCTACAGTGAGGCTCACCCATGGCAGCATCACACCTCCCAAGTTCACGGTGGAGAAAAAGGCCCAGGAGGGACCAAAGGGAGATGCCTCCATTCAGAGGCATCCATTCCCACTGCCTCCCTTCAGAGCTGTATATGAATCAGACACCCATCCTTCCCCCTGGTGGAGGCCCCTAGCCTGAAACGGACCTTAGATGAAACGGCCTTGGTCACTATAACCCACTTCTGCTCTGGTGCCATCGCTCAGAGAGAGGTTTCAGTGGGGTATGTCCAAATTGCATTTTCCTCTTGCAGCCCCAGAGTCACACTTCAGATGCACGTCCTTGGACGGAGATGGAAGGCAGCCTGTCCGCGTGTCTGAGTGTGTCACGGCCATTCTGGGTCTGCCCACCAGCCCATGAGCTCCTCTCCCAAGGCAGTGTATTTCTCCCTTCTCCTCCACCTTCTGCCTCCAGCCCAACTTGTCAGCAGCCCCTTCGGGCAGCAAACGTAAAAGTTGCTGGGCGTCCACGGTCAGCTTGGTACGCGTTCTTTGCCTCTGCCGCCAAAGTCCTACGAAAGCCAAGGGAGTGCAAGCCGTCCCCGAGGCAGGCCACCCCCGCTCCCACCCCCGTTCTCATTCCTTTACCAGCCCCCTCCTCGCCTGAACAGTGTCTTCAGCCAAGGAAGGACAGACGCTCACAGGCTGTGTTCCCACTGCCTTCCTCGCACCGAAAAAGCTTGAGCGCCAAAAGTCGGCACACATAGTTGTTCAAGTCATCCAGCAGAAGCCACCAAGGGGGTCAGATAGAAGGAGACCTGGGGCTCGAGGGCTGACCCTTTGCTGTCCATGGGCCTCTGTGCTCGACAGTGCAGCAAATATAGCCTGGTTCAAAGTCAGGGAGGCTGTTTGGTTACATTCTCAGGCATTCATTTCTATTAATGAGGCACCTGTCCTAAAAATGCAGCTCTCAAATCAGGGTCCAGGGCCTTTGGCACCCTGGCAGATCCTTCCAGATGGTCAGCAGGCTGTCGCCTCCAATATTAAGGCTTAAACTATGACAGCATCAACACCTCTGTTTCCAGCATGACATAACCACGTCCTTTCCTTGTGACATCTCTAAGAACCATGGACTGTCACAACTCGGGAACTTGGAGAGTTCCAACCTATCCTCACTTCACAGATGAAAAGCCTGAGACCAGGAGGCAGGAAGAACCACGCCGTAGCCCTTGAGATTAATGCCAGGTAGGGAAAGAACCCCAGTGCAGATTTTCCTTCAGCTACACTGAACCACCTTAAGGAAACACCTACTGTCAACCATAGACTTTCTCCCACTCAGGTCCAGTGAAGGGTTTTGCCTGACAAGGGTGGGTTCAGTAGCTAAACCATGGGGAACTTCGCTTAAATCACTGGAGAACCTCTGTTGTTAATCAGATTAAATCCAAAGAGGATTTATTAAGTTTATTTTTCATTAGACAATATAAAACCAGCAAGTTCAAGGTCTTCTCAGTCTCAGAGGTCTAGGCTGTGTCTGGAACACTACAGTTTACCCACCCTAGTTTACAGCTATGATTCTCAACTGTTACTATGCATCAGAATCACCTGGAAGGTGTTCTAAAATGCAGTTTGCTTGGCCCTAGAGTTCCAGACTCAGGAATTCTGGAGCAAGACCCAAGAACATGTATTTCATATATATTCCCAGGTGACACCGCAACCCACTTTGAGAACCATGTACTCGAGTGTCACCAAGATGGACATTTCCATTTGCACAGTCCCCACTCCGTCCCCCAAGCAACACATTCACAGCTAATCCGCACTTGCGCAGTCGCCTCCCCTGGCTGCAACCTTATCTGATGGTTCTGCCCAATTATGGTGACTCGCTTGTGCTACAACATAATGTATTGCCCCATTAACAGATGGCTGCAGATTCAGGCTGGCCTCCTTCCCAAGATCGCCTGCACTGTGCTGTACAAGTTCCCCCAGTCCAGACAGAGCAGATGAACCAATGAGGGGGTTTTTAGACACCATCTTGACAGCAAGTCATTCCTGAAACACTCCCATCACACCAGCTTTGCCAGGAATCATAGAAACCCAGGAGTTATCACAGTCCAGAGATGGAGACCTTCAAGTCAGTGTCTGGGAGGCCCACAGAAATATCTAGTTTATTTACAAGGGCCTAGTTGAATCTGAGCTCACGCTCCCACTGGCCTTTGTAATACGGCAGTTGAAGCCAGGTGTCATGACATCTGGTTTTCCTTAGTCAAAACAGTATTAAGAGGAGCTAACATTTATTGTGCCAGGTCTGTGCCAGGCTTTAAAAATAATTCCTGTGAACAGAGCTCTAAGGTAGATATCATTGTTTCCCTGGTTAACAGATGAAGAAACTGGACAGACATTCTAAGGCCACGTGACTCCTTGTTCTCCTTCATCCATCTTCAACTTGCAGGCTTTGCTTCATTTCTAGGCACTCTCCTGCTACAGGTACAAAAGTGATGACATCATTCGGGGCGGGGTCAGTCACTCCTACACAATGCATTGAGTCCCTCCCCGGCTCAGAGCAGGTTGGGTTGGCTCTGCTTTGGAAAGGGCAAGGCAAGCAGTTGCTCGTATCAATGGGTGTCTTCCAGCCTCCAGGGCTCGGCAAACCCCCTGCAACACCAGGTTGCTCAGTGGGACACAGCCAAAGCAAGAAAAAGGGAACCTAACTGAGGTTGACCAGTAAAATAGGAGAGTAGGCTTAAGAGTGTGGCCGTGTGGGCTGAAGCCAGGATCCACGGTCCGCGCACCTCGGTCTAGTCACGTGGCCTTAGAAAGTCTGTCCAGTTTCCTCATCTGTAAACCAGGGCAACGACAGTACCTGCCTTAGAGCTCTGTCCACAGGAATTATTTTTAAAGCCTGGCACAGACCTGGCACAATAAATGTTCTCTCCTCTTAATACTGTTTTGACTGAGGAAAACCAGAAGGCGTGACACCTGGCTTCAACTGCCGCATTACAAAGGCCACCGGAAGCGTGAGCTCAGATTCAACCAGGCCCCTGTAGACAAACCAGACCTTTCTGGGGGCCTCCCAGACACCCGGTTGCACACTCACCTCCAGCAGCACTGGCCAGAAACTGGCCCCCAGTGGGGTGCACTTATTCCTCTCACATGAGGCCTCCTTGGCAGTATTCTAGATAATTCAACTTGGCCTCTCATAAGCGTCCATTTTAAGCCACAATGCAGGCTCTGACAGAATATGTCTGCTGACCTCAATGCTTCTCCTATTGCTGGCATCACTAGAACTCTCCTTGGAGACAGGAACTCCAACCCGCAGTCAGGCATCCGTTAGAGGTTTTTTTTCCCCTCAGTCACCATTTCACTGGTGCACATCCATCACCTGACCCTGACAGGAAGCTGCCAGCTATAAACCCAGTTAAAGAATCTTCAAGGAATTCTTCCCAAACTACAGCAAATGAGCTGCTGTCTAAAGACAGACTAGAGGCTACTTGACACTATTTAAGCCCTACACACTACTTAAGCCCTGCTCCTAGTCAACTAATTGGCAAGTCTGTTCTGTTGCCCTGACCTCAGTGCTGGAAAAACTGCGAGGACTTGAACTAGTTAATAAACCTTAGATCTGGGCTTCCCTGGTGGCTCAGATGGTAAAGAATCTGCCTGCAATGCCGGAGATGTGGGTTCAATCCCTGGGTCAGGAAGATCCCTGGAGAAGGGAATGGACAGAGGAGCCTGGCAGGCTACAGTCCATAGGATTGCAAAGAGTTGGCCACAACGGAGTGACTAACACTTTCACAGATTTGCAAGGAACAAAGGCTCTCTCCAAGTACCGTCAGGATGAATTGTTGTTGGGAAGATACAAGGAGGAGGGCAGGCTAGGACCACAAAGCTGTCACACAGGAGGAGCTACACGCCTCCCCTTTCCCTTTTTCTTTCCTCCCCGGCACCACCACTTTGCGTTCAGCATCTCTCGCCATCTTCCCTCTCTACTGGCCACCATCTGCTAACTTCAGTTAGGACGAAATCATGATATTTTAGCTCAGGAACCCCCCACCGCCAGCTCAGCATCCCAATCCCAAACTCCAGAGGGAACAGAACCCTCAGCATGACTCATCTTTTTTAAGCTCTAGATTACAAACCAGGATGTGCCTGGGCAGCTGAAGCTGGACTTCCGTCCACTCAGCAAGGATGACGGGAAGGGCAGCTTCTCTCAGAATGAGGTGGGGTTAAACAGGGAGGGGAATAGAAGAAGAAAATAATTAAATTCCTGTTCTAGGCAGAAACCCGCCCAGGCCGGCACTTCCCCACCCAGAGTTGTGCCAAGACCTTAGATTTCTGACCGGCAGAACAGTAGCCAAACGCTAAGTATGGAGAGTGAGCCTGGTCTGAGGGCTCCTCAAAGTGGGACAGAGATCGAATCTGAGTCATATTTCTTCCTTAGCTGGAGACACTGTCCCTTCCTCCGGGTTGGAGGAGCTGTACGGTAGATCATGTTTCTCTAACCATACAGTCGACATTTGGGGATGGACAATAGAGGATGGAGGGGAACAGGGGTCAGATGAGACGACCACATCTCCCGCTGTTTGGAGGTATTTCAGAAGTCTCCCCTCTCCTCCCTGATCTGGCCAGGAGAGGAGGAAGAAACGGGAAGGAAATGACCCCAGTAACATCTCAGAGGGATAATGCTGGGTCATGGATACCCCAGAAAGGGGCATGTGAGGGCACACCTGGTCAATACCCAGACAAGAAGGAAAGAGGGGAACACACGCCATCTCTTTGCCAGCCTGTCTGCCAAGACCTGGACACGTCAGAAGTGGTCAGAAGACCCAGAAGTTCCAAGAACAGCAAGGGGAAGAGCCACATGAAAGCTGCAGCCGGCCAGTGGCCTAGGAGTTCTTGAGCCAAGACACAACCAAGAAGCTCCCCAGCTGCTGGAGATGACGGTTTGGGGCTGTGGCAGGAACACGTGGCCAACTTGCAAAATCCTGCCACGCAGCCTCACAGAGTTAGGTGGAAGGCNGGCCAGTGGCCTAGGAGTTCTTGAGCCAAGACACAACCAAGAAGCTCCCCAGCTGCTGGAGATGACGGTTTGGGGCTGTGGCAGGAACACGTGGCCAACTTGCAAAATCCTGCCACGCAGCCTCACAGAGTTAGGTGGAAGGCAGAGCAAGTGAGGAGAAGGGGCATGGCGGACCCGGCATGTGGCTGAGCTCCACGGAAACAGAAGGCCTTCTCCAGCACCCCAGCTCACAGCAGTGGCAGCCTCTTGTATTGATTACGCACGNTTCCTTTGAGTAAATACCAAGGAATTGAAATTCCTTGAGTAAATACCAGCTTATGTGGTAAGAGTATATTTAGTTTTACATTTTTTTAAAAAGTGCCAAACTGTCTTCCAAAGTGGCTGTACTACTTTACATTCACACCAGCAGTGCTTGAGAGTTCCTGCTTTTTCACAACTTGCCAACATTTGCTATTGTCAGTGTTCTGGATTTTGGCTATTCTAATAGGTATTTAGTGATAGCTCTGTTTTACTTTGCATTTCCCTGATGAAATTTGATGTGAGCATTTTTTCATGTGCTTTTTTGTCATTTGAATATCTTTGATGAGGTGTTTATTAAGGTCTTTAGCCTATTTTTTAATTGGGTTCTTTGTTTTCTTATGGTTGAATTTAAAGAATCCTGTGTATATTTTGGATATCAGTTCTTTATCAGTTATATCTTTTGTAAATATTTTCTCCCTGTCTGTGATTTAACGTCTAATTCTGTAGACCTCATCTTTCATAGAGCAGAAGTTAATTGATTTTAATGAAGTACAGTTTATTAATTATTTCTTTCATGGATTGTGCCTTTGGTGTTGTATCTAAAAAGTTGTCACCAAACCCAAGGACTTCTAGATTTTCTCATATGTTATCTTCTAANACTCAATGGACATGAGTTTGAGTGAACTCTGGGAGTTGGTGACGGACAGGGAGGCCTGGCGTGCTGCAGTTCATGGGGTTGCAAAGAATCAGACATGACTGAGTAACTGAACTGAACTGAACTGACTGACCCAGTGTTGGATACAGGATACAACAAGGATACAGCGGGAAACTCTTCATGAAATTGCTGATAGGCACATAAAATTTACAGTCTCTGGATATAATTTTGAAATACAAAGTACTCTGGATTGAATTGTGCCCTCTCATCCCCCTCAAAAATATCCATATGTTGAAGTCCTAACAGCCAATGTGACTATATTTGAAGACAGAACCTTTAAAGTCTCATTAAGGTTAAATGAGAATATAAGGGTGGGTCCCTAATCCAATAGGATTAGTGTCCTTATAAGCGGAAGGTAGTATCCCCTGGAGGAGGGCATGGAAACCCACTCCTGTATTCTTGCTTGGAAAATCCCATAGATACAGGAGCCTAGTGGGCTACAGTCCATAGGGTCGCAAAGAGTCAGACATAACTAAACTGACTTAGCATGTACACAGGCAAGCAGAGGAAGAAAGAGATCAGAACTCACTTTCTGTGTGCACAGAGAAAGGACAAAGTGAGGACACAGCAGGACGGTGGCTACCTGCCAGCTAGCAAGAGAAACCTCCCCGGAAATCCAACCTCTGCTGCATCTTTTATCTTGGATTTCAAGCCTCCAGAATCATACAAAAAATAAATTTCTGTTGCTGAAGCCACTCGGTCTGTAGCAATTTATGTATGGCTTTGTACAACTTCCTAATGAGTATTTGTGCCTCAACTTCTCCATCTATAAAGAGGAAATGATACTATCTACCTCACAAGATTACTGCATGGATTTAGATAATGAGGCCATAACCAAGGGCTACTATAAGTAGTGGCATCACAGTGACTACTGAGGATTCAAAGAGTCAGAAGATTCCATGCATGGGTTCAGCCTACCTTAACTGTGTGACCTGGAGTGAGTCATTTCACCTCTCCTAGCTTCAGGGTCTTCATCTTTAAAATGAGGACTCTGACTAGCTGATCTTGAGGATCCCTGTGGCTCAGTCCTCATAAGAGGAAAACCTGCATCATATCAACAATGGGAAATATTACAACTTTACGCTGTATGAAAAAGAGTGTAAGAAACTGCCTTCTGATGCTGTGCTCCTCTGCAGGTAAATAGTCATTTCTGGCCTTTCTGTATAACAGCCATTCTCCACATGATAGTGGCAGTAGTTTTCGTAGCCATTGCTTACAAACATATACCGTGACACAACAGTATTAAGCATTTGGCATTGCTCTTAAATTAATTTTTGTTTTAATTAAGTCCAATAGCAACCTCATTTACTTGAAAAATGGTAACATTTCCATGCGAGACACTTCATTTATCTCATTCACAGGCCATGCTTGGTCCCCCTTAACTTCTTGCAGACCACTGCAAGACCACTCAAAGGGCAATTTGAGAACCACAACCAAAGACATCTTCTCAAGGCTTCTGCAGGGAGGTGAAGAAGACAGATCTTTTCTTTCCAAGCCTGTCCTCCAGTTGGAAAGTGAACCAGAAAGTGCAAGGTGTTTGTAGTCTCCAGGAAGATTGCTCCTGGTCAGAATGTCAGGCAGTGTTTAGACACCTATGCAAACCATGGGCTTTCATGGGGACTGAAAGATTACAAAGTGAGTAATCTTTCCTGGAACCAAAAGTCATTCCCCTCAGTAAAGCCAGAAGCTCAAAAAGTAGTAAACCAGATGCTTTCCTCTTTGGGTAGCCTTTATCATCAAAGAGAGACCTTACCATTGATTCATGAAAGGATCAGCCCTTAAACTGAAATCATTGTTTGTTATGATTGCTGAGTATGCAAGGCAAAGATTTTGCTACAGAATACACTGGAACCTGTGCTTGAAAAATAGTTTTCAGTCACTCTCCTAGTCTCAATTTCCTTATCTAAGAAATGAAAGTGAAAATAATACCAAATTCAGTGAAGTGTTGTTAATAAAATAATTAAAAGCACTTAATAAATATCAAAGCACTATGAAATAGAAGTTATTAATACTAGTAGCATCATGGAAATTTTCAAGTTAAATGATATTTGTTTATCTCTCTCTGTGGAAATCTGGCAACCCAGATAGAAAACCTTTTAACAACATATAGCCAATTTAATCCCTCAGCAAAACCTGTGTGGGAGCGTCAGCCTGTCAATGCTGCCTTCTGCGCATAAGAATGATCCATAGAAGCCCGAAGGTTGATTATAAAACCTCAAGTGTCTGCTTGCCTCGAGTCATTTTAGATGAGCTATTCAAAACACATCTAAGTAATCAGTTTCCTCTGATAGACAGGAGTAACACAGAGAAAAGCTTGATTTCCCCTGCTGGAAAGGAGGCACGCCCATTGTTGTCTACATTTCCATAGATCATATTTCTAGCTCTTTGTTCTTACTTAACAATATGGCTTCAAGCTTAAAATTTGTTATCAAATTTGTATGCTGGGGAAGACCATGTTAGTTACTTTACAGAAATGTCCAAAAACTCAGGCAGAAATGAAACCAATTAGGTCAGTTGGTATGCAATCTTTTCTAAATTTAAGGGTGTATTTATCATTTCAGAGGAGAATAATCATTTTATATTGTATGTTTGGCATTAAGTTCTTAAAAGTAGAATCTTATTAAAAATATCGTCAAATATTTACCTCAGTCTTGCACATTCTGTCTTGATAAGAGAATACTTCCAATCCAAATTTTTAATTAATACCTAATTAAAATTCCAAAGCATCTTCTTGAATGCTGATAGAGCACAGGATTCAGACCCAGACTGACACTGTTTTGTGTCAATTTAAGAAGTCTTGTCATTTCTCTGAGCTTTCTTTCCTCATCTACAAAAATCCTTCCTAATGAAATAAGAAACGAATAAAATGAGAAAATGAGAGTGAAAAGTTTGTAATCGTTATATAAACATTAGTGACTGCTGTTNATCATTTTGTTCATTTAAAATACCCATTTTTTTCCCTACCTTAGGTCCATTGCTTAAACTCTTTCATGTTTTTGAATTTTCTCCCATGCGGTCTTTACTCTCATGTCAGTAACTCTGCCTCTTTTGTTCAACGTTATAACCGGAAGACTGCTAGTCCCTGCTACATTGGAGGTATTAAGGCATTTTTGTTGAATGAAAGACTGAAGGATAAAATAAACAAAGGAAGAAACTTCATGAATTCTGTTGAGGATTTGAAAGCTAACTATTACACTAATGAGAAATTTAAAGCAGAAATGGGGAATTTTAAAGTGCCTCAAACCAGGTACATATCCTTGATGAAGTAGTCCATACCAATTGGAATTAAGAGCCAGTTCAGTTCAGTTCAGTTCGGTCGCTCAGTCGTGTCCGACTCTTTGAGACCCCATGAACTACAGCATGCCAGGCCTCCCTGTCCATCACCAACTCCCGGAATCTACCCAAACCCATGTCCATTGGGTCAGTGATGCCATCCAACCATCTCATCCTCTGTCATCCTCTTCTCCTCCTGCCCTCAATCTTTCCCAGCATCAGGGTCCTTTCAAATGAGTCATCTCTTTGCATCAGGTAGCCAAAATATTGGAGTTTCAGTCTCAACATCAGTCCTTCCAATGAACACCCAAAAGTGATCTCCTTTAGGATGGACTGGTTGGATCTACTTGAAGTTCAAGGGACTCTCATGAGTTTTCTCCAACACCACAGTTCAAAAGCATCACTTATTCTGTGCTCAGCTTTCTTTATAGTCCAACTCTCACATCCATACATGACCACTGGAAAAACCATAGCCNTCTGGGAGTTGGTGATGGACAGGGAGGCCTGACGTGCTGCAATTCATGGGGTCGCAAAGAGTTGGACACAACTGAGCGACTGAACTGAACTGAACTGATATACAAACATATGTATACTTATATGCTAAAAGTGTATTTTGCATAGTTATCTTTGAACTTTAGAAATCATAGAGGTGTCAGGAATGTTTAGGTCTGCTGTTTTTTCTTATCCAGATGAAGGTAAATGTAGCAAAACTCTTAAAATGTTGTGATTTGTCTTCTGCTTCACATCTACTCTCTTCTCACCTTTTTCTTAATGTGAATCCTTCTTTAAATGCTAATATATTCACTAACTGTTCTGTTTATTTAAAAAAGTACATTAATCACTTCTTTGGCTATACTTTAAAATGAATTAATTTCTGTAAACTGATATTCTCAATTAACCCTGACACTTTACTTTTTTTTTTCTTTTTCTGAAACAGAATGCTTTCTCTTTTCAAAGGAATTCAACACCTGAACAATCAGGTGGATATTTTTTTTGTGCCTTTGGTATTCTGAAATACCCAAAAAGGCTTCTTCAATGCTTAGTTGTAAATCAGGATCTTAGACTTGTACCCTTATTCCCTGAAACTTCTAAGTATAGAGAAATGTCTACTTCTTTTTCATCTTCTGAAGTTCATTCTGCTCCATCTTTTTAGCTAGTTTGAGATATATATTTGCATATGCACTTTATTTCCCAGGGAAGAATACGGGAGTGGGTTGTCATTTGCTTCTCCAGGGAATCTTCCCAACTTAGAGATTGAACCAATGTCTCTTGCATTGCAGGCAGATTCTTTACTGACTGAGCCACCAGGGAAGCCCTGTTTAGCTAGTTTTAACCAGTCCAACCTCTCTCCCATGCCTGTTTTATAGTTTCCAATGAATTTCTTTGATTTTTATTGAGAGGCATATAGTGTAGTAGTGGATTTTAGAACCCAACTTCCTCATTTTGAATTCTGGCTCTGCTGTGTATGAGCTATGTGATTTTGAATGGTTTGTTCACTTTTCTGTCCCTCAGATACTTAAGTTCTCATAGAATTACTGTAAGAATTAAATGAGTTAATATATGTAGTTAGAACAGCGCATGTTCAGAACAGAATATGTTCTTGCATGTTCTTGGCATGCAAGAACTACTATTTAAGTAATTGTGGCTATTGTTATTAGTTATTTTGGTTGGTATTTGAGGATTTTTATGTGTATTGAAAGAAGCCATTATGACCTACATCTGACATAATGTTTTCTAACTTTATGTTATAGTAAGAAGACATTTTTAAGTCTATAATGCAGATATCTGTTGAAAGTAGACAGCAACTTTGCTTTTTCTTATGCCAGCATTATTTGCAGTTTTGCTATATTTTAATCAGAAGTCTCTTAAAGGTTTTCTGAAAGAAATATCATCATATCTTTTCCTGTATTATGTGACACAGTCACAATTTAAAATTTTCCCTTTCTAGCTTTTCTAATAATTCTCTGTTAGAGTACATAGACTCCCCATTAAAGGAATTGGTTCTCTACATTAATGACTCAGTTTTTAATTGAAGTATCGGAGAAGGCAATGGCAACCCACTCCAGTACTCTTGCCTGGAAAATCCCATGGATGGATAAGCCTGGTAGGCTGCAGTCCATGGGGTCACAAAGAGTCAGACACAACTGAGCGATTTACTTTCACTTTTCACTTTCATGCAACCCTCTCCAGTGTTCTTGCCTGGAGAATCCTAGGGATGGCGGAGGCTAGTGGGCTGCCATCTATGGGGTTGCACAGAGTCGGACACAACTGAAGCAACTTAGCAGCAGTAGCAGCAGAATAAG
>SJYV01019920.1:130788-185009 GCA_006410875.1 Neotragus pygmaeus
CAGAAGCATGGCTGAAATCTGAGTCATCTCCCAGTGGCTATGCTACCCCATGGATTTACACACTGCCAATGGCTTTGTAAGCTCAGTGCCTGCAGGATATTTGAGCAAATTACTGGTGCTCTCGAGGTTAGGGCAGGTCCAACATTAACAGCTACAAGCTTCGTGGGCACATGTGCATATGGAGGTAGGACTGGGATCTGAGATAATTGCATAGCTCCTACAGCAGGTCCAGGTGCGTGACTATAGCTGTCCTGGAGCCTGACTTCAGCAAATCTGTGCCAATGAATCTGCGCTGGTGACTTTGGGAATACAGTGCCTAAGGAGCACCTAGACCTTCATTCCCATGTTTGAGGTGGGGCTGGGGGCACTGCCCACAGTATACTTTGTGAGCCCACACAACAATCAGGTGGCAGGTGACACCAAGGAGTGCACCTCCCAGTGGACACCTCCTGTAGAGGAACACACAGTGGCTCCTTTCCCAGTAGAAGTACTCCAGTCTTATCTACCTCACACCGCAGCTCAGAAATGGATCTGGGGGTTCCTACTCCAACAACTGGGGAGCAGGCCCCATACCAGACAGGGCTCTGACAGTCACAGAGCAAACAGAAGGCCCTGCTCAACATCCAGGGCAGGCTCTGGTCACCATAATAGCAACCACACCAACAATCAAGGGGATAATAGCCAGCACACACTGAGGAAAGACATGGCAGGCGCCCATATTAAAAACAGCCCTCACAGCAAAAATATTAGATCCATGCAACCAACTCAGGGATGTTTTTGTGGGATATTTCCACATTAAAAGTTGACCATCAAGGCCACAGTAGATAACAGTTTCTCCTAACCTCATAGAGTCAGAGGAATATAAGTAAAATGAAGAAGAGGAACCACTCTCAGCTAAAAGATCAAGAAAATTCTTCTGAAAGAACAAACGATAAAACAGAAGCTGAAGCTCCAGTACTTTGGCCACCTGATGCAAAGAGTTGACTCACTGAAAAAGATCCTGGAGCTGAGTCAGATTGAAGGAGAAGAAGCGGTTGGCAGAGGATGAGATAGATAGTATCACCAACTCAATGGACTTGAATTTGAGTAAATTCCAGGAGACACTGGAGGACAGAGGAACCTGGTGTGCAGCAGTCTATGGGGTTGCAAAGAGTTGGACATGACTTACCAACTGAACAACTACTCTCTCTAGTCTACCAGATCCCAAATTCAAAAAGGAGGGAATAAAATACTGAAAGAATTAAGGAAGACTATCAATAGAAATGCAGATTACTGTAAAATGTAACTAGAAGCTATAGAGAAGAGCGAATTAAAATTTAAAAACTTATTTGCCAAGACAAAAGTCAAGCTAAAGGCAGTAAGTAGCAAAATGAATAACGCAGAAGAACAAATAAGTGATCTGGAAGACGGAATAATGGAAATCACCCAATCAGAACAGCAGACAGAAAGACAAATGAAAAAATGAAAGCAATATATGAGACCTATGGAATAATATAAAGCATGCCAATCTATACACACAAGGAATGCCAGAAGGTGAAGAAAAGAAAAAAGAGGATGGAAACTAAGTTTACAGAAATGATGGCTAAAAACTTCCCAAACCTAAAAACGAAAGAGATATCCAAGTAGAGCAAGCACAGTGAGTCCCAAACAAGATGAACCCAAACAAACCTACACTAAGACATATTATAATTAAAATGGCAAAAGTTAAGTGTAAAGAGAGGATTCTAAAGTCAGAAAGAAAAGTAAAATAAAGTAAAAATAATAATAATAATAATAAATAAATAATAAAGTCAGAAAAAGAAACACAAAGAGTTAGTTACAAAGGAACCCCCACAGGCTATCAACTGATTTCTCTACAAAAACATCACAGGCCAGAAGAGAGTGGCAAGATATACTCAAAGCCTTGAAAAGGAAAAAAATTTTTAACCTAGGATATTCTAACCAAGATTATCTTGTTGCTTAGCAAAAAAGAAAAAAAAATAAAAATAAAAATTATCTTGTAGTTTTAGCAAAAACTAAAAAAATACAGCAATATTAACCTATTCTAAAAGAAATATTGAAAGGCCATTTCTAAGTAGAAAAGAAGCAAGAAACTATAGAAAATGAAAAATCACAATTGGAAAGTAAATCATTTAAATAAGCCAGTAGACAGATTTAAAAAAATAATTTCCATGAGAGTGATGGAAACTACAATGAACAGAAAAAGGATAAGCATGAAAATATAAAAGACATCAAAATAATAAAATGTGGAGGAAGTGAGTGAGAAACTATAGATTTATTTTTTATTATTTTTTTTATTTTATATTTTAAATTTTATTTAATTTAATTGGAGGCTAATTACTTTACAATGCTGTAGTGGTTTTTGCCATACTTGACAGGAATCCACCACAGGTGTACATGTGTTCCCAATTTGAACCCCCCTCCCACCTCCCTCCCCATCCCACCCCTCTGGGTCATCCCAGTGCACCAGCCCTGAGCACCATGTTTCATGCTTTGAATCTGGACTGGCAATTTGTTTCACATATGAAAATATACAGGTTTCAAAGCTATTCTCTCAGATCATCCCAGCCTCGCCTTCTCCCACAGATTCCAAAAGACCGATCTGTACATCTGTATCTGTTTTGCCTTCTCACTTGTAGGGTTATCATTACCTCTTACTAAATTCCATAAANTTTTTTTTTTTTTTAATGCAAATAGACTCCACTATAATTACCATTTCTTTTGGTAGTCATGGAATAAATACAGCCTTAAAAAGAGGCATCATGGAATACAGTTTATGTTTCTTGAAAAGATAAAAAAGGCTTCTCTCACCATCATCCCAGTGCATGTAGTAAAAGTCCTTATACCAGTTTTGAGGATTTAGAGTTTCTAGGATTCCAAAGTTTTTTAAGCTGAAGCAGAAAACAGTTAACAAGGTAAATTTCATATAGAGTAAACGCACAGTTTAGCCAAAGCTGAGCATAAGCATTTTGTGTCACTTTCTGTTTGTGATCACAGGTGATGCTGTTCCTTCCAGTTACTGAATGGTTGCTAATTATAGGTCATACAAAATTAATCTATCAGAAGAGAAGGGAGCATTGGAAAATAGTCATCTTTAGTGAGCTGGCAAGGATGATGTGCAATTTTAAATGACAGGGGTCATCCAGGAAAGCAAAGAATCGAGTATAAGAAAAAGAAAAATCAAAGCACTGTAAAAATCATGCAGATCTAATACTAAAGAATGTTTTGGCGCTTGGGCTTAAGACTGGAGATGTACATTATAGAATTATTAAACTAATGACCTAAAGTAAGAAGGACCATATTAAGAAGCTTTGATTTTAGTTGTTTGCTATTGAAAAATCAGTCTATTGCTCATTTATATTGGCATGTGAATAGGGAAGGAAGACTATTTTCAAAGTTTTGAAATTGAATTTACAGGTTGAGGCCATTGATACAGTTTGCTCATAGGTACAATTTGACCTTATGCCCTCTCAGATATTGGAATTAAATATTGATTCTAGTGAGATTCCAGAATTTTAAAACCTTACATTTTTAAAGTTTCTTACTTTACTGTCTCTCAACAGCAAGGAAATTTTATTTTATTAATATTAACCAAAAAACCGCAATGATGTATATTTCTTGTATTATATATTTAGTGTTAGGGGAAATGATATGACAAGGAAATATTTGACAAGGGCGTAGGATTTTATTTGAAGTGCGGTTCTATGATAAATGTGATATATGCCAGGTCAGGTATTAGTTATTCCTAGGCAGAAAATAATGGTAGGTTATTTCACTATTTAAATAGCGGATAGGTGGTTCCTGGGCTCTGTCCATTTTGCATTTTTATTCAGCCTTTGTGGAGCTGGCTCCTTGCCTTAGGGACAAGACATGGAATTAAAGACAAAAACCAGGTGCTGAGTGATTTCATGGCTAGAATAGTAGCAGGCAAAATTGGGATATTTCTTTATGAGTTTTACCTTTCCGTTTCATGTAGAGTGAATCCCAGGCTAATTTTATGTTTAGAAAGATTTTTATCTTAACACATATTTGAGAAGATTTTCAGCCCAGACAGTGAAGAACCTGCCTGCAATGCAGGAGATCCCAGGTTCAATTCCTGGGTCAGGAAGATTCCCTGGAGAAGGGACTGGCGATTCACTCCAGTATTTTTACCTGGACTATCCCATGGACACAGGAGCCTGGCGGACTATAGTTCATGGGGTTGCAGAGAATCAGACTCAACTGAGCGACTAACATACTTTCAAGTCTAGAGTGCATTCATATGAGCTGTATATACCACAGTTACACACAGTTATGTGTGGGAAGAAACCCTTACATTTAAAAAACAGTAAGGAAATCCAGAGAAGATAGTCAAAGAGATGGCAGGGGGTTACAACATGTTTATCTCTGCTTCTTAACCAAGAGCAGAGCTTGACTCATATCTGGTACTCCCTGAAGGTTGGTCAAGTTGAATTGATTGTTAGAATGACTCCTCCCCTTTAAAAGGAAGAATTCAGCTATAGTCTCTGAATTACGCAATCACCACCTCTCCCTCCCCCTCCACTGTTTTTTCTGTAGACTTGACACTGTATTATAAGCTTAAAAATGAGAATATCATATTTACCTTCAAGATTTGCTTGAAAATATAAAATGTAAGGAGGAAACAAAAATGTATTAGTTTTATGTAGATCCCTGGGTGGCCCTGCACTTGGATTTGGTATTTACGTTTACATGGTAACTGAGCAAATGCCAGGTTGACAGGTCTTTTATTCAACAGGCAGAATAGCTGGTAATGGTTAAAAGTAACCTAAAATAGCACCACATTTAGTTTATAAAGATAAATTAGCATTTATAATGTCTCCCTCTTCAAAGTGTTAACCATATTCCAACATGTATTGTAAGAATAGGAATTAAATGGTGGTTTTACTGTGGTGTTTTATTGGGCATACAAATTCTACACCATACGAGCAGGTGTATTATTTGCTTAAAGTGTGACACTAATTCTTTGCCTGAGATATTTTTACCATAAAATTAGGATTAGGAAGGGAAATTATATGATGATCTGCAATATTCATTTTTGAAATATTTACCATACACTTGAGATGAGAAATTGCTTAAAATGACATGGTGACCAGTGGTATAGCAGCTCTCTTGCTTAGAGCAAAAAACGGCTTTAACTAGAGCAGCATGTCTATTAGTAGTAGGGAAAAGGTAACAGCAGGGAATAGCTTATTTAGATGTGATCGTGCTCAGTTCTCCCATTTGGCAGATGTGGAAACTGAGGCACAAAATACTAGTGTCTTGAAAAGCAAGTTATAAGAACATGGCAGTTATATTTTAGAGCATCTTTTTTAGGATGTAAGAGCAGATTATTCTGTATCAAGATCTGTTGTTTGAGTTTCTGATGGAATATGAGACAGACTTCTCCTTCAACACTCGAGGGAAATGAGGGGGAGCTGAGAAGAAATCTCTGAGAGTGAACTTGTGATGAGCAGGAGAGGGGATGCTGTCTGGCTTCTCTCCGGCCATGGCCAGGGCTGGTGTGGTCCAGTGTGGGATAGGCTTGGCAGTACTTAAGAAGCCGCTGTTGTACTGTGGTCGCTCATTCAGAAGGGCATAACAGTTATGGGACATCACAGAGGAAAGACGTTTGTTTCAGGAAGAATGGATGGATTCGGGCTGTGGAAGGGCAGAGCAGGGTCTCTGGGGAGGAAGAGTGAGAAATTGTACCTGCTTCCATTATTAGATCATCCTTCCCAGAGTCTAAAATGTATCTTCAGCTGATACTGCAAATTCATGTTTCTGAAATTAAACATATCTAAGTTAGGTAATTATTACGATGATAGTGTCATTTCCCTGTCATCTCTGGTGAAAATCTAATAGGGAAACCTGTGATGGCCCCAAATCAACTTGCCTGCTAGTTAAAAGTTCATTTTGCACCGTCAACGGGCACCCTTGCCAGTGATGAACTTGACAAGGCTGCTGGGTCTGTGTTGGGTTCTTAGCCTGTCTCCCTCTTCTGGGTGCTGCTTCCCCGAGTGATGGGACCATCCCTCTCTCTGCCTGCAGAACAATCGACCATGACCACCGAATCGGGATCAGACTCAGAATCCAAGCCGGAGCAGGAGGCGGAACCCCAGGAGGCGGTGGGGGGCCAGGGGGCGCAGCCGGGGGCGCAGCCGGGCCCCGAGCCGCCCGCCGAGGAGCAGCCCCAGGCGCCAGAGCAGTTCGAGGAGGCCGCAGCGCACAGCACCCCTGTGAGGAAGGAGGTGAGCCCGCATCGCCCCGTACCTCTGCCATTCCAACCTAGAACCATGAATGAATGCTGAGCTATTCCAGGCTTTGCTCTGACCTGGGTCTCAGCACTAGCAGGAACATGGGGGGTGCAGGGGAGGGGGAGGAATCATCTGCTTGTCCTCTTCTGTTCCCCAGGCAGATGGACACTTAAGCTGTTTTAAGACTTTGAGTGAATGACATTCCACAGCCTTGCTTGGTAACGCCTTCCTTTGCTGAAAGCACTTCAGCTTACACGGAAATCTGGACTGCGGGTCCACAGTTTTATCTGAGTCTACAGGGAGGCTAGACCCTGAACTGGCAGCTCTAATTATGCTCCCAGTTGTTTATTTAAGCTTCTGGTGGCTCAGACCGTGAAGAATTCGCCTGCAATGCAGGAGACCTGGGTTTGGTCCCTGGGTCCAGAGATCCTCTGGAGAAGGGCATGGCAACCCACTCTAGTATTCTTGCCTAGAGAATGAATCCCCACAGACAGAGGAGCCTGTTGAGCTATAGTCCATGGGGTCGCAAAGAGTCGGACATGACTCAGCGGCTAAGCATGTACACACTAATTCAGAACTATCTAACGTTTCCCCGGGGGCTACTCTGACCTTGAGGTTACCAGCTATCCCTAGTAGGTGTTCAAGCTGCTCTCTTTCTCTCTGCCATGGACATATTCAACTTTGTTACCTAAATGTGTTTAAGTTGTCATGGATAATGTGACTATTCCTTTTAAATTTTTTTCCTACAAAATGTAAGGCATGATTTATACCTGGGCTTTGAATGAATCCATATTTAAATTTTTTTGTCTTCAAAATTGAAACCTGGGATCCGTATGTTTTAGGATGCTGACTCATGGGTTAAGGGAATCTGGGAATCTCTACATGTGGTTGCCCTTTAACAGGTTGAAAGTATCTGTGTCAAGCCAGAAATTTTAGAGGATGTCAAAAGGAGACATGGAGTCCCCATGCCTTTTTTAAAACACAACACATAATTATAACATTAAATTATGTGTTGACAAGCCTGATTGTTTTCTTTTTTTCTTTTCTCATGGTACTTAAGTTCTGCTTTTAAATTCTATAAAGAGTCCTGTTGGAACTTCCCTTGCGGTCCAGTGGCTGACTCTGCACTTTGAAATGCAGGGGGCATGGGTTCAATTCTTGCTCAGGGAACTAAGATCTTGCATGTGGTGTGGTAGGGGGTCAAAAGGAAAAGAATAACATTTATTTTCATGCTCTGTCTGATCTCAGACGTTTTGTAAAGGGAGCTGTGGGTTAGCCTTTACCTTTTGTCAGGTAGAATCTAAGGAGCAGGTGGTGTCATCCTGGTTTCCCTTACCTTTTCTTTTTGTGTAGACATGATGGTGGTAGGGTTTTGTTTGTTTGCAGATCTTCAGCAATTTTAAATTATTAGGCTGGATTTTCCTATCCTCTTCACTCTGAAATGAAATAAACATGAAAGTGTGGAGAAGAGTTTCTATACCCAAATATAATTAGACATACATAGTTAATAAATGGATTGACTTTCTATACTCAGAGACTGGAAACTAAAGAGAAGAGTGACTGCAAACCACTTTTCTTCTGTGGTTATCTCAGTGTTTCCAGAACTCTTTTCAAGTCCTCTGGACGTCAGCTTGCTCATTTACAAAATGGAGAGGTCAGAAAAGAGAATTTTCTAGAAACATATCTTTCTTTGGAATTTTGAGAGTGTATTTGCAGACCAGTAGAAGCAGTGGCTGGGCCCATGGGTTGAATATGCATTGGTGGTGATCTAACAGATAGCAGAGGGGTAGAAAAAGTCATGGGAGAGCAGGGCACAGGGAGATGCCAAGGGGACTGACTCAAGGGAGACTGGTACTGTTCTGTAGGATCGCTCCCTCTTAAAGTTCTGAGCCTAGCTTGGACTGGACTGTTAGGCTTTGAAGCAGATTAAAGCCTTTGAACAGATTTGATATTTTCTTCATCTGGTCCCATCACTTCATGGGAAATAGACGGGGAAACAGTGGAAACCGTGTCAGAATTTATTTTGGGGGGCTCCAAAATCANGTTGGATCTCCTTGCAGTCCAAGGGACTCTCAAGAGTCTTCTCCAACACCACAGTTCAAAAGCATCAATTCTTCGGTGCACAGGCTTCTTCACAGTCCAACTCTCACATCCATACATGACCACTGGAAAAACCATAGCCTTGATTGGATGGATCTTAGTCGGCAAAGTAATGTCTCTGCTTTTGAATATGCTATCTAGGTTGGTCATAAATTTTCTTCCAAGGAGTAAGGGTCTTTCAATTTCACGGCTGCAGTCACCATCTGCAGTGATTTTGATGACCCCCCAAAAGTAAAGCCTGACACTGTATCCACTGTTTACACATTTATTTCCCATGAAGAGATGGGACCAGATGCCATGATCTTCCTTTTCTGAATGTTGAGCTTAGTATACTTTATTGGTGTTTTTCTTTGGCAGATACAATAGACCAGTTAGACCTAATTGATTTATTTTTTAGAATGTGTTTGAGCCTATATGATTATCAGTCTAAAGAAAATAGCAGGTATCCCTGGTGGCTCAGTGGTGAAGAATTCACCTGCCAGTGCCAGAAATATTGATTTGATCCCTGATCCAGGAAGATCCCACAAGCCACACAGCAACTAAGCCACAACTATTAAGCCTGTGCTATAGAGCTCAGAAACTGCAACGACTGCATCCACCTGCTCCAACTACTGGAGCCCACGCATCCGGGAGCCCATGCTCCACAACAAGAGAAGCCAGCACAATGAGAGGCCTGCACGCTGCAACTAAAGGGTGTCCCCTGCTTGCCACAGCTAGAGACAAGTTCATGCAGCACTGAACACCCAAACACCCAGCACAACCAAAAATGAATAAGTAAATAAAACTGTTGAAAAAAAGAAAATAGGTAATGGGTTACCATACTTGAAAAACAGGGTAACCACAAATCAAAAACACACAATACATTCACAAAAGCCTAAAGAAAAGAACATGAGCACAACACAAGAGAAAACCATCAAACTACAAAAGGAAAAACAAAAAGAAAGGAACAAAGAAGAAATACAAAATCATCTAGAAAACAAGGTTTAAAATGGCAATAAATTCATACTTATCAATAATTACTTTAAATGTCAATGGACAAAATGCTCCAATCAAAATACATGGAGGGACAGACTGGACAATAAAACAAGAACATATAATATGCTGCCTATATCAGATCCACTTTAGGGCAAAGGACACATATAGATTGAAAGTGAGTGGATGGAAAAAGATATTTTTTGCAAATAGAAATTACAAGAAAGTGGGGGTAGCAATACTCATATCAGATGAAACAGGCTTTAAAACAAAGGCTATAAAGAAATATAAAGAGGGACAGTACATAATCATAAAGGGATCAATACAAAAAGAAAATATTATACCTGTTAATATATATGCATCCCAATATAGGAGCACCACATGACTGAACGACTGAACTGAACTGAAACACATAAATACTAACACAGCCATGCTACACTCCACGGGGTTGCAGAGCTGGACACAACTGAGGAACTGCACAACACAGACATAAAGGGAGAAATTAAAGGGAATACAATGAAAGTAAGACTCTTTAACACCCCGCTGGTATCAATGGACACATCTTCCAGAGAATCAATAATGCAACAGAGACCCTAAATGACACAATAGAATAGTTAGATTTAACTGGTATTTTCAGAAAAGTGCATCCAAAGAAAAAGAAACCAAAGCCAAAACACATTCTTTCCAAGTGCACATACAACACTCTCTAGAACAGATCTCATACTAGGGCACAAAACAAGCCTCATCATGTTTAAAATCATAGAAATTATTTCAAGCACCTCTTCTGGTCACAACTGCATGAAACCATTTACAGTAATCAACAAGAGAAAGAGAAATGAGAAAAAAATTCCATGGAGAATAAACAACATGTTACTAAAAATCCAATTGGTCAACAATAAAATAAAAAAACAAATTTAAAAAATACCTTATGCCAAATGACAATGAAAACACAACCATACAACATCTATATAAGGTAGCAAAAGCAGTGCTTAGATGGAAGTTCAAAATGATATAAGCCTTCCTTAAAAAAAAACAAGAAAAATCCCAAATAAATAATCTAAGCTACCACCTAAAAGAATTAGAAAAATAAGCACAACAAAACCTAAAGTTAGCAGATGGAAGTAACTAATAAAGATTAGAGAGGAAATAAACAAAATAAAGATTTTCAAAAATAGAAAAAAAATCAGTGAAGCCAAAAGCTGTTTCTTTGAAAGGGGGGGAAAAAAATCAACCAATCCGTGGCCAGGCACACCAAAAAAAAAAAAAAAGAGACAGGCCCCAAATGAAAAAATAAGAAATGGAAGAGGGGAAGTAACAACTGATATCATAGAAATACAAAAAAGACATAAGAGAATACTATGAACAATTACATGTGAACAAAGTGGACAACCTAGAAGCAATCAGCAAGTTTCTAGAAACATACAGCCCACCAAAACTGAACCAAGAAGAAATAGATAATTTGAACAGACTAATCGCTGGAAGTAAAACAGAATCTGTAATTTTAAAAACTCCCTGCAAACAAAAATCCAGGACCATTTAGCTTCACTGGAGAATTCTACCAAACATATGGAGAAGAATTTATATTGATTCTTCTCAAACACTTCCAAAAGATTGAAGAGGAGGGAACACTCTCAAAGTTGTTCTACGAAGCCATCATTCAGTTTAGTTCGGTCACTCGGTCGTGTCCAACTCTTTGTGACCCCACGGACTGCAGTACACCAGGCTTCCCTGTCCATCACCAACTCCCAGAGTTTACTCAAACTCATTTCCATCGAGTTGGTGATGCCATCCAACTATCTTATCCTCTGTCATCTCCTTCTCCTCCTACCTTTCCCAGCATCAGGGTCTTCGTCAATGAGTCACTTCTTCAAATCAGGTGGCCAAAGTATGGAAGTTTCAGCTTCAACGTCAGTCCTTGCAATGAATAGTCAAGACTGATTTCCTTTAGGATTGNTCCTTCTCCTCCTACCTTTCCCAGCATCAGGGTCTTCGTCAATGAGTCACTTCTTCAAATCAGGTGGCCAAAGTATGGAAGTTTCAGCTTCAACGTCAGTCCTTGCAATGAATAGTCAGGACTGATTTCCTTTAGGATTGACTGGTTGGACCTCCTTGCAGTCCAGGGGACTCTCAAGAGTCTTCTCCAACACCACAGTTCAAAAGCATCACTTCTTCAGCACTCAGCTTTCTTTGTAGTCCAACTCTCACATCCATGACTACTAGGAAAACCAAAGCTTTGATTAGATGGACCTTTGTTGGCAAAGTAATATCTCTGCTTTTTAATATACTATCTAGGTTGGTCACAGCTTTTCTTCCAAGAAGCAAGTGTCTTTTAATTTCACTACTGCAGTCACCATCTGCAGTGATTTTGGACCCCCCAAAATAAAGTCTCTCACTGTTCCCATTGTTTCCCCTATTTCGCATGAAGTGATGGGATGGGATGCCATGATCTTAGTTTTCTGAATGTTGAGTTTTAGGCCAACATTTTACTCTCTTCTTTCAGTTACATTAAAAGGCTCTTCATCTAGAACCAGACATTCTGGAATGTGAAGTCAAGTGAGCCTTAGAAAGCATCACTACGAACAAAGCTTGTGGAGGTGATGGAATTCCAGTTAAGCTATTTCAAATTCTGAAAGATGATGCTGTGAAAGTGCTGCACTCAATATGCCAGCAAATGTGGAAAACTCAGCAGTGTCCACAGGACTGGGANCCTCACCTTTCACCAGTTTACGCTAGACCTGGACTGGCCCCTCTCTGATCTATTCCCCCTTGCCTGAACTTCCTTGAAGTCTGCACGTTGTTTGTTTCAAGAATATGGAAGGGAATTTCAGAGGGCGCAGTGCATGGGATTGGGCAAGCTGTCTAGAGCGCCTGGGGGAACAACAGTGTAAAGGGACCACCATGATCCAGCAGGACCCTGAAAACAGCCAAGGCAGCTGTAGACTCAGCCCTGGGAACACCAGGAAGAGGTCTAAGGGGCCCCGCGGAGTATGAGGGTAGAAGCCCAAAGGCAGACCCGAGAACTTAGCCCAGCAGAGGTCAGCTCCCATGGGACACCTCCAGCCAACACCAGCGTGGGAAGGACACACCCTCACGAAGTCCACTGCACATCTGCAGGACAACTAGGGTGAGGACACACAGCTGGGTTCCAGTCCCAACTTGACCACCTTGTGACGTGAACTGTTTTTTCTTTCCTAAGTCACAGTGTCTTCACCTGCAAAACGCATAGGACTTCATAGGACTGTTTCAAGAACACACCAGAACACCTGTCCCACAGAAATGCTGAGCAAGGGTCTGCTTGGCCCAAGGGTCTGCCTTCGCCCCTGTGTGGAATTATTAACTTCGGACTGCCCCCTATAGTTCGCATTCCCTTATTTCATCATTTCATGCTTAATATTTTAGCTTCTGGGAGGCCGTAGGTACTATCATTTACTTGTTTTTAGCCCTTTTGCCTCTTCCCTACTTTACCCTGTGCACCTTGAATATACTTGTTATCATCACTTTATTCCCTTTAGTAGTTTCTTGGGCTTCTCAAGTGTTACTTATCTTTCAATTACTCTGGTGTATCCTTTTAGTCTGCCTTTTATTATGGGATCTTCGGGCTCATTTTGCCCCATTCCTCTACAGCATTTTAGCTAACTACCACTCTGCTCATTCTCAGTGATCCAGCCACCACTCAGATGGCTCCAGATTTATGAGGATGGATACATATGAAAGAGCAGAGAACAACAGCAATGCTGACAATAAGACGCAACCGCAGGTAGAAAGCAATATCAGGTGTTTGCCCACATGATGGTGCCGAGGCGGCAATGGTACTGATTTTTTTTTTTAAGTTTTACCTACTTATTTGGCTGCACAGGAGTCTTAGTTGGGGCATGAAGTATCTTGAGTTGCGGCATGTGGGGTCTAGTTCCCTGACCAGGGATTGAACCCAGGTTCCCTGCATCGCCCTTCATGTGGCTGTGGGGCTGCTGCCTTGACTCCCTGTTCAGGAGGGGAACAAAATGGAGCAGGAACTCTTCCAGTTTTTCTCCAATGCACCAGACTAACACTTTCAGGATGGAACAAAGAAGAATTTTATCTCCAATCTAAAGAATAAATTGCCCATGACATTCTGGGGAGGGGGGGGGATCAAGTTGATAGAATGATGATAAGGACAACACTGTAACAGTCACCACCGCACGTCTGGCCCTCTGCGTGGCTCTGCAATAAGCCAATGCCAAGATGCTGTAAACAGCATGTCTGGTTTGGAGTCCCAGCTGCAGCACTGGCTGGCCCCGAGACCTTGGCTGGGTTACTAACAGTTCAACCCTCAGCTTTCTCACCTGTGAAATGGGAATAACCATGATGCCATCCTCAAACATATCCTATGACAATTATATCAAAAGCACCTGTCATAGTGAATGGCACTTGGAAGGTCCACAGAGTATGTGTTATCACCATCAGAGTGAGATTTAAAATACTCAATATCTGAGATGGCATGGCAGTAGCCAATCACCTCAGAGGCCAGCCAGGAGCAACTGGTTTGATCCTAACAGGACATACCAGCTATCAGTCCTGAAGCATTATTTCCACCCCACCAGGTACTAAGGTGAGCACTGGGCATGCATTATCTCATTTAATTTTCACAGCGAGTTGGCTTTATTATATTATCTATTGAAATACATCCAGTTGCATATTTACAAATAAGACTGTGCCTATAAAATCAGAGTTATAGGTAAGAGACTTAACATATACCTTCCTACTGCCCTAATGACTCTTGGCATATGAATTTCAGGTTGCTTTGTCTGGGGTTTTTTTGCCTTCATTATATAGTTCTTTCTTTTACCTAATGATTTTCTCAATAGTCTTTGGAAAGCAAGGATAACGGTCCGTGATCTCAGTTTCTTCATCTATCAGATAGGTAGGCACAAACACTATCCTCTCTTTCTGAGTCTCCATCGCTCCACCCGAACCAACCCTGGGAATACCAAAGGCTTCTCAAGCCAAGACTAAGTCACACAAATTGGACATCAGACACTCCTGCTAATCCCCAGCCAGCACGTCAAGGTCTCAGGTCTCAGGTCCCCATTCGCCTTGCTCTTGAGCAGATTTCAAATTCAGCCCCCAATGATATTGGCTCGAAGCAGTTTGTCCAACACCCCCTTGCAAACCTCGCTTGCCCTGTTTCCTCCTGTCCTCCTGCAAGAGCTGTGCTGCGTTGCTGCCTCCTGGAGTTTATTTGACTTTCTGTCACCCACGTGATGAGGTTTCCAGTGTTACAAATAAGTGACTGCTTATTAATTAGTATTATTAGACATGCGCTATGCAGCGCTGACAGTAACACAGCATCTCCAAGAAGAGAACTTATACAGAAAGAGGTTAACCTGCAGCCCAGCAAGAGGACACAGGGCCAGCACAGAGTCCAGTGAAGTCAAGAGGCTGCTGCTGCTGCTGCTAAGTCACTTCAGTTGTGTCCAACTCTGTGCAACCCCATAGACGGCAGCCCACCAGGCTTCCCCGTCCCTTGGATTCTCTAGGCAACCCTCCCCAAATCAGAAAGCCGAGCACCTGGGGCGAACCACTTGTCGTGGGAGGGAGGGAGAGCCCGTGAAAGTGAGGTTCACGGCGTGTGAGGACACAAGCCCACGGGGAGCCTGAGCATTCAGGCCCCGAGGGGTCAGTTCCTGTGGAATGTTCCTACTCCAGGCATCCCTTCCACTGGGGTGTCAGCCACTGCCGCCCCTGCCAGCCCAGCCCCAACAAGGCTGCCAGAAAGGCCAGCTCCCAGCAGGGCAAAAAGTCTCTAACTTCCAGCTCCAGTCTACTCTCATTTTCTTTTCCGGCTTACTCCATGGAAATAAAATATTCTCATGTGCTTGCAGCAGTGGAAGCCTCTCAGCCATTTCCCTGAGTTCAGTAGCCCACCGCTAGCTGAGAGAAACCCACACTTGGAACAGGGCTGCCAGCTCCAGCCTGGGGAGAGCCTGGCTGGGATGAGGAATGGCACACCTGGGCTGCGTCCTTTTCTCCCCTGAGCACCCCGGAGCCAGCAACCTGTCTAGACCCATGACAACAGAACATCTCACCAAAAACTTTACAAGAGAAAAACTAGAAGGAAACTCTTTCCTCCCACACTGATCATTTCCAGAGCAGTTCTAGAATTTCCTGCTTGGGGATCACATTTTAACATGGTCTGGGTATATTTGGAGTGTTTAATGGGTTTGAATGTTTGAGTGGCAGGGAGTTACCTATTAATACTTGATGGCTGGTTTAAAAAAATCATCATTTGCTCCATTTATGATGGAAGTTCTCATCTGTTTTAAACTTCATTCCTCCCACCAGATAGATATGAGCAGACAGCTGGCACAGCCACTTTTAGATGAAGTGTCGAGAGGGCAGGACCCACATTTCAGCGTGGTGTAGTGGCAAAGGGTGTGAACTCCAGCTACACACGATGCAGGTTGGAATCCCGCTCTACCCTCTGCAAGCTACAGGACCTTGGGTAAGATGCCTGACCATTCTGCACCTCCTTTTCCTCTTCTGTATGATAGAAACAAGATAGGACCAACCTCACAGAGTCTGCAGGAGGGTTAAATGAACTAATATTTTTAAAGTACTCAAACAGTGGTAGTCATGGTGTAGAGGTTATGTAAAAGTTAATCAAGTAAAAAATAAAACAACTTCCCGTGGGCGCTACTTCCCAGGTGGTACTTCAGTCACTAAGTCATGTCCAACTCTTGCGACCCCATGGATGGTAGCCCACCCGGCTCCTCTGTCCGTGGGATTTTCCAGGCAAGAATACTGGAGTGGGTTGCCATTTCCTTCTCCCGGGGATCTTTCCAACCAGGGATCAAAGCTAGGTCTCCTGCATTGCAAGAGGATTCTTTACTGATGGATCCACCAGGGAAGCCCATAAGATAAATAACTTGTTTCACATCACAAAGCTACCAAGGGACAAATGTGTGTGTGCTTAGTCATTCAGTTGTGTCCAATTCTTCGCGACCCCATGGAGCTTCCACCAGGCTCCTCTGTCCATGGAATTTTCCAGGCAAGAATACTGGGGTAGGTTGCCGTTTCTGACTCCAGGGGATCTTCCTCACCCAGGGATCGAACCTGCATCTCCTGAACTGGCAGGTGGATTCTTTACCACTAGTGCCACCTGGGGACCTCTAACTTCCCAGGAGGCCCTTGATAAAAACTTCATAACAATGGCACTGGTGATGTGCTGGTTCTGGAATATCTCAGGATCATGGGCAGGAAAGATCTCCCTTCTGCTACCATTCCTGGAGGTTCAGTCGGTCCCAGTTCTGATGCCTGTTGCCCCATGTCCTTCCCCAGCCCCTGCTTCCCATCCTATCTCCCTCTCCTGGACAGTGTTCATATCATCCCTGCCCCCTTCAACTGTGCAGTGGTTCAGCCTGAGAGCAGGCAGGGGCGGCAGCGCCAACACTGAGGATTTTGTGGAATCCAAAGCACGCCCCATCCCCATCTTCATCCCCGGCAACCATTCTCTCTGACCCACGCACTAGAACTATTTTTAAACAATATACTTTTGCCTGGTTGTGGAGGGAAAAAAAAAGAAGAAGAAGAAAGAAACACCCTCCCCAGGATTCAAGCTGAAGATGGAATGATTGCCAAATGCTAACAGCTTTTCAAACAGGACGCAGTTAAAAATACGTCTGAAATGGTTTTAACTCAAATTCAAAAAATAGCTTAACCGACTGGGGAGCTGTAGGCAGTGGGGGCTGGGGAAGCTGAAGAGGCAAAGGGATTCCCTTCGGAGGGGCCTAAGGCAAACCTTGCCACAGGAGCACAGGGCAGATGCCTGGTTTCTTTTTCCATGTGAATTAAACCTTTCGAAAACACAGACCAGATCTCCAGGGAAAGCGGGGACACCAGAATGCTTGTTGCGGCTCCACATGAGGAGATATTCTGATATGAGCCAGACCATGTGTCTTCCTGGACCTTCACCATGCTACGTGTGATCGCAGCTGTACCAGTGTTGCCTCTGAGTGTGGCAGGAATGAGAATCTCAGTCCCCGCCCTGTCTCCAATCCCTGCAGACCTGCTCAGTCAGAATCTGCACTTCACCAAGATGCCCAGGTGATTCAAACTCAAATTCAAGTATCACAGGGGCTACCTTGGACTCTATCATGGCACCTTAACCCTAAAAAGGATTGGGTTCAAAATATTTCTCCCCATTTATACTAGGAAACTGAGACCCAAGGAGGGACTCATCTAAGGCCACCAGCTGAGTCAGTCTAACCCTGTCTTTTAGAGTTCCATGCCCTCCCCAAGGACTTAAAGTTCCAAATTAGGGTTCATCATCAGACCTAGTCAAGGACAGCAGAGAATTTCCATTGCTTTATTTCTAGGTGTAAAGGACCTAGAATGTAAAACATCCTCTTAAAGTAATATTTCTCCAAGTAGTTTCAGTAGGTTGCTATACTATCAGACACTCTGTGAAAAAGACTCTATTGTCAAAAATGATCAGGAAATCCATAATGTTCATTAATATATTTAGGTCTCTGAGAAGTAGTACAGAAGAGAAACTTGCTTAACGTTGTTTAATATAGTGTTTTCCAAAGTTATTTACCACAAAACCCTTTTTTTTCCATACAGGAGACCTATTAATATGAATAGCATCATATTCAGAGAAATACTTGTTGGGATTCACTGCCTTTTACTATTTAATCACCTGCTCGATCAGTCTTCAGGAAAGCATAATATTTCATGGTATTTCATGAAGATGGGTGCAGGAGGAAGACTTCCTTTTATAACAGTCCCCCAAATGTCATCAACCTGTGACTGATCACTTTCTGCAGCAAGGAGCTGACTACACACAAAGCAACCCAACTCATCATTTGATGACTCCTATATTTAGAAACATGAAGTGAGGTGAAGTGAAGTCACTCAGTCGTGTCCGACTTTGCAACCCCATGGACGGTACCCTACCAGGCTCTATCTATGGGATTTTCCAGGCAAGAATACTGGAGTGGATTGCCATTTCCTTCTCCAGGGGATCTTCCCAACCCAGGGATCGAACCCGGGTCTTCCGCATTGCAGGCAGACGCTTTACCATCTAAGCCACCAGGGAAGCCCATTTAGAAACATAACTAAGCCCAAATCCTCCTTCTTGCAACATCTTGAGCAATAGTTGCTTAAATTTTATCTTCAGCACCAGTGTGCACAGGGATTTGATCCTTGTTTCTTATAGTTATCCTTCACACACAACTAGTAGTGATAAATTAATAAGTTGTTTCTGTCTTCTATAGTCCAGTTTCAAACATTTCTCAGAATCACAGAATTTAAAGCTTAAAAGTATTCTTTTACCTAACTCCATGATACATATTACCTAACCCAATCTTTTCATTTTACAGATGAGGAAACCGTGCCCAAGAATGACTTGCCCAAGATCAAGCAGTCAGGGGAAACTTAACCTGGGAGACTGGATTTGAGTGTAACAAGGGGCTTGTGTTCTTTTTTTGGTACAAGGGTTTCAGAAAGCTCCTTACCAGGAGCTCCTGTGTGTTTGAGGTTCATGTCTAGCCTCCAAGACTCATCATAGAGAATCACACAGCCTCCCACATCTTTCCTCCTAGTACCCCCGTCAGATGCCACATTGGGGGCCAGATGAGTCACTGAGCTCACCCAGCATAGGGAGCGTGTTCCAGCCTCTCCCCTCCTGGAGTAGCCGAGCTGGGACTGTTCTTCACCCCACACTGCCTCCTCACCACTAATACCATCTGCACCCTCCTTCTCAAGGATCACCATCTGCTTTCCTGATACCACTCAGCCGCCCCCAGCACTTTGCTTGGTTCTCTAACCCACCGCTTAGGCCACCCTTCTTGCAGCTTGTGATTTCCCTTCTCTGTTCTCTTTTCACAGTCTTCATCCACTCATGCTTCACCCCTGCAGCTCACAGCTTCGAGAGCTTGCATGCTTACAGTCTGCTTTCTTGATCTCTCGTGTCAAGCCCCCACTAACCTAGAAATTCCTTCATAGCCCATTGCTTAGGCTAAGATTTGCTTTGAAGCTATATATGTCTGATGAATAAGTAAATGAGGCTTTTACTTTCTGCCCCTTTTCTGTGCCCACTTGGCCTCCCATGTTCTTGAACACCATCACATAAAGCCTTCTTGCCCCTCTTTCTACAAGTATACTCCCTTCCTACAAAGCAGTTAGGGGCTGGGAACACACTAGGGGTTAATTAAATGCTAAGCAATAGTACTAGGTCACATATTTCTGAAGATGACTGCTGCTCCTTTACTCACTGGAAAGGAGGCCAGTGATCACATCTATATAACCATACGCATAACATTTTAAAGTTCTCAATAAATACATGATAAACTTTTTTTTTAAGTTTGGGCATAAGAAGCCCATAAAGATTTCCACTTGTTTTAGTATCTATTATCTCATTTAATATTTGGGGGATTTCTATAAGGCTGGAAAAAGAGGTTCAGGGAAGCAATCCTGATCCAGGGCATTCTGGTTTCCATACCTGTGTGCTTCCCTTTCTTCTCTGCACCCCTAAAGGTATCAACCCAAAGGGCCAAAACCCAGATCCTTCATTTAAATAGAGATTTTCTATTTTCTTCCTCTCCATTCTAATCAGTAGTTCTCCCTTTCTCTGACACTCCCTTTCCCTGTCTACAGCTCCTTGAGAAGACCTTCCTATCCTTTCCATTCTTTACTCCTTATTGGATGTGTGGCAAATACAGGCATTAGGAAACAAAAGTTTTTTTTTTTTTTTTTTTTTTTTTACCAAAGGTTTCTCTGGAAGGAAACCAGAACCCTGTAAGGGTAAGTGTGAAAAACATATTTCAGTGATTAATGCCCTATACACACTGGAGGTGAAAATAGATTTTAGGCAATTGTTGACTAAGAAAATCTCAAAATGTAAAAATTTGGCATGTAACTATGGGGACCAGGGAATCAACCTCTCCCCCCTCCAAATGCTCTGATGCGTCAGCCTCTAAATTCTGAATTAACTGGTTCAAGTCTTCTCTCTGCTTTGCAGTCTCTGATAGTAAGTTGGCCCTATCAATGCCAAACACTGGAAAGAAAATTAAAAGTCTAAAAAATCAACCAATTCGGGTAAATCACCTCAGAAGCACTGAAATATATCAATAGCTGCACATTTTTAGTTTTTGAAGATTAACTCTCCATTTAGCTCATCCATGTTCCATCACCTTTTCTCTAATTTATCTTCCAATTCATTTAACAAGTGTAGGTCACTTCAGAAATTGATGACCCCCACCTCCTCTTAGTACTACCACTTAGGTCTGAAGCAGATGAAGACCATGTTGTGGGGATGGACAAGGTCTCTACAGTAGATATCTTGGTGGGGGGTTGAGGAGAGAAGGTACCCCTTTTACTTCCTGGAAAAGTCAAGAAAAAAATACTCATAGGTCAAGCTAACTACCTCAGTCTCCTAAATCACACCCCAACTTCCTTCATGCCAATCTTCAGTGTCAATGAACATTAATAACAATTCCACTGGAAGGTGAGACATACCAGGCTTACAAATACAGCTCCTAACATCTCTTTGCTTTGTGTCCCAAGAGCTGGTGACCCTTGCTGATCAGAAGTGGTTCTCCATTTAGGTCTCTTTTTTTAAGCTGTATGTTGACTTTTTTCCTTTTAAATTTGCTCTTGCAAATTTCTCCTAATCCACAGGACTTTATTAACTCTCTCCCTTTCTCTGGATTCTCCTCCAAGAGGCCACCATATTATTCTTGGGCATAGATTTGTTTACCGATCATGTCATATTCCAATTAGAAAGAATACAGTAGTAAGAAAGACAAACAAATCTCCTGTCTTTATGTACCTTATATTCTAGTAGGGAGGAGGAATAGAAAATAATAGAGCGCACAAATGCATGAGACACTTTCAAAGAGTGATAGGTTAGTAAGGTTGCTTAGCCGTGTCCAGCCCTTAGCGACCTCATGGACTGTAGCCTACCAGGCTCCTCCGTCCATGGGATTTTCCAGGCAAGAGTACTGGAGTGGGTTGCTGTTTCCTTCTCCAGAGGATCTTCCCGACCCAGAGATTGAACCCAGGTCTACGGCATTATAGGCAGACACTTTACCATCTGAGCCACCAGGGAAGTCCTTCAAAGAATGGTAACTAGTGTGGAAAAAAAAAGTAAAATCAAAGAATTTTATGAAAGTGTCTAGGGGAAAGTAGAGCAGTTTTAGACTATATAGTCAGGGAAGGCTCTTCTGAAAAAAAGTTTATCTGAGTCTTGACTGATAAGAAGTATTCCATCATGAATGAATTTTTTTTTCAGGGTGTTTGGACAAATATTACATGGTAAAATTCCAGCTAAAAGGTAAGTAAAATTTCAGAAATGACATTAAGGTGCATCATACTTAGAAGTCAATCTATAAAAAGAGGTGGGAGGCATTTATTAGAGAAAGGACATGAGAACAGGGGAAAATCAAGCCACCCAAATATTTTTCTGACCTTGGGGGACACGTAACCACTTCCCAGGAAGTTGTAAGCTTCAGGTTTTTATAGCACAGTGATTAAGAGAATGGACTCTAGAAGCAGACTACTCTAAAATCTTGCAATTTACCATCTGTGTGACCTTTAGCATGTTATATAACTTCTCTGTGCTCCACTTTTCTGATTTGTAAAATACTTATAATAAGGGTGTCTACTTCAAAATGTTGTGGTGATAGTTAAACAATTTAATATATGTAAAGCACTCATAATAAGTCACAGAATATAGTATGTGCTGTGTAAGTATTGTCATCATATTGCCAGGTGCATCTTTTTATGAACACCCATGCACACGTCAGCATCAGGCATTCTCCCTGCACACTTATCAGGGCAATCAGTATAGAGATCCCTGTGCAAACTGAGGGATTCAGATCCCAGCAGGAAGCTGATTCAAGTCTAAAGATACTTTCTTTTTTATTTTTTTAACAAAGTCAGAGATGGATATTTAGATTCATGTAGACTTGCAGAGGCCTCTGATTCCTTTAGAACCTACTCAAGTCACACAATGATTCATATAAGCACAAAAGGAGCCCCAACATTCCCATGACTTTCCCCCAGGTTTCTTCTTGGTTCTAACCACTACCTGAAGTCCAGAGTTGTCAGTCGCCAGATATAAGTACTTGTTAGGGGGGTAGACAGCCTTCCTGGAGTCAAGGCTCACCTAATTCCTGTGTGATCTATAAGTCTGTCCTAGGCTCAACATCTAGCACCTTGTCTAGCATATAAAAGGTTCACCCACAATATTTGTGGAATAAGTGAATTGTGGTTCTTTCATCATGTTTGTGCTTCAGGTGGACAATAACATAAACCCTACAATTAATATGTGCATCTGCTTATTTTCTCACCACCACTAGGAAGAAAGCTAAATAAGTGAAGCATTCTAAAAACAGTCATTTGACACCATGAAATAAGAGAAATGTGAAAATAGTAGTTAGTTTTTAGGGCAGATATTCGTTCAGCAAGTCCTCAACTGCTTACTACTCTAGTTTTATCTCAGTCTTCCCATGGGTCAACCATTATTAGAACTGTTTGTGAACAGTTTCTCCTCAAATTCCCTTACAAAAGTATATTATTCGTGGGACAACGAAGAGCTCACAACAGCATCCCTCCTTGCTGCCTCAGTTTTCTCAGCACCACGAAGAGCTCCCAACAGCCTCCCTCCAGGCTGCCTCGGGTTTCTTAGCACCACGGAGAGCTCCCAGGCTGTTGAGCCATTGGGCAGGAGCTGACTTTTCACAGTCCCTGAAAACTCCACTAGGAATTGCAGACTGGTTTTAGAAAAGGCAGAGGAACCTGGATCATGGAAAAAGCAAGAGAGTTCCAGAAAAAACATCTACTGCTTTATTGACTATGCCAAAGCCTTTGACTGTGTGGATCACAATAAACTGTGGAAAATTCTGAAAGAGATGGTAATACCAGACCACCTAACCTGCCACTTGAGAAATCTGTATGCAGGTCAGGAAGCAGCAGTTAGGACTGGACATGGAACAACAGACTGGTTCCAAATAGGAAAAGGAGTACGTCAAGGCTGTATATTGTCACCCTGCTTATTTAACTTCTATGCAGAGTACACCATGAGAAACGCTGGACTGGAAGAAGCACAAGCTGGAATCAAGATTGCCGGGAGAAATATCACCCTCAGATATGCAGATGACACCACCCTTATGGCAGAAAGTGAAGAGGAGCTAAAAAGCCTCTTGATGAAAGTGAAAGTGGAGAGTGAAAAAGTTGGCTTAGAGCTCAACATTCAGAAGATGAAGATCATGGCATCTGGTCCCAGCACTTTATGGGGAATAGATGGGGAAACAGTGGAAACAGTGGCTGACTTTATTTGGGGGGGCGGGGCTCCAAAATCACTGCAGATGGTGACTGCAGCCATGAAATTAAAAGACGCTTNACACCCACCTGCCCAGCCTGCCACTCAGGCCTTGAGAAGGTAGGAGACACAGAACTTCGGTGATGAGGAGAGAGGAAGGCCAGGCCATGCCAGACACCAAGGGAAGCAGCAGAAGCCACTCTTGAGATGCCAGGCTTGTTCGCCAGTGGGACGCAGTGAAGACATGGGCTGCACTGGAGGACAGAGCCCTGGGTCTCTCCGGGTTCAGTCACTAACCAGAGGCAGGGACCTGAGCACATCAGTTAACCCCTCAGAACCTCAATTACGTTTTCTCTAAAAGAACACTAAATGTCTCTCCTTATTATTCCCGTTTCACAGGGTTACAGTGAGAAAGAACCAAGGTAAGGCAGGTTGTAGGAAATGTCATTAAACTAGGACATACCATCCTAGCTTAAGACACACGCTACGCTTTATTATGTTTCACAGATATTACGTTTTTTACAAATTGAAGGTTTCAGCAGCCCTGTGTCAAGCAAGTCTATTGGTGCTATTTTTCCAACAGTTTGCTCACTTCATGTCTCAGTTAGTGGCACCTTTTGGTAATCCTCACAATATTTCACACTTTCCCATTTTTATTATGTTTGTTATGATGACCTGTGGCCAGTGATCTTGGATTCACATCTATTGGAAAATAAATTACATCTTGCGGAAGCTTCAGATAACGGTTAGCATTTTTGCATTAAAGTATTTTGTAATTAAGGTATGTACACTGTTTTTTAGACATAATGCTATTTCACACTTCATAGACTACAGTAGAGTGTAAACATAACTTGTTACATGCACCGGGAAACCAAAGAATCCACATGACTCGATTTATTGCAACATTTGCTTTACTTTGGCGATCTGGAAACTCACGCACAACAGCTCCAAGGAATGCCTGTATGCCCTTCCACAGGTGTAGTCCAGGGCAAGGACCTCGGCTTTCCCTGGCCACTGAGGCATAGGAAAGTGAGCAAGGCCCACCACCAGCAGACGTAACACCTTCTTCTCAGCTCAGCCCAGCTGGGAACTGGGGAGCAGCCAGGGCTTGGACACTTGGGCTTTGTTGGGGTGGGGGGGGTGTTGTACAGGTTCAGGAGATGCAGGCAGTATGGTGGAAGCAGACCAGTCAAAAAGAAAACAGAAGACCTTCTACTAGACGAAGCAAAGAGGCAGAGGAAATGTGCTCTGAAAGAGCAATAGTGATCAAAATAACCTCACTGAACGTCATCGCCTTCCCTTCCACTAGAGAGCTCAGAGCTGCTCCCTTGCAGTCTCTCATCTCCACAGGAAGTGGGGGTCAGAGACAGCCTTCCCTCCGAAGACCAGATGAATACAGAGCGCTTGTTGAATCGGGGGGAAAAACCAAGAGTGGGGCTCCCAGATCCAGGGCCTCGAATCCAGCCTCCTTCCCTTAGAATCTAGGTCTTGAAGAGGAGTATTTAGAGGCAGTTCTCATCCAAGGGAAACTATACCATCAGATGGGGTTGCCTACCACGAGTTAACAGACAGAAAATAAAAATTCATGCCGCAGGACCAGACTTTCATCCATCCAGATGCAAAGAAGGATTTAGGATCCTCCCTGAAATCTTGCCCACCCCCTCCCCACCGTAGCCTAGGAGAACCATGCAGGGGTGACTGGGGGCACCAGAGAACCCTGGGTAAGGGAAGAAACAACAGTGAGGCGCTGGCATGGGGGCGGTTAGGACTGAACCCCTGCTGTTACTACTGCTAGGGCCCTGCAAGAGGCGCGGGGGCTAATGAAAAGTGGGAGACAGATGCCCCCGCGGGATTTGCATCTCTTTCGCTGTTTCTGGAAGGGAAAGAGAATGGTCATAAAAATAACTGAAATGACATCAAATATTTAAATTTCAGCAGTGCAGGAAGAAAGAAGAAAGTGAGATGGAAAATTGCTATAAACAAGGCACAAAGCTGGGCCGTGGCAGGAGGGCTCTTTCCTCTCTGCCTTAGCTGGTGACACCGCCATGCCGTACCACGATGCCACTTGCCAGGTATTCCCAGGAAAGTGCGTGGGGCGGGAAGATGTGCTTTAGCTCATCTCTGAGGGCTGGTGACTTGGGCAGCAGACCCAGGTCGCTGTGGAAGCTTGGCTCTGTTCTGTGGACCAGACTCTACTTGTCACCCTGGCCCACTCTCTCTGGAAGGCACACCGATGGCCATGAAGGGGACAGACAGAAAGGTGGGGGATGGAGTAAAACTGGAAAAACAAAGGGTGGGCCCGCAACAACATCTATGCTCCACGGGCCAAGGGAGGTTCAACATGGAATCTGCAGTGAGTTCTGAGGACAGGAAGGCAGGAAAGACAATTCAGGTCTGTAGCTGATAAAGGAGTTAGAGTGAAATGCACCCTATTCCCTCGTCATCCTCCTCCATTAAATTGTTGTTGTTGTTTTTTAGTTGCTAAGTCATGTCTGGTTCTTTGCAACCTCATGGACTGTAGCCCACCAGGCTCCTCTGTCCAAGGGATTTTTCAGGCAAGAATACTGGACTGGGTTGCCATTTATTTCTCCAGGGGATCTTCCTGACCTAGGGATCGAACCTACACCTCCTGCACTGGCAGGCAGATTCTTTACCGCTAAGTCACCAGGGAAGCCCCCTTCATTAAACAGAGGGGATTAAATAAAGTGGGGGCATGAGAACTCCCCTGGCCTGAGAGTGGGGAGATAGCAGAACAGAGTGGAGAAGCTTAGAGTCATCGCGGCCTGATCAAAGCAAGCTGAGGGTCAGAAACACAGATCTGAAGAGGCGTGTGGCGCTCCGAGCCTGAAACCAGGGAAGCTCGAGGGTCCAAGCACATGGGCTAAGTCAGTTAAAATAAGCAGAAGGTAAGGCTGTAGCTTGCCTTCCACAGTAGACTCAGCAGGCCTTGGTGACTGGGAGGAGCAAGTCTGGACTCTCAGGTTTGGGCAGTGGATCCAGTGAATTAGTGAACTTGTAGACTGTAGGTACCAGAGGGACTACAGGTGTCTAGAGGAAGGATGAGCATCATGGCACAGGAAAGCACCTTTCTCACTGAAAACCTAGAGAACAAAGGGATGGAAGATTAAACTCTGCATAGAAAGGATGCTTTATGAGACTGAGCTCCTTGTCTATGGCAGTATTCAAGTAGCATCCGAGTGGCAGAGACTTCTACAGCAAGGGAGAAGCAATTCTACAAGAATATCTAAGATCTCATGATTGCATTACATTTCTCTTCCTGCTGCTGCTGCTACTAAGTCACTTCAGTCGTGTCCAACTCTGTGCGACCCCATAGACGGCAGCCTACCGCTAAGTCAACAGGGCTCTGCCATCCCTGGGATTCTCTTCCTCCTACCCACCCTATACCCCAGCCTACCGGCCCCCCATAGACATAGTTACACTCAACTACACATGTCATCAAGTTAGTAAGAGAAATTGGCTCAATTTATTGTTCAGTTGCTCAGTCATCTCTGACTGTGACCCCATGGACTGCAGCAAGCCAGGCTTCCCTGTCCTTCACCATCTCCCAGAGCCTGCTCAAACTCATATCCATCATGTCAGTGATGCCATCCAACAATCTCAACCTCTGTCAGCCTCTTCTCCTCCTGCCTTCAATCTTTTCCAGCATCAGGGTCTTTTCTAATGAGTCAGCTCTTCACATCAGGTGGCCAAAGTATTGGAGCTTCAACTTCAGCATCAGTTCTTCCAATGAATATTCAGGACTGATTTCCTTTAGGATGGACTGGTTTGATCTCCTTGAAGTCCACGGGACTCTCAAGAGTCTTCTCCAACACCACATTTCGAAAACACTTGAGCACTCAGCTTTCTTTATGGTCCAGCTCTCATATCCATACTACTGGAAAAACCATAGCTTTGACTAGACAGACCTTTGTCTGTAAAGGAAATCTCTGCTTTTTAATTTGCTGTCTAGGTTGTCATAGCTTTTCTTCCAAGGAGCAAGCATCTTTTACTTTCATGGCTGCAGTCACCATCTGAAGTGATTTTGGAGCCCAAGAAAATAAAATCTGTTTCCATTGTTTCCCCATCTATTTGCCTTGAAGTAATGGGACTGGATGCCATGATTTTTGTTTTTTGAATGTTGAGTTTTAAGCCAGCTTTTTCACTCTCCTCTTTTACCTTCATCAACAGGCTCTTTTAGTTCTTCTTTGCTTTCTGCCATTAAAGTGGTATCATCTACATATCTGAGGTTATTGATATTTCTCCTGGCAATCCTGATTCCAGCTTATGCTTCACCCAGCCCTGCATTTCACATGACGTACTCTGCATATAAGTTAAATAAGCAGGGTGACAGTATACAGCCTTGATGTACTCCTTTCCCAATTTTAAACCAGTCCATTGTTCCACATCCGGTTCTAACTGTTGCTTCTTGACTTGCATACAGGTTTCACAGGAAGCAGGAAAGGTGATCTGACATTCCCATCTCTTTAAGAATTTTCCAGTTTGTTGTAATCCACACAGTCAAAGTTAGTAATAGAAATTGGTTCGATGATGCAGGGGAAATGCTTCAAAAGTATGCAAAAGTCTACTAACATGCAATGATGTATCCTCTCAAATAAAAATCCTATTAATTGTCCATAGTCCAAAAGGAGGTGCAGAGGCTGTCTTCTTTCCCCCAGTTATAACCATCTGGGCATTCTTTTGCCCTCACTGGGGGATAAGAGTCTTGCAGGTCAGCAGCATCTGCCTTGATCCAAAGTGGTACCCTTTGTGATCCAGGAACAGTGCAGCTCAGAACACAAAGATGATGGTGGGATTCCTGCTAGTTGCCTATCCAGTAGCAATCCCATCCTACCTTACAGCCTCCTTCTTCAAGCAAGCCCAACTTTGTTCCATTATCAGTCAACCACAGATTTATGGAAGACTGGTCCCAGCCCTAGGAAATGGATCTTGATTTCAGTTCACGCCAACAAGAGAATTCCACTCCCTTTGCTAGTAATGGTGTGTGATACCATTTTGACCAATGCGACCTGAGGGGAAAGCCTACCCTTCGGTGAAGCTTTCTTTCTGTCTCCAAAACTGGCTTGTGGCTGTCTGTATGTGACACCACCTTGGGGCCATCTTGAGGCCCTGAGGAGAGGCCAACCCAACAGGGTAAGCCAAGACACAAAGGATGGTAGGGTGGGAGGAGAGAAAAGATCTGGAGACATGCTGGAGCCACAGAATCAACCAATCCTGGAATGCCTACAGCCAGACTTCTTATTCTTGGAAGGGACATGATATTTTTCTTCTTATTAAAACCATTTCTAGTTGAGTTTTCTATTACTTGCTACTGAAAGCATTCCAAATGATAGGCACACCAGATCGCTTTTACCTCCAGGGCCTTTGTATGCACTCTTTCCTCCACGACCATCCTCCACTGGGATGTTCATTCATCCTTCATGTTTCGGTAGAGACATCCTGGCTCCCGGAAGCCACCCTTGACCTCTCTCATCAGCATCCCCTGAGTCCTACGCTTCCTTCTCACAGCACTTACCTCTCCGTTCCAGCCTGTCCTTCACTAGGCTGCAAGCTCCCGGAGGACTGGGACCGTGCCCATATTACTCCCTGCTGTATCCCAGGTCTAGCACGTAACAGGCACCCAAACATTTTATTTTTTCAACAGATATTAAGAATAGTTAACGCTTCTTAACCACATGAACCAAGTTCTAAACACCTTGATCCTCACAATCACCAGTGAAATAGGCACTTCATTATGGCCATTTTACAGGTGAGAGAACACACACAGAGAGGCTGATTCACTTGCCCAGGGTCACACAGCTAAAGAGTGCTAAACAAGAATTTTAACACAGGTAGTCTCTTTCCACTACACACTGAACACCTACCTACTATTTGCAAGGCATGGTTGAAGGTGCTGGGAATACAGTGTGACCAAGACTAAGTTCCTGCCTTTGCAGAGCTTACATTTTAACGGGAGGAGACAGATAATAGATAAGTAACAAATGCATATAACTTTAAAATCACAATCTTTATATTTAAATCTCATTTCCCCATTAATCCCTGGTATGACCTTGAGCCAATTACTAACCCCCTCTGAACCTCAACTCATAATCATATGTAGAACTGGACTGATGTGGGAGCAAAATAAGAATACTTGTAAAATGGCTTTTTATACCATCTGTCATATAATAGGGGCTTAATAAATGTTAACGGTTGAATCTGGATCCCAACAAAGTATGAGCCCCATGAAGAGAAGTGAAAGGAGTTTTTGGAACTGGAGAACTGGTTGAAGGAGTCTACAGAGAAATCTGACTGCTCAGTTAGAAAAGGGTAATTTATCTTCTTGGTCTAGAAGGATTCCAGAACCAAGCCAGCTCCCAGCTCCCTTTTCCCCAAGTTACTATCTACATCTGCTGGAGACAAAATAGGGATTGACCAGATTGGGGACCAAGATATCCATTTTTGGTGCTAAATCATCACTCATGACATACGAGAGGCTGCCAGCATGTTTGCGTTAGTAAAGCCTTATCTGGCCTGTCAGGATCTCAATAACGGTCCCAGAGGCCAGCAAGGAGACCATCATCAATAGAATAACCTGGGGTGGACAGTGATGGAAAAATGAACCCTAGGTCCTAATTATTGATGGATCTGGTCTTCTTCTATAACTGCACTGAATTATTAGTACATATTTATTAAGAACCTATTTATTCATTATTTCAGAATGGATAAATGCTAATATGTTTAACTGGTGCTATTTTGAAAATTGTCATCTCTCTCAGCCCATCTTTTTGACTGCCCCAAGGCAAGGGAAAACCAGATATTTACATAGAGTAGAGGAGAGCTCAGGGCTTCTCAGATGGTGATAGTGGTAAAGAACCTCCCCACCAATGTAGGAAACATTAGAGATGCGGGTTCAATCCCTGAGTCAGGAAGATCCCTTGGAGGAGGGCACAGCAACCCACTCCAATGTTCTTGCCTGGAAAATCACATGGACGGAGGAGACTGGCAGTCTAGAGTCCATATGGTCGCAAAGAGTCAGACACGACTAAAGCAATTCAGCACTCATCCACAGAGGAGAGCTACCTGGAATAACAGCAAGTTTGGCCTTGGAGTATGGAATGAAGCAGGACAAAGACTAACAGAGTTTTGCCAAGAGAACACACTGGTCATAGCAAATACCTCTTCCAACAACACAAGAGAAGACCCTACACATGGACATCACCAGATGGTCAATACCAAAATCAGATTGATTATATTCTTTGCAGCCAAAGATGGAGAAGTCCTATACAGTTAGCAAAAACAAGACCAGGAGCTGACTGTGGCTCAGATCATGAACTCCTTATTAACAAATTCAGACTTAAATAGAAGAAAGTAGGGAAAACCACTAGACCACTCAGGTATGACCTAAATTAAATCCCTTAAAATTATATAGTGGAAGTGAGAAATAGATTCAAGGGATTAGATTTGATAGATAGAGTGCCTGAAGAACTGAACGGAGGTTCGTGACATTGTACAGGAGACAGGGATCAAGACCATCCCCATGGAAAAGAAATGCAAAAAGGTACAATGGTTGTCTGAGGAAGCCTTACAAATAGTTGAGAAAAGAAGAGAAGCAAAAGGCAAAGGAGAAAAGGAAAAATATATCCATCTGAATGCAGAGTTCCAAAGAATAGCAAGGAGAGATAAGAAAGCCTTCCTCAGTGATCAATGCAAAGAAATAGAGGAGAACAATAGAATGGCAAAGTACAGAGATCTCTTCAAGAAAATTAGAGATACCAAGGGAACATTTCATGCAAAGATGGNACTCAAGGCTGATTCGTGTGAATGTGTGGCAAAAACCACTACAATATTGTAAAATTAAAAAAAAAAAAAAGAATTGGCCATTCAGCAATCCAAGCACTCACAGTGGTCTTACACTGCTGGAAGTAGAAACTGAGACACACAAGAAAGCTGAAACGATTCTTGAGTTTTAACACCTGGAAGAGTTAAAGCAGAACACTGGCCCACTACACAATTTCACTAGTGAATTTAATCCATGACAAATTCCACTTGAAATGGAAAACAAACTCTCAAACACAGAACATGGAGCATCAGAATGCCAGCCTCTAACAATACCCCAGCTTTAAGCCAACATTTTCACTCTCCTGTTTCACTTGCATCAAGAGGCTCTTTAATTCTTCACTTTCTGCCATAATGGTGATATCATCTGCATATCTGAGGTTATTGATATTTTCCCCAGCAAACTTGATTCCAGCTTGTGCTTCATCCAGCACAGTGTTTCTCATGATGTTCTCTACATATAAGTTAAATAAGCAGAGTGACAATATACAGCCTTGACATACTCCTTTTCCTGTTTGCAACCAGTCAGTTCTTCCATGTCCAGTTCTAACTGTTGATTCCTGACCTGCATACAGGTTTATCAAAAGGCAGGTCAGGTGTTCTGGGATTCCCATCTTTTTCATAATTTTCTACAGTTTGTGGTGATCCACACAGTCAAAAGCTTTGGCATGGACATTAATTAGCCATGGATGTACATGTGTCCGTGATCCTGAACCCCTTTCCCTCATCACTCCTTCTCCCATTCCTCAGGGTTGTCTCAGTGCACCGGCTTTGAGTGCCCTGTATCATGCATCAAACTTGGACTGGTAATCTGTTTCACATATGGTAATATACTTGTTTCAGTGTCATTTTTTCCAATCATCCCTCCCTCATCTTCTCCCACAGAGTTCAAAAGTCTGTCCATTGTATCTGTGTCTCTTTTGCTGCCTTGCATATAGGGTCATTGTTACCATCTTTCTAAATTCCACATATATGCTTTAATATACTGTGTTGGCAGAGAAGGCAATGGCAACCCACTCCAGTACTTTTGCCTGGAAAATCTCAGGGATGGGGGAGTCTGGTGGGCTGCCATCTATGGGGTCGCACAGAGTCGGACATGACTGAAGTGACTTAGCAGCAGCAGCAGCAGCATACTATATTGGTGTTTTTCTTTCTAACTTATTTCAAATAGGCTCCAGTTTCATCCACATCATTAGAACCGACTCAAATGCATTCTTTTAAAATAACTGAATAATATTTCATTGTGTTTATTTACCACAGCTTTCTTATCTATTCATCTGCCAGTGGACATGTAAATTGCTTCCATGTCCTGGCTATTATAAACAGTGCTGCTATGAACATTGGGGTACACGTGTTTGTTTCAGTTCTTGTTTCCTCAGTGTGTAGGCCCAGCATTGGGATTGCTGGGTCATATGGCCGTTCTGTTTCCAGTTTTTTAAGGAATCTCCACTCTGTTAATCATGGTGGCTATACTAGATTGCATTCCCACCAATAGGGTAAGAGGGTTCCCTTTTCTTTGCAACCTCTCCAGTGTTTTGTATCTCCACCTCTGTTTGACTTTTGGATAGCAGCTGTTCTGACAGGCATGATATGGTACCTCATTGTAATTTTGATTTACATTTCTCTGATAACAAGTGATGTTGAGCATCTTTTCGTGTGTTTGTTAGCCATCTGTATGTCTTCTTTGGAGAAATGTCTGCTTAGTTCTTTGGCCCACTTTTTGATTGGGTTGTTTTCCTGATGTTTAGCTGCATGTGCTGCTTGTATATTTTTGAGGTTAATTCTTTGTCAGTTTCTTCATTTGCTATTATTTTCTCCCATTCTGAAGGCTGCCTTTTCACCTTGCCTATAGTTTCCTTCATTGTGCAAAAACTTTTTGGTTTAATTAGGTCTCATTTGTTTAATTTTGCTTTTATTTCCATTACTCTGGGAGGTGAGTCATAGAGGATCCTGCTGTGATTTATGTCAGAGAGTGTTTTGCCTATCTTTTCCTCTAGGATTTTTATAGTTTCTAGTCTTACATTTAGATCTTTAGTCCATTTTTAGTTTATTTTTGTGTATGGTGTAAGAAAGTGTTCTAGTTTCATTCTTTGACAGGTGGTTGACTGGTTTTCCCAGCACCACTTTTTAAAGAGATTGTCTTTTCTCCATTGCATATTCTTGCCTCCTTGTCAAAGATAAAGTGTCCACAGGTGGCTGGATTTACCTCTGGACTTTCAAGTTTGTTCCATTTATTGATATCTCTGTTTTTGTGCCAGTATTGTACTGTCTTGATGAAGGTTGCTTTGTAGTATAGTCTGTAATCAGGCAGGTTGATTCCTCCAGTTCCATTGTTCTTCCTCAAGATTGTTTTGTCCACTGGAGGCTTTTTGTATTTCCATACAAACTGTGAAATTATTTGTTCTAGATCTGTGAAAAATACTGTTCATAGCTTGATAGGGATTACATTGAATGTATAAATTGCTTTGGGTTGTATACTCATTTTCACTATATTGATTCTCATGAACATGATACAGTTCACCACCTATTTGTGTTCTCTCTGATTTCTTTCATCAGTATTTTATATTTTCTATATAAAGGTCTTTTGTTTCTTTAGGTAGATTTATTCCTAACTAAATCATTCTTTTTTTCACAATGGTGAATGGAAATGGAACCTTAATTTCTCTTTCTGTTTCCTCATTGTTAGTGTGTAGAAATGCAAGGGATTTCTGTCTGTTAATTTTATATCCTGAAACTTTACTATATTAATTGATTAGCTATAGTAAGTTTCTGGTCGTGTCTTTATGGTTTTCTATGTAGAGGATCACATCATCTGCAAACAGTGAGAGTTTTACTTCTTCTTTTCCAATTTGGATTCCTTTTATTTCTTTTTCTTCTCTGATGGCTGTAGCTAAAACTTCCAAAACTATGTTGAATAGTAGTGGTGAGTGTGGGCATCCTTGTCTTCTTCCTGACTTTGGGGAAATTCTTTCAATTTTTTACCATTGAGGATAATGTTTGCTGTGGGTTTATCATATATGGCTTTTATTATTTTGAGGTATGTTCCCTCTATGCCTGCTTTCTAGATGTTTTTTTTTTTTTAATCATAAATGGGTATTGCATTTTGTCAAAGGCTTTCTCTGCATCCTTTGAGATAATCATATGATTTTAATGTTTCCATTTGTTAATGTGGTATATCACATTGATTAATTTGTGAATATTGAAGAATCCTTGCATCCCTGGAATAAAGCCCATTTGGTCATGATGTATGATCTTTTTAATATGTACTTGGATTCTGTTTGCTAGAATTTTGTTGAAGATTTTTTCATCTATGTTCATCAGTGATATTGGCCTGTAGTTTTCTTTTTATGTGGCATCTTTGTCTGGTTTTGATATTAGGGTGATTGTGGCCTCATAAATTGAGTTTGGCAGTTTACCTTCCGCTGAAAATTTTTGGAAGACTTTGAGTAGGGGGTGTTAGTTCTTCTCTAAATTATTGGTAGAATTCAGCTGTGAAGCTGTCTGATCCTGGACTTTTTTTTGTTGGAAGATTTTTGATAATGGTTTTAATTTCCCTGCTTGTGATGGTTCTGTTAAGATTATTTTCTATTTCTTCCTGGTTCAATTTTGGAAGTTATACTCTTCTAAGAATTTGTCCATTTCTTCCAAGATGTCCATTTTATTGTCATATAAATATGCTGATAATAGTCTTTTATGATCCTTTATGTTTCTTTGTTCTTTGTAGTGATTTGCCCATTTTCATTTCTAATTTTTTTTTTTTTGAGACTTCTTTTTCTTCTTGATGAATCTGGCTAAAGGTTTTTGTCTATTTATCTTCTCAAAGAATCAGCTTTAGAGTTGTTGATTTTTGCTATAGTCTCTTTTGTTCCTTTTTCATTTATTTCTACCATAATATTTATGATTTCTTTCCTTCTACTATCCCTGGAGTTCTTCATTTCTTCTTTTTCTAGTTGTTTTAGGTGTAGAATTAGTTAATTTATTTGATCTTACTTTTGTTTGTTGAGGTAAGCTTATATTAGTATGAACCTTCCCCTTAGCACTGCTTTTACTGAATTCCATAGATTTTGGGTTGTTGTGTTTTCATTTGTTTCTATGCATATTTTTATTTCTTTATTTCTTCTTTGATTTTCTGGTTATTCAGAAACATGTTATTTAGCCTCCATATGTTTTTATTTTTAATAGTTTTTTAAACTATAGTTACCACATTGTGATCAGAAAAGATACTTGAAACAATCTCAGTTTTTTTTTTTTAATTTAGCAATGCTAGATTTATGGCCCAGGATCTGATTATCCTCAAGAATATTTTGTGTACAGTTGAGAAAAACGTGAAATTTATTGTTTTTGGGTGAAATGTCCTATATATATCAATTTGGTCTAACTAGTCCATTGTATCATTTAAAGTTTGTGTTTACTTGCTAATTCTCTGGTTGATCTATCCATAGGTGTGAGTGGGGTATTAAAGTCTCCCACTATTATTGTGTCAGGGTTAACACCCCATTTCATACTTGTTAAAATTCCCTTACACATTGCTGTGCCCTTTTGTTGGGTACAATAATTGTCTTATCTTCTTCTTGGATTGATCCTTTAATCATTATGTAGTATCCTTCTTTGTCTCTTTTCAGTTCAGTTCAGTCCCTCAGTCCTGTTGTACTCTGTGACCACATGGACTGCAGCACACCAGGCCTCTCTGTCCATCACCCATTATCAGAATTTATTCAAATTCATGTCCACTGAGTCAGTGATGCTGTCCAACCATCTGATCCTCTGTCGTCCCCGTCTCCTCCTGCAGCAGCGTCTTTTCTAATGAGTCAGTTCTTTGCATTAGACAGCCAAAATATTGGAGTTTCAGCTTCAATACCAGTGCTTCCAATGAAAATTCAGGACTTGTTTCCTTAAGGATGGACTGGTCGGATCTCCTTGCAGTCTAAGTGACTCTCAAGGGTCTTCTCCAATACCACAGTTCAAAATCATCCATTCTTTGACACTCAGCTTTCTTTATAGTCCAGCCCTCACACCCATACATCACCACTGGAAAAACATAGCTTTGACTAGACAGACCTTTGCTGGCAAAGTAATGTTTCAGCTTTTTACTATGCTATCTAGGTTGGTCATAACTTTCCTTTCAAGGAGCAAGTGTCTTTTTCGTGGCTGCAGTCAACATCTGCAGTGATTTTGGAGCCCCCCAAAATAAGGTCTGTCACTTTGTCTCTTTTCACAGTCTTTATTTCTAGGTTTATTTTATCTGATATGACTATTACTACTCCCGCTTTCTTTTGGCCTCCATTTGCATGAAAATATCTTTTTCCAGTCCTTCAGTTTCAGTCTGTATGTTTCCCTTTGTTTGAGGTGGGTCTCTTGTAGACCACTTATATATGAGTCTTATTTTTATATATGTTCAGGCAGTCTTTGTGTTTTGGTTGGGACATTAACCTATTTACATTTAAGGTAATTATTGATAAGTATTAGCCTGTTGCCTTTTACATTGTCGTTCTGGGTTTGGGTTATAAACCTTTTCTGTGTTTCCTGTCTAGAGAAGATCCTTTAGCGTTTGTTGAAGAGCTGGTTTGGTGGTGCTGAATTTTCTTAGCTTTTGCTTGTCTGTGAATATTTTGATTTTTCGTTCATATTGAATGAAATCCTACTGGGTTAATCATCTGACTGTAGGTATTTTTCTTCCATCACTTTAAGTGTGTCCTGCCATTCCCTACTGGCATGCAGAATTTCTATTGAAAGATCAACTGTTATATTTACGGGATCTTGTGAGTTCCTTGTTTCTTTTCTCTTACTGCTTTTAATATTTGTTCTTTCTGTTTGATCTTCTTTAGTTTGACTAATATGTGTCTCGGGTGTTTCACCTTGGGTTTATCCTATTTGGGACTATTTGGGTTTCTTGAACTTGGGTGGATATTTCCTTCCCCATTTTAGGGGAAGTTTCCAACTATTGTCTCCTCAAGTATTTTCCCATGGTCTTTCTTTTTGTCTTGTTTTTCTGGGACACTTGTGATTCCAATGTTGGAGCATTGTCCCAGAGGTCTCTGAGATTGTCCTCATTATTTTAAATTATTTTTTCCTCTCTGCCTCATTTATTTCTACCATTCTATCTTCCACCTCACTTTATCTATCTTATGCCTCAGTTATTCTACCTTTGGTTCCCTCCAGAGTTTTTTTTTTTTTAATCTCAGTTATTGCATTATTCATTCCCGGGAGCCAGCGTGAGGGATCCCGCTCGTGACGAGGTCATGAGGAAGGAAGCCTGACAAAAACGCAAGGATGTGATCAGGCTTCAGGGGTTCCCCCTGGTATTTCCTGAGCGTGTACCCCCAAACCCAAAAATCTGCTGGCCTTTGTACTCTCCTTTTCCACTCTTCTGACACACTCTGGAAAAAGTCAACTCAGGGCTTTAGTCTTCTGCATTTGAAAGGGATGTTTCAGTTAAACCCCCTCTGATAGCTCTCTACCTTGCCTAACAGGCTCCCCTGGACTTCTTACAGCTTGTGAATTGCTTACAGCCCCCAACCGTGAGAGGCAAAAGCTTAAAAGCATGTTAAAGATACAAAGCCTTTTCTAAAGAGTTAAAAATCATATAGGTGACGGGTTTTCACTGTTGACTCAGTAATTGCTGCCAGGCCTCCATATTCTTTATCTTTTAGGCAGCTGGGAGGATGTTAATCAATGTAAATGGGATATAGAAAAAGATATATAGTAGTTTTGATGTGAGCAATACTAGACTTTTGAGTTAATTACTTNAAAAAAAAAAAAAAAGTGAGGCTGCTACTTGTCCACCATAAGCTCCAAGCTTATGGGAGAAAATTCTCTGCCTTGCTTTGTAGTGAGTGGTTCATGTTCCTTAAAAATAGAAGCAGAAGTTTTATGTTTAAAAGAGTGCCCCTCTCCTGCAAATCACTCACCTTTACAATCCATACACTTAGCCCAATGATTTCTCATGTCTTAACGCATTTGCAGAACTCTGCTTTTGGATATAATGTTAAGTCAGATTGATCCATCCAAGAAAACCAAATTTGTTACTTTATAGCCAGAGGAGTTGGTTGGTTCTCCTAAAACATATTAGCCAGTTTTTATAATGGAGTTACCTAGGCTTGGCTCTAAATGGCATCTGGCTGTTTCCAAAAATAAAATTCATCCTTTTTAAGAAAAATATTGGGACCACTGAGAATCTTCAAAGCAATGTGCCACAACATATTTTTAAGCAGCCCAAATGACAGTCTAAAGCTTACTGCCTCAATTCAGTGAATAAACATGTATATGTCAGTGTGTGGGTGTACATCCATGTAGGCAGGTGCATTAACAATTACCAGGAAGATATACATTAGTTTTGACAGTGGTCTTCTTAGGGTGCTAAAATTATGAATGAGCTACTTTTAAAATTGTGTTTTCCTGTTCTTTCCAAACTTTCTGCAACAAATTTTTATCACTTTGGTAATCAAGGGGAAAAAGCACAATAAATATTTCATAAATATAGTTTTAATGTGTCCAACTTCAGATCAGAAGTCAATGCTGGCTCAGGAAAGCGCCAATGGATTAAACGCCTTGCCTTCCATGTTGCAACTTTTGAAGGGCACAACCCTCATTTAGATGTACAACTTCTATTATGCCTGCTGCTGTTTCTTTAAATTACTCTCCATTAACTTAGGGCCACACTGTATAATGTCATTCCATCTGTGCCAGCGGCAGCTAAGCATAGTATTTCAGACCTTACAATACGTGCAGTCACTAACCCCCATGGACAGGCCCACGACAGGCCTGAATTGTGCCCAATGTCATTCTGCTACATGGGGTCACAGTCCAGAGCAAGGCCCCGGTGAATTTCCTTTGAAAGCCCCTGCACCCCCACTCAAGAAACATTTCTAAAGGAGAAGAAGAAAAGGCATGACCCCATCTGAAATGTAATCTCCAGTGTTCTGCAACACAAGATATCCAAGGGTACTGGCAAGAAGCAACAGTAACAATGGCTGTGAGGACAAGGTGGTCCCAGGGGTTTCAAAGATTGTAAGCAAATGGAAACTTCTGCCTCTTGTCAGGGAACCATTGCTCGGAGATCCAAAATGCTCTATGATGTCACCGTTCATTTCGACTACCAAATGGGATGACAGAGGAAAGGCAGTGAGGTAGGACCTGACTTGACCACACTGGCAAGAGAGAGTTAAGAGTCTTGCAATAAACAAACTGGAGCACTTGGATGCCTGAGATGAGCTCTTCAAATTTCCAGCAAATCACCTTTTCTTACAGGAATCGAAATTTCTCTCTCTTGTTACCTCGCATTTACTCAATTCATTAAATCATCTCCTCCAATCATTCTAGTGTGGAATCACCAAGAACACTCAGTAATAACAAGAAAAAGTCTTAAATACTCCTGAGAAAAAAAGGGGAATGGAACAAAGACAAGGAGCACATCCCAGAGTTGTAGAATGCCCTACATGTTTTTGGCAAGTTTGAGCTTAGGGGTACCTCTGTCCCATCTGACGTGACCTAAAAACAGCTCGGATCAGCTATGGAGTCAGTGGGGAACCAGAGGGGGAAGAGGAGGAATGATTGACATACTGTCAACTCAGTTATTTTTTTCATCAATAAAAACTTCACAGGGACTTCCTGGTGGCCCAGTGGTTATGAATCCACCTTGCAATGTCAGGGACAAGAAGATCCTGCATGCCACAGCAAAGGCCCAAGGAAGTCAGATAAATAAGGAAGTGAATATTCTTTAAAAATTCACAAAAGCCTGAGATTCCACAGAAAACTATATGGGCAGAGAGAACTGACTAGGAAGAAGGGATATAAGAACCACCTGGTCTATCACATCTCATACTTCAGCTGATAAGGTAAGCCCTAAAATGGGATACGCAGTCATACTGCATGCAAACCACACCTCAATAAACTGATTTTCAAAAAGAAAAAAAAGGAGACACGGATGTAGAGAAAAATTGCCCTGTAAAATTTCCCCTTCTTCCCAAGTAAGTAACTCCTGGTGAAGAAGGGGAAGGTACCCACTCTGGGCGGCTTGCATAGATGAGGAGTGTCAAAGAGGGCTCTACGGGCACTCCCTTTCCAGCTGACCTGGGTATCAAGACTACGTGATGGAGCCCTGAAGTCACTAAATGTCTTCCATGGTAATAAAAGCCTTCCTACTGTGAAACAACTTTAAACTGTTCCATACCTCTCAAAAACAGACTCCTGAAAGGTACAACTGTGCATCCATAATGATGTGAGAGAGAAATACTTTCCTTGCCAAGGAGCTAATCAGTCAATCAATATCTAACCTTTTAGAAAGAATTCATCCACACTTCAGTGGGCTCCCTGTCTGTCTAAAAACCACGAAAGCATCCTGGGATTTGCCTGGTAATAGTTCAGCAGATGGCAGAACTTTAAATATAGGAAAAAATCCAACCAATCAACCAACAGTTTTTGAGCATATGTTCTTCTGAGACACAGTACTAGACTCTGGAGGAGACTAAGTGTAAAAGGGGATTTCTGCCTTTGGTAATTTCTGATCATCACTGGGGAGCTGCCCTACTCATTAAAAACTGAATACTTCAAAAACTGTTCGAAACAAATTATAGTCATCACTTTCACATGAATTAATTCAATCCTTCCTGTATACCTAAGTTTGTGTTAATCATCCTGTCTTATAATTAGGTAATATAAAACAACAGCACAAGAAGTGTCTTGGGATATGATGAGTGACAAATGTATGGGTGATATAGGCCACGGGCCTGACTTTACAAAGAATATGAGACAAATTTCATGAATGTACAATATCTGAGTAGAAGAGAGAAATAATAGCATTTAAGCCAGGTGTTGTAATGTGAGCAAAGGTGTGACTGCATAGTCACTGCCAGAAAGTCAATTGTTGTTTAGCCGATAAGTTGTGTCCAACTTTGGGGATCCCATAGACTGCAGCTTGGCAGGTCCCTCTATCCATGGAATTTTCCAGGCAAGAATCCTGGATTGGGTTGCCATTTCCTTCTCCAGGGTATCTTCCTGACCCAGGGGTCCCGCCATGTCTCTTGCACTGGCAGGCAGATTCTTTACTGCTGAATCACCAGGAAAGCCCAGCGCGTCAATTACTGAGCTCCAGAAGACTTGGCCCTGAACAGAACACAAGGTTCCAAGAACTTTAATTCCATACAGTGACCCAGCGTGAACACCTGTTCCATGTGGGTAAAAGAAGGGCTCTAGATATGGGTTCTTTGGTTAAAAAAAAAAAAAATCCAGCTTTATCATGAAATATGTGATGGTCCCATACAAGAGAGTGTAGAGAAAGGATGATCCAAAAGAATCGCACAAAGATGAGTGATGTCTTAGTCTCTTCAGGCGGCTATAACAGAATACCACAAGCATGGGTGGCATACGCAACGTTGACTGCTCACCATCCTCGAGTCTGGGAAGTCCAAGGTGAAGGTGCTGGCAGATCCAGTGTCTGGCGACAGCCCACTTTGTGGTTTGCAGGTGGCTGGCTTCTCATTGTTCTCACGTGGCCGAGAGAGAATGAGAAAGCTCTAATTTCTGTTTTTAATAAGGGCACTAATCCCATTCATATGGGCTCTATCCTCATGATCTAATCACTTCCCCAAAGCCCTACCTACTGCTCCTGTCACAATGGGATGAGGGGCAGGACTTCAACATACAACTTTGGGAAGGATACAAATATCCAGCCCACGGCGCATTATGCTGTGATGTTTAGAGACAGATGTCTAGCAGTCATGGTCCTAAGTCATTGCTAACATCCAGAGCCGCAGACTAGTCTGATCATTGTTACCTGCCCCTTCCTCCTTCCATCTGCTTTATAAAAAAGAAACTCTAAGCTCTCACGGGTATTGTGTGCTTATCATTCAGATAGTTCTCCAAAATCTCACATGCAAAACATTACATCGTGAAATGANCCGCTGACTAGTCTGATCATTGTTACCTGCCCCTTCCTCCTTCCATCTGCTTTATAAAAAAGAAACTCTAAGCTCTCACGGGTATTGTGTGCTTATCATTCAGATAGTTCTCCAAAATCTCACATGCAAAACATTACATCGTGAAATGATGTCATTATCAAAATCTAGAATATTCTTGGGCTTCTAGAGTAGAATGTTTACCCTCCTCTGACTCCTTTCAAACAGGTGGGTAGACCCAGGTGGCAAGTGAAGAAAAAAAATGGCTTAAAATAAATTGGAATATTTTACTGTAACATATCATTTGCTGAAGTCAAGCTTTGTCCAAACTACGTTACCCCCAAAGTAAGAGAGTGTCCCTGTCTGATGCTAAATTCTAAGCCAGCTGCTTCAGAGCTCTGTGCTGTTTCCTTCTCCATGGTCTGAACTTAACGGCCAGACACTCATCAGTGTTCTAGCTGTAACCAAACAGCACTTATTCCGTATTACCTGCTGCTTAGGTGGCACCACAGAGGCAGCTGGAAAATGCCTTCGCAGCACTGCTTCTTGCATTTCCATGGAGAAGTTACGCCGGAAGCAGTCATCTTATCCAGATGTAACCTCCCCCCTCCAGACTGGGTCTAATCACCAGCTGAATCACCCTCTTATCCTACTCCTGAGAAGTGGAGATTAGGGGCCAGAAAATATGACTGAGTAGGACCCTGGAAGACTCACGCACAAGCACATCTTTATTCTGCAGTTAAAATTTCTGAGAGGTTCCAACCTGAGAGATCCCATTATTGGAAACTTCAAAGAAATAAAACGAACATCATAGTTCCTTATGTAGGACAATATTCCAAAGTTCAAAGTGTTATTCCATCTGGAAGACAAGATAGGGCCTGTCTGCGCCATCGTGTGCACATGCGTGTGTGAACGGTCTTAACAGACTGGCAGCAGCATGATGGATGACCTCTAACCTCCTATGATTCTGTCCACCTTAATATAAGCTTCTTCCTTCAGGTGAGATGCTGCTGAACTACAGGTAGTGCACGCACGTAACTCCAAGTAACTCAGGGCTCAGTAGCCTTCGTTCCAGAAATTACTAGTGAGCTTGCCGAGAGCAAAATGAGCCCCACTGCCTTGTGAACCAGGTGACCACGAGGCACGTTTTATATCATCTGTATGAGAGTTCTCAAATTTCGGAAAGTTTGAGATTTGCAGAAAGCAACGTTGGGCTAGAAGCGAAGATTCTCATCCCCAAGAAAGTGAGTCCTAGTGAGTTCTAGTGACCTGTTTGGATGGGAGGAATGATGAGGATTAAATGCTTCATATTTACTGAGCACCTGCAGTGGTCTATGTCCTTTTCAAAACATAGCAGAGGAGGCATAACTTCTCTTTCAATCAGGTTAATGAGGAATTGATTTTTGAAGCTTTTTAAAAACACAAAGTGCGATACCAGCGTTAAACACCAATCAGATGGGGAGTGGTGCTCACCTAGCTGACTGCCTAATGTGGAAGGGAAAGTGTGGGTGATCAATAGCGGATCTATAACTCGTTCCCAGGGTGGAATAGAGTGCTTTCCCCATCAGCAGCATGAGCAAAGACTCATAGTCTCTGCTCAAAACCGTGTTAGTAATCAAAAGAGGACTCAATCTCCCTATAAGTTAATGGGTGCTCTTTACGATAAGGAGACGGGGCAGAGACAAAAATCTAGAAGGGATACAGAGGCCAAGAACAAGCAAAAGGCCCCGGCACAGCCTTTTGCAAAATGTATGTCATGGTTTCTCAAGACAACTGGGCCACCTGGTGTTAGAAAGTTAACAGTTAAAGCTCCTTTCTCGGTCTTCCGTGGACAGCAAATCACACAAATGACCTCAGGACAGTATTAGCCAACATCTTGTACAGTGAGGGGGGATTCAGCATTAAGCTTTGTGATTCCAAACATTCCCAAGTCTGGCCTGGGAACACTGAGGAGCATATCCTGTGATGGTGAGACTTGGATTGTGCAGACAAATTGGAATCTATCAAGGGCCGGGTGAGACACACCCACATCGGCAACAAAATCTAAAATAACGATGTATTAGTGTTAGCCGCTCAGTCGTGTCCGACTCTTTGTGACCCCATGGACTGTAGCCCACCAGGCTCCTGTGTCCGTGGGATTCTCCAGGCAAGAATACTGGAGTGGGTTGCCATTCCCTTCTCCAAAATAATGATAACTATCATTTATTGAGGACTGAGTATATGCCAGCCCCTGAGTCTGAGTCAGACTCCTGACCTACAGTATCTGATTTAATCCTCACAGCAACCCCACAGAGCAGGGATTGTTGTTACCACCATGAAACAGATGCAAAACTGAGAGNAAAATAATGATAACTATCATTTATTGAGGACTGAGTATATGCCAGCCCCTGAGTCTGAGTCAGACTCCTGACCTACAGTATCTGATTTAATCCTCACAGCAACCCCACAGAGCAGGGATTGTTGTTACCACCATGAAACAGATGCAAAACTGAGAGGAGCGAGCTGCCTAACTGATCACTGTTAGCACTGGAACTCCAGTCTCTAGAGTGTCAGACTCCAAGCGCTGGGCCCTTCATCACCCTACAATCTGCCAACAAATAAAGCTACCATCTACTGAACACTGCAATACCTGCCAATGATGGGCTGACTATGTATGTCATCTCATAGCATAGGCAGTTACGATGAGTAATTCAACAACTCTTTCATCCACTGAGGATCAACTTCATACACCATGCCAAAATGCTTCCTAAGTGTAAAGGAAACAAATGTCACTGGCTTCAAGAAGGTCATCATTCTTCCAACTGACCCATAAGTGGATCCTGACATGTTATCAGGATGGGTTTTCCTACTGGTACAATAATACAGCAAGAACACACTGAAGTATGTAAATAAAGGGAGCTATCCAAAAGCCTGAATTATGAAATATTTTTTAAAAAATACAATCTTTTTCACTTTTAAGATTCACTTTTTCACTTCTTTTATATTTTAAGAAAAAATGAAGCTAGACCTAAAGTAGCAATGTATTGCCAAGTGAAAANATAAAGGGAGCTATCCAAAAGCCTGAATTATGAAATATTTTTTAAAAAATACAATCTTTTTCACTTTTAAGATTCACTTTTTCACTTCTTTTATATTTTAAGAAAAAATGAAGCTAGACCTAAAGTAGCAATGTATTGCCAAGTGAAAATCCTGAGTAGTCAAGAAAATTTTCATTCATTATTGCTTTTACTTTCTGCAAATTAAAGTGCTTCGACAGTGCCTGCAGACAGTTTATTCCCTTAAGAAGATGAAAGAGTCCCTCTGAAATCCAGCTTCTGCCTGAGTTATGACAAATTCCAAATTAGTGGTCCCTCAGTAGGCTCTATATTAATGACTGTACATTTTATCTTGTATTGACTATTTTAAGTAGCTCTTTGCCAAGGAATGCAAATGGTGTTAGTCCATCATCTCGTTTACTTTTATATAACAAAGTAGGCTAACCTGTGACCCACAGATGAAGTTCTATTTCCCAAGTCACACACTGAACTGAAAATAGACTCACACCCTGCCCCATTCATCAACTTCCGGTCTAGCTCAAGCTTGCTTTCCCCATTCCTCCTTCCTCTGGGTAAGTCTTGCTTCTCCTCCATTCTTGACAAACAAAGTCAGGAACTCCTTAGTCTAATTGCTCATGTCTTTGTGTATAAATTAGTGGTTAATAACGTTATGAATAATTACATATTATTAAAAACAATGTCATTATTTTTCTAAAGGTCATTCAAAGAAGACCTTTAGTCCCCAGACCGAAAGGAAGGAAATGGGGAATGAAAGAAGGAGCTATTTGCTTATTCATCTGGTTTTAAGTTTAGAAGCAACAAAGAATGAGACCGTGACACTTGCCAGAGCTTCACACTGTTCCCCCATTCTACGCTCAACATCCTCCTTCCTGCAAAAACTTTAGCTTCACTCAGAGCTACAACTTACCCAGCTGAAAACATTAACCTTCCCAGACTCCTTCGTAGCTAATAGTCAGGTGACCCAGTTCTGGTCAATGAGGCATATGCAGAAGTCCTTGGAGATCTCTGGGAAGTGTGTCATCTTCCTGATACCAGTGCTTGCTCTTCTTTTCTCTTTCTGTCAGGAATGTGATCACAGCTCCTGGAGATACAGCAACCGTCTTTCAGTCACGAGGCTAAAGTCACATGCTATGAATGAAAAGGGAAGAAAACAGAAGTCATGGCGTTCAGTGCATGAGCATCTATGCTGGCTATGGATATCCTGTCCCATCTCGGACCTGCCCTTGTGTGAAAAAAATCATGTATTTAACCCACTGGAATCAAGATTTCCGTCATCTTCCACCAAAGAGATTTTTTAAAGATCCAGTTAATTTGGGGGATACCCTAATAAAAGGTAACCAAGACTTAGGGCATTTGGAGTTGAATGGATCTGTTGCTGTTGTTGTTGAGCTCCTCAGTCATGTCTGACTCTTTGCAACCCCACAGACTGCAGCATGCCAGACTTCCCTGTCCTTCGTCATCTCCTGGAGTTTGCTCAAACTCATGTCCATCGAGTCACTGATGCCATCCAACCATCTCGTCCTCTGTCATCCCCTTCTCCTCCTGCCTTCAATCTTTCCCAGCACCAGGGTCTTTTCCAATGAGTCAGCTCTTCGCATCAGGTGGCCAAAGTATTGGAACTTCAGCATCGGTCCTTCCAATGAGTATTCAGGGTTGATTTCCTTTATCATGGACTTGATCTCCCTGCTATCCAAGGGACTGTCAAGAATCTTCGAAAGCACCACAGCTCGAAAGTATCTTTAAAAAAGGTTTCAGTTGGAATGGACCTGTAGAGATCAACTAATTGAAACTATTTTAAACCAATAAGAAGACCAAAGAGCAGGCTAGAGATGCGCCTCAGGTCACAAAGCTGGGGCTTCAGTTCTCAGCCCAGTGCTTTCTGTGATTCCATGTGGCCTGCCTTGAAGAGAAACAGATTAGAATGAGCTAGAGAGAGAAATATTTCTCAGATAGCCAGATAAAAGTGACTCTGTGAGAGAGTAAGCTGGATCCATATCTGGATGGAGATGTGTTCAAAAACTGTGGACATAGTCCTTTTGAGAGAAGCAAGCACTTTAAAAAGAGAGACAGAAGAAAAAAATGAAGCTCACAGGCTTCTATATTCAGAAGTTGGAAACAACCGTTTATTAAGTTATTTTCGCAGTCTCCCCAGAGTAAGCTGGAAATAGCAGTGTTGGTCTTATTCTTTAAAAGAAAGTAGAAAACTGCCCTCTTCTAATTAGAGAAAAATCATTCAAAAGGCAGTTCACTGTGCAGTCCCACACTGTCTCTGTACAGAGTTTCTCTAGATATTTAGAGCCTGGACCCTGGAGCCAGACTGCGTGCATTCAAACTCCATTTTGGACTTCCCTGGTGGCTCAGACAGTTAAGTGTCTGTCTGCAATGCGGGAGACCTGGGTTCGATCCCTGGGTTGGGAAGATCCCCTGGAGAAGGAAATGGCAATCCACTCCAGTATTATTGCCTGGAAAATCCCATGGACAGAGGAGCCTGGTAGGCTACAGCCCATGGGGTCGCAAAGAGTCGGACACGACTGAGCGACTTTACCTTACCTAAACTCCACCTCTACCACTTGCCAGATGTGTAAACTTAGGTAAGTAACCTCTCTGGATTTCTGTCTTTCCATCTATAAAATATGTATAATAATAATACTTACTGAAGGTTGTGGACTCAGTTGGTAAAGAATCTTGCTGCAATGCAGGAGCCCCCAGTTTAATTCCTGGGTCAGTCAGGAAGATCTGCTGGTAAAGGGATAGGCTACCCACTCCAGTATTCTTGGCCTTCCCTTGTGGCTCAGCTGGTAAAGAATCTGCCTGCGGGAGACTTGAGTTCGATCCCTGGGTTGGGAAGATCCCCGGAAGAAGGGAAAGACTACCCACTAGTATTCTGGCCTGTGATATATACACATATACATAACACATGGATATACACATATGTATGTTATCATTGCTATGACAGCTATGGTCGCATGTAATAGAAGCCTGAGGGTTCAAAGAAAAAGAAAATTCATGTCCCCGGGGATGTTTTGGTAAACTTGATAACAAAAACACTTAGGTGAATGACTTCCTAGTTTAAGGAACCTCCCCAAACGTTTGTTGAATGAATGACTGAATGTCATCAGTCAAAGAAAGTCCCAAAGAATCTCATAAATCTCAAAAAAAGACATCTAAGGGTAATGTAGAAGCCAAAATTGTGTGTTTTTTTCTTTTTTACTAAATTTATTTTTTAATGAAGGATAATTGTTTTACAGAATTTTGCTGTTTTCTGTCAAACCTCAACATGAATCAGCCATAGATTTGCACATGTCCCCTCCCTCCTGACCCTCCTCCCCTCTAGGCTGATACAGAGCCCCTCTTTGAGTTTCCTGAGCCATACAGCAAATTCCCGTTGGCTATCTAATTTACACATTGTAATGTAAGTTAGAAGCCAAAATTTTAGAATTTGGAAACATGGCTAGAATTCATTTAGCCATAAATTATAATGAATGAATAGCAAGAAAATGTATGATTGTACTTTTGGCTTATATTTCTAATTTGCTAGAAAAATATGGTATTTACCTTTATCAATTTTAATAATAAAATTATGTATTTTCTTTTAAATGAGACGGAACGGCTCTAAATCTGTATGACAGCCTTAGTAACCACCGTAAGAAAGTCGGGCCATGTACAGCACATGGGGCTCAGAAGACTTAGCTGTGGTATCGACTTCCACTTGCTGGACACTCCCCATCACCTTTCTGTCCACAAGGACAACGAGAGCAGAAAACTGAGAACTAGGACCCTGAACCACAGATACTGCTGTGTGACCTTGGGCAGGTCACATAACCTATTTGGGTCTGTTTTCTGTCAAGAAAAATGAGAGTCTTGGACTAGCTCATTACCAAGTTTTCTTTAAGTCCAATAATTCTCAGAAATCTTCTATAGGGATAAAACTAAAAGCTAGCAGATATAAATTGTGACAAATGTCACAGATATCAAGCCAATAAAAATCAATAAGAATATCTCCAAGGCAAGCTTAGATGGTTTTGCCACTTTCGATGCACCTATCACTATTAACCTGTAGAGTTTCTACCATGATTATCACCTTACTATTGCAGAAGAAGAATCTTTTGTGGTGGATTCATGTCGATGTATGGCAAAGCCAATAGAGTATTGTAAAGTAAAATAAAGTAAAAAATAAATAAATAAATAAACAAATAAAAAATCTAAGCTATTGCAGTGACCTGTGATGGGGTCACATGGCACAACATCTCTGAGGCCACACTCCCAAGAAGGAGAAAAGAGGTGGAGAAGGGGAGATTAGAATGACTTTCAAGATGGGAAAAGAAAAAAATACACAAAACATCTATCAGAGAATTCATATCAAATGCCATATCAATTCTGAAGGCAAAGGCAGAATTTTGAGCAAAGGTCAAATTGCTTTCTCTAGGGGATACCTGTTCCCGTTTTGCCTTTCCTAACATCACTGTGACTTTTCTTGCCAGTTTAGCTGAAACTGCTACCACCCCCAGCAAGAGGACTGAGTCCTAACTGGCCCAAGCTATTCTGTATTGCCCCTCTGTCCTGGCCACAGTGATTGGTTGAGGAAAAGGTACATATTATGGAATAAATGTGACCCGCCCCCCAAATTCATATATTGAAACTTAATCCCAATTAGATTTGGAGGTAGGGCCTCTTGGAGTTCATTGGGTCACGAGAATGAAGACTTCATGAACAGGATTAGCCTTCTTTATAAGAAGAGACCAAAGATCTAACTAGCTCTTTCTGCCATGTGAGGATACAATCCAACAGAGAGCTCCCATCAAAACCCAATCATGCTGGTACCTGGATTTCAGACTTTCAGCCCCCAGAACTGTGACAAATAAATTTCTGTAGCTTATAAGCTACCCAGTCTAAGTACTATGTTATAGTAGCCTCAACTGACCAAAATAGCACTTAGAAAATATCAGGCCAATCAAGGGCCAATAAAACAACTTTTGGTTGAAACCAAAGAAGCTAAGTTTCTCTTTCTCATGGATGTGAATGAAGACACTATCAGGGAGATGTTCACAATCGTCTTCAGACCCAAGAGAGGTGCCTGCTTGATAACAAGACCAACATCAAAGATTCATTCGAGTCCTAATTCAAGCCCTACCCAGACCATTTAGTTACAAAGCAGAAAGAGTCCTCCTTTCCACTTGAGCCAATTTAGCTTGAGTCTTCCATTCTTTGAGACCAAAACCTTTCTAACTGAAGCAGTTTGCCGACCGTTGGAATGGGGGTATTAAGAGTCAGATGAGGGTCCCATACCAGAACCAGTCATGATTCAGGAGACAAAATGACCCAAAGCAAATAAATCAGCAAAAAAGAACTAGCAGATCAGGCCTCATGGAAAGGGATCTGACACAAAGCAGCGCGTCCATGCCTGCATTTAAAAGATCAGGGACACACCATCCTAAGACATCAAGGATGTCTTCTGTGGGAGAAGTAAAAGCAGGAGGCTTCTGAGACTGTATCTGTCAAATGTGCAGCCACTCCACTGAGGGTCATGTTGAGACTCGGTGTTCCACTGAGAAAAAATCAGAAGTGGTAAAAAGGAAGGCAGGACTTAGGAGATGAGAATCATAAACCATTGTCCCAAAGTCCTGGGAAAGCACAATACGACTGAAGGCAGCATCAGTATCTAGAGTCCAGCTCACTGGGGAAGTGCCTCTAGGCCACAGCAATACACGCCACCAGACAGATGATTTGTGTGGTTCCAGGTGAGTCACCAATCCACTTGGAGGCAGAACTCAGGCAGGGTGAGAGGTCCATAGGGAAAGTCCCACCTCCTGGGGCAGAAGTTGAGATTGGCAAGAATTAAGCAGGAGACACGCTCCCCTTTAAACCAAAGTGTGGTTTCAGGTTACCCCGATCCCCAACACTTCAGCAACTCTGTGATTCAATATCGTATTTTATAAAGAACTGTGGGGGCTTCCCTGAGAGCTCAGTTGGCAAAGAATCCGCCTGCAATGCAGGACCCTGGTTCGGTTCCTGGGTTGGGAAGATCCACTGGAGAAGGAAAAAGCTACCCACTCCAGTATTCTGGCCTGGAGAACTCCGTGGACTGTATAATCCATGGGGTAGCAAAGAGCTGGACACGACTGAGCAGCTTTCACTTTCATTTGGGGCTTCCTAGGTGGCTTAGAGGGTAAAGTGTCTGCCTGCAATGTGGGAGACGTGGGTTTGATCCCCGGGTTGGGAAGATCCCCTGAAGAAGGAAATGGCAGCCCACTCCAGTACTATTGCCTGGAAAACTCCATGGACAGAGGAGCCTGGTAAACTACAGTCCATGGGATTGCAAAGAGTTGGACATGACTGAGCAACTTCACTTCAGGCCAAAATACTGGAATATTCTTTTTATGCATGGTTTCATTTATTCAGTTTTGTGTGTGCTTGGTCTTCATTGCTGCACTGGCTTTTCTCTAGTGAAGGTGTACGGGCTTCTCCTTGCGGTGGCCTTTCTTGTTGAGGAGCCCAGGCTCTAGGGCACATCAGCTCAGAGGTTACGGTTCCTGAGCTCTGGAGCACAGGCTCAGTAACTGTGGCCCACAGGCTTAGTTGCTCCGCATCACATGGGATCTTCGCAGATCAGGGGTCAAATCCCTGTCTCCTGCACTGGCAGGTGGATTCTTTCCCACTGAGCCACCAAGGGAAGTGCCTGGAATATTCCTGAATGTAAGTCCAGCAAGGGAAGTGACTTGCATCTCTTTGTTTACTGCTCCATCCCCAGCACCCAGCAGTGTTGGACACAAAAGTTGTTCAATAAACCCTTGTCCGAAGGATGGGGTCCTCAGCAGGCTGTTAGTTTCCAAGCTATGAAAGGGGCTTCAGCTGCAATGGGAGAAGTGAAGCATCCCACAGAAGGAGTGGGCTACGGCATGTGGAGAGACTGACGGGCTGGCAGGCAGAGCCTCTTCGTTCTTGGCAACAGAAAAACTCTAAATCCCATTTTCTGGGGAAGAGATTGATGGGAGAGCCAGAGTTGACCTTTGGCCAATACAGATTAACTCAGCTACACCGGTTGTTTACAGCTGCATGGTCAGCGCCACGGCTATAGGAGTTCCGTTAGGAGTGCTGATCGATCGGTCATGTCTGGCTCTTTGCGACCCCATGGACTGTAGCCCACCAGGCTCCTCTGTCCATGGAATTCTCCAGGCAAGTATACAGGAGTGGGTTGCCATTCCCTTCTCCAGGGGATCTTCCTGACCCAGGGATCAAACTCAGGTCTCCCGCATTGCAGGCAGATTCTTCACCATCCGAGCCACCGGGGAAGCCCTGCCATTGCTATACTGTTGTGACATATCTGGAATATCACCCAAGGGAGAATGAGTCCTGTTCTTTGGAAAGTACTCTCTGGTCTGGACAGTATGTCTCCTGGGCCTGGGCAGGGTTAAGCCTGCAGGTGAATCCATCATGGCCAAGGGCTGAATCAAGATAGCAAAGGCAGATAGGGTAGGACCAGGTGCTATAGCCGATGCCAGGATACTTCTTCAGTAGCCACAATGCTTTGGGGCCCTGGGATTAAATTCAATACAAGCCAAGAATAGTCTGAATCTTAAATTTTTTGGAAATTTTGTGTATGTAGTATAATACCCTTTGCACTACAAAATTATGAATGCTTCCACTTGCCCCCAAAATAGACATTCTAAGATATCCATGAGAAAAAAATTCCTCCACTTGTCACTGGGCTCTTCATTTTTACTTTGGGGATGTTTATCCTGGACAGTTCTCTTACTCGAATCTCCAGATTCAAGATTATTCACGTATTCATCCATTCATTCAAATGACGCACTTTGAGTTTATCTACTGGAGTAACAATAGTGAACAAAAGATATAAGATCCCATCATTTACAGACTGTGTAGTCAAGTAAGAAAGATAATAAGTGTAAATAAGTAAGCAAAGAAGATGGGGTCACTTAGACAGTGAGAAGTGCTATAAAGAAAATAAGACAGGGAAATAGGGTAGAGAGTCTCTATGGTAGAGGGAGATGCTTTAGGTAGAGTAGCAGGGAGCTATAGTTTGAGCCTAAACCAGGAAGAGAGAAGGGAGCAAGCCCAGCAGAGATTTGGGGAAAGAGGGTTTGGGAATAAATGACAAGCAAGTGCAAAGTCCCCAAGGAAGAAACGGAAAGGGGGCCAGTGTGGCTGGACCATCGCAAGGAAAGGAAGAGGTGAGGGAGGAGAGGAGGGCAGGTGCTAGACCATGCAAGGTTCGGGAGTCGGACTTAGGAATTAGGACGTTAATTAAGGTTTTATGAAAAGTCTGAGGATTTTAAGTAAACGAGTGGCCTTATCTGACTTATTTTAAGAGACCGTTCCTGTGTGGCTAACACGCAACAGGGGACGAGTGTGGAGCCTGAGAGACAGTCAGGAGGATGCTGTAGGACTCGGGGCAAGAGTGACTGAGGAGGTCAGGGTGGCAGTGGGCCTGAGAGACGAGGGAAAATTCTCCTCGGGACCTCTTAGCATCTTGTTAGAACAGTGTTAGAACTTTCCTTATATTCACATCAAAAACAAAAACAATAGCTCTGAGAATTAGCCACCTCCTAGGAATTGATGTCCTGAGTATGTTCCTCACAGTCAAGCTCATTTCATCCTCTCAACAAACTCATAAGGGAGGTTGTTATGGGCTACATTGTGTTGCCCTAAATTCATATCTTGAAGCCTTAACCTCCAATGTGACTGTATTTGAAGATAGGACCTTTAAGGAGATAATTAAGGAGGCAATTAATTATGACTTTAAATGAGCTCATAAGTGAAAGTGAGAGTCGCTCAGTCACATCTGACTCTT
>SJYV01019920.1:199167-243329 GCA_006410875.1 Neotragus pygmaeus
CACACACACACACACACACACACACACACACACACAGCCTAGTAGGGAAGGTAAGCCAGGAAGTTGATTTTATCAATGACAGCAACATAATAAAGGCAATAATGACAGAACAATTCTGTGAGTGCTTCCTGCATGTGAGGCTCTCCGCCAAGTACCTACGTGATCTCCATTAGTCCTCATAGCAACCCCATAGCTTCTAGGGCCCTCGTTTTCTATACAGAGGTAGATTGAGGCTTAGAGTAGCTCAAAGAAGTAAGGTAACTTGTTCAAGACAAAGAGCTATGAATAGTAAGCGAAGTCAGGGCTCAAACACAAAGCCATGGAGAGAGAGTTCACGACTGTACCTACAGAGACCCTCGGGATGAGAATCAGGGTCCCGGCTGAGTGCCAATAATATTCAGAGCTATTCTTGGTTTGGCCCACAAGGACCAACACCTTCCCAAACAGAGATTTCTGGGGAAGCAGTCAGTGGAACCCCTAGACTTAGAATGGAGCTCATGGTGCACCCTTCCATGTGCAGAAACCAGGAGCTTGCCGGGCCAGAACTTTGAAAACCAAGTGAAATAGGCACCTGTTCCAGTTCCCAGTCCAGGAGGCTGGGTAATGGAGTGGGCAGAGAGACAGAAAGAAGATGCTCAGTAAATGATGGACGGAGACACAGAGGAAGAAAGGGGAAAGGGGCGGAGGGGTGAAAGGAGGAGGCTGTCATAATGGAGAGTAACAGGGAAATAAGGCAAATAGGCAAGTTTTCAGAAAACAGAAATTCAGGAAGCAGTTGCCAGGGCAGTGTAATAATGCTGCCCAGTGGCAGATTCCTCACTCAGGGGCCCTTGAGACAAGCTGAGCAAACACAATACCAATCCCTACTTAGTGACATCTTAAAGGAGCTAACTCAGGATACAATCTGTAGTGTCCCCAAAATAAGCCTGAGTCCTTTGGGCTCCAAAACTTCTGACCCAAGCCCTATAACAAGATTATATAAGATTCCATGAAATTCATTCATTCAACAAGGATCTACACCACAGTACCAGGCAGTGTGCTGGGAGCTGATGATATACCAAAGAATAAAATTATCCCAGGCCTTTTAACTCCTAGTAGAGGATTCAGACCAACAGGTAAAAGATAAAGTGTGCTCTCTGGCCACCAGGGCTCTGGAGAGAAATGAAGTGTGAAGGTATGAACAGGGACTTAGGGAGTAGCAGGTGGAAGAAGGGAACAGGGTGCGGGTTCCATTAGAGCCAGAGAAACCTCAGACAAAGGTGACCACGAGCAAAGACTCAGAGAAGGCAAGGGAGCGATGCGGGAAGAGGTTTTCAAGCAGAGAGCAGCAGCTGCAGAAGCCTTGAGGCATAAACACGCCTGGCATAGACAAAGAGCGCCAAGGCCAGCAGGTCTGGGTCCTAGTGAGCAAGGAGAAAACAGATAAGGTCAGAGAGGTCAAGGGGTGGGGAGGTCCCAACCCATTAGGGAACTTTGGCTTCTAGATGAGGGAGCTAGGGAACCACGGAAGTTTTCTGGGCAGAGTGACATGAAGAGCTTTAAGCCTGGCCAGCGTCATTCCGGATTTTAAGCTGAGAAAAGACATGAGTGGTATAATGGAGGAAGCAGGAAGACTGGCCAGAAAGTCAGCTGAAATCCAGGTGAAATACAACGGGGTCCTAGGTCACGGTGGTGGCAGTGGGGGTAATGAGTGGCTAAATCACAATTGGCCAAAGGACCGGATGTGGAGGGTAAGGCAAGGAGGAGTTAAGGTCAACTCCAAGGCTATCCACACCCAACCCTGAACTTTCAGATCAATTCCTATGAAGCCCTCAAATTTAAGCTCCCTTGAATACGTTGTGGAGACATTTTATTCTTCACTTTTGTTTCATTCCTCGTATGGTGAAGTATGAACTGGGGTAGTTGTAGGGATAATGACACATAGAGGGAAAGGAACCCCTTTCATACTGATTCCACGCTGTTCACAGGAGATCTCACTGAGTACTCCCCACACCTCAGGGAGGTAAGACCACAATCACCACTTCACAAAGGTTCAGAGAGATGCAGAGTTTGTCCAGGGTCACACAGCATTTAGTCCTAGAGCCTGTATCTCCTGACTGCCTATGTCATGAGCTTTCTACTATCTCAATGGCTTGACTTTGTTAAAGTTCATTCAACAAACATTTACTGAGCATCTCCAGGGTACATGCCAGGTGCTGTGTTTATCTCTGGGATGTAGCAAGGAAGTCAGGGCCCGGCACTGCAGGGGTTCTGAGCTCTGGCTCAGGAGAGGCCCAGCCGCAGCCCCTCTCCACTGTCCACGCTGGAAGATGCACTCCTCCATGCCTGGAGAGGGAGGGCGTGAAGCCTCCGTTCTCCTCCCTTCTCCCTCTTCCTTTCCACGCATCCAGAAACAGGCATGCCCTTCTCCCTGAAAAACTGCTAGAATTCAGCTCCAGACGCACTGGCTCGGAACTGGCATGCTGACCCGGTGCAAATGAAGTCACTGTAGCCCAGACCCCCGCTGGGCGTGGCAGAACTGGCCGCGAGCAAAGAGACAATAAAGAAATCTCTAACATGTGCCAAGGGAGGGATTATCACATGGGCTCTTGCTTTTTATGAAATAGGAAAAGTGGATTTTTCTAGTTGACTGCATTTGATCGTTTTTCCTCCATTTGTTTTAAAGTTGAACATCTGATCTGGCAGAGACTTCTCACATTCAGCTGCAAAAAAAGATGTCTTTTGAGCTCCTCTCCCAGCCTCCCATCACAGAGGATGGGGGTGGCGGGGCTTAAAGCGTCAATCCACCGCCACCCCTAACACATCACAGCCCTTGGCATAAATCTGCCTAGAATTCCTTCTAATTTTGTCCATGCTTACCCACCCAAGGACCTTTACCTTCTGGGTTTAATAAAAAAAATAATAAATAAAAAACTCTTTATATTTTCCTCATGGTCTCACTATATTCTGTTAANAAATCTGCCTAGAATTCCTTCTAATTTTGTCCATGCTTACCCACCCAAGGACCTTTACCTTCTGGGTTTAATAAAAAAAATAATAAATAAAAAACTCTTTATATTTTCCTCATGGTCTCACTATATTCTGTTAACTCTGAATCCTTTCATAGACCTTGGCTCTCTCCCTGTTGTAGGTTACTACTGCCCCCTGGAAGCCAAAAACCTGGACATCCCAATAGGATCAAGGGCCCCAGAAATCTTCCCTATCCAAACGCAAACCTACCACAGTTATTGTCACTGCCTAGGAAGCAGCATGGAGCAAGGCAGGGTAGCTCAGGTTTTAGTGTGGTTTTAGTGTGCCAGCAGTCACCTGGGACCTTGTTAATACGCAGATTTGGATTTGGTGGGTCTAGAGTGGGCCTGAGATTCTGCATCTCTACTGAGCTCCCAGGTGATGCTGGTTTATGGACCATACTTTGAGTAGTAAGGATAAAGCAGAAAGCCCGTGGGTTAGGAAACCACGGCTCTACTATTAATTCATAAATCTTGCCAGTGGGCAAGATTAGTGTCTCCAGAATATGGTTTGCAGACTATAAACCCCTCATGATGGTCCTTAAGGGGAAAAAAACTTTATAGTCAAGCTAGAGTAGGTTTGGGAAATACTACTTTATATGTACACCACCCCTGCTAGCAAAGGCTCTGTAAAGTCCTATTTCAGTGTTATTCAATCTGCTTGCCACAGTGAGGTGTACCTTCTGGGTCAGGAGAGAGTAAACCCCAGGCTGCACATGTCCCTAAACACAGATCCGTTTGAGGGAGAGCTATAAGGTTACTGAGGTTCCCTATTGCCAGGAGTCAGGGAATTCATCGACCTCTAAACACTCCAAGGTTAAAGGTCCCCAGCATGCAGAGCCTTGGATAATTTAGCCGCTTGTCCCCCAGGGGAGGAAACCCAGCACCTTTGCCCTGCCATAGCCTCTACTCCTTTGCACCCAGAATATCCCCAGAAGCACCTCAACAACAGGTTGACAGCCGTACCAATACCAGTCTTCAGCAAATATTCGAAGAGGATCCAGGGAGCAGTTATAAGCACAGCACAAGAAGCCCCTGTCTGCCTTGCAAATCTATGTGGATGGGTGTCAGAGGCTATACACCGGGCTGTTGGGTGTTAATATTCTCTGCTATTCCCAACATGATTTGTAAGTTTTTGGCCACTAAAACGCCAGCCACGGGCCATCCTTGGGGCAATGATTCTGCTTCTGTCCAGGAAGGGACTTCTTCCTGGGGACCTGTTACCACTTAAGCATAAATGTGCCTTCTTTGGTACCTCTCTCCCTCCCTCCTGTCTGAGTAAGCAAGGGACAGGCCACCATGGTATTCTCCCCTTAGATCCAAGATGTGGAAGAGGACCCAAGAGCAGGGTCTCAGTTCTAGAGTGGGGCCTCATGGGGGCATATTTCCAGAACAAGAATCCTGGCTCCATAGAAACTCTGAAAGGGCTGTCTGCCGTGGGACCTAATCCTTGCTTTGCAAAAAGAAGGAGATGTATCTGGTTGACTCATAGTCTGCGGACTTAGGCAACGAGACCGGGAATTCTGATTGGCTAAGTTGAGAAATCCTTTCTCTTTCAGAAATCTTTTCCTAATCCAACATGGCTTGAGAGAGAGCAGTCACAACCCAACTTGAGGTCTCCACTTCTCCTGTACAAGTCATATGGCAAAAAAGCCTACAGCTAGTCCTGAGAACCGGCACTCACAGCCTCTTAAGGGTGAACTCTGCAGTCACAAAGTGCTGTAGAAGCTCCTGGCTTCCTAGGAACTCAAGAGCAAATGTACCAATAAAATAGACTTATAATGTGCTTTGCATATGTAGCCCTCTGTTCTGAAAAACGTCTTGTAACATGAAACTACAGCATCAGCAATACTACTCTCTGGTCACAAGAGATGGGGGCAGTGGAAAGACAGACCAACAGCCAAGACCCAGGAAAATCATTTCATTTATTTGTTAATGTTCAAGCACAAAATATACTAATGGAATTGATTGTCCTATTAAAACTTTCGGTCACTACTTGTAGCTCAGTGAAAAAATTAGTAAATCCAATGAACTACATAAACTATTCATTTAGTAAATGACTGTCTGGCTCCATTGGGGCTGGGCAGAACTGGGCAGCAGGGGTGCAGGAGGACAGGCGGTGGGAACAGATGCTGAAACCGAGATCATCATCAAGGAGGAAGTTTTGAGGAACAAAAACATGAGGCATCTCGGAAGAGTTTCAACTACTTTCCCACCCACTCTCAACCAAACGACAACAAATACCTGAACCACCTGATCTGGAAGCCAAAAAAGGTAGGGTCTTTAACAATGAATTTCCTCTCATTCACTTGAGGAAACTGAGAGTGGGAAGACCAAGGAACTTACATACACGCACACAGATGATGATAACAAACTCTGGGTCCAGGGTAACATGGGATTCCCTCCTCTCAGTTCAGTCACTCAGTCATGTCCAACTCTTTGCAACCCCATGGACTGCAGCACTCCAGGCCTCCCTGTCCATCACCAACTCCCGGAGTTTACTCAAACTCATGTCCATTGAGTTGGTGATGCCATCCAGGCATCTCATCCTCTGTCCTCCCCTTCTCCTCCCGCCTTCAATCTTTCCCAGCATCGGGGAAATTTTCCAATGAGTCAGTTCTTCACATCAGGTGGCCAAAGTATTGGAGTTTCAGCTTCAGCATCAGTCCTTCCAATGAACATTCAGGACTGATTTCCTTTAGGATGGACTGGTTGGATCTCCTTGCTGTCCAAGGGACTCTCAANTTCCACTGAGTCAGTTCTTCACATCAGGTGGCCAAAGTATTGGAGTTTCAGCTTCAGCATCAGTCCTTCCAATGAACATTCAGGACTGATTTCCTTTAGGATGGACTGGTTGGATCTCCTTGCTGTCCAAGGGACTCTCAAGAGTCTTCTCCAACACCACAGTTCAAAAGCATCAATTCTTCGGCACTCAGCTTTCTTTACAGTCCAACTCTCAAATCCATACATGGCTACTGGAAAAACCATAGCCTTGACTAGATGGACCTTTGTTGGCAAAGTAATGTCTCTGCTTTTTAATATGCTGTCTAGGTTGGTCATAACTTTCCTTCCAAGGAGTAAGCATCTTTTTATTTCATGGCTGCAGTTACCATCTGCAGTGATTTTGGAACTCTACAAAGCCATCTTATTGCCCAGCCCCTTCTTACCTGTAATCACTGGGCCCCTAGTCTAGGGGACAGGATTAGGATGGAGGGAAGGGGGAAGGAGACAGGAAGGTAGCAATTGGTATAGCAGACAAATTCAGTTCAATCAACATTTTGCCCAGTATGCCCAGTCTTCCTACTTTACAATCAGATACCAGCCCACATGAGCATTATTGCTATTGTCATCCGAATGGAGTCCCAAGGCAGAAGACTCATTTTCCCTCCAAGCCTGAGTTATTGTTGCGATTCTAGACTAGTGAAATGAGGGAACAGAAGCCATCATTCCAGCTTATTTGCAGTATCCTTGACCTCTTTCCCATTTTGTCCAACTTTCTAGCAAATTGAAAGTTATTTTAGTTGATTCAGTTCCTTATTTAAATAGAGTTATCTTTGGGAAAGTTAAGTCTACCAGTTAGTCATACCAAAGTATGAATTACTCATCTGATCAAACTGACTAATTTGAAACTAGAGGAAAAGTGGAGATTTTAGAACAAAGGCACTTAGAGGAGGGACTTAGTAACCTATTAATTATAGCATCTTCTTAGATAGCATAGTGCCAGAAGCAGCTTAGCTAAGTATATATACCAAGTAGAGTGGAAGATATCTTTTCTAACTATGCTTGAAAATCCAGAAGGCATTTTTTTCAATAAGTATGACTACATAAATTTTTAATAAAAATAACTTCATCATGGCAAAAAACCATCATGAAGAGCTAAAAGACACAGCAAATACAAACATATATATATATATATATATAAAATTTTCACTCATATCATAGGTAAAGACTGTAGCTTCCTAACAGTGAACTGTCAGAATCTGTAAGAAAAAGAGTGGATAAGAATAAAGGTCCATATATTCAAAGCTATGGTTTTTCCAGTGAGCATGTATGGATGTGAGAGTTGGACCATGAAGAAAGCTGAGCACCAAACAATTGATGGTTTTAAACTGTGGTGTTAGAGAAGACTCTTGAGAGTTCCTTGGACTACAATGAGATGAAACCAGTCCATCCTAAAGGAAATCAGTCCCAAATATTCATTGGAAGGACTGATGCTAAAACTGAAGCTCCAAAACTTTGGCCACCTGATGCGAAGAACTGGCTCCTTAGAAAAGACCCTGATGCTGGGAAAGATTGAAGGAGGGAGGAGAAGGGGACGACAGAGGATGAGATGGTTGGATGGCATCACCGACTCAATGGACATGAGTTTGAGCAAGCTCTGGGAGTTGGTGATGGACAGGGAGGCCTGGTGTGCTGTAGTCCATGGGGTCTCAGAGTCAGACACGACTGAGCAACTGAACAACTGAACTAAAGAATAAATTCCACTGAGAAATGAGGAAAAAGTATTAGAGTTCAAAGAAAATATAACGACTATTAAATATATGAAAAGATGCTCAATCTCCATTGTAATAAGAGAAATGCAAATTAAAATAACTACAATGCCATTTTTTACTCATCAGATTGGCAGAACTCCAACAGTTTGATTATATACTTTGGTGATGAAGCCATAGAGAAACAGACACTCTCTTACTTTCTAGTAGTTATAGGAACTCATACAACCCTAGTGGAGGACAACTGAGTGAAAAATCCATCAAAATTATAAATGAATGAGCCTTATAGTTCTGCAATTCCATTTCTGGGAACTTACTCTATAAATATGCTGATATGTGCAAAACGACACATGTACAAGGTTATTCATCAACACAATACTGAAGTAATAGCAGAGATCGGATGAACCTGTTTGCAGGGCAATATCAGAAATGCAGAGAACAGACATGGGGACACAGGGAGGGGCAGGGGGAGGAGGAGGCTGGGGTGACTGAGGGGGCAGCTGTGACATACGCAGCTCCCATGTGTGAAATAGCCAGCCAGCGGGAAGCTGCTGTGGAGCGCAGGGCCCAGCCTGCTGCTCTGCGATGACCTGGAAGGCTGGGGAGGGGAGCCTCAAGGGGGAGGGGTTATAGGTACACTTTCAGCTGATTCATGTAGCTGTACAGCAGAGACTAAGATAACATTGTAGGGCAATTATACCCCAATTAAAGAAGAAATCAAAGAAGAAATGGGTAATCTGAATAGCTCTGTATGTTAAATAAATTGAATGTGTAGTGAAAAATCTTCCCCCAAAGAAACCTTCAGGCCCAGATGGCTTCATTGGTAAACTGAACCAAGCATTTAGAAAACAAATACTATAATTATATATAAACCTTCCAGGAAATGGAAGAGGAAAAAATAACTTCCTGTTTCTTCCTATCTTTCTCTTTTATTAGGCCAGCAGTATCTAGATATCAAAACCAGATAAACACACTGTAAGAAAACTAGAAACTAATGTTCTCTCATAAATGTAAGTGGAAAAATTCTAATCAAAAGTTTAACAACTTTGAATCCAACAATATAATATAAATATATCATAACTAAGGAAGATTTATCCCAGGAATGCAGGGTTGGTTTAATATTTCAAAAAATAAATGAATTTCATTATATTAATAAACTAAAAAAGAAAACTATATGATCATCTCAGTAGACACAGAAGCATTTGGTAAAATCCAACACCTATTCCTGATTTAAAAGAATAAAGCTCTCAGCAAAGTAGGAATAGAGGAGAATCTCCTCAACCTGATAGAGGAGATCTATATAAAACTCACAAGCTAATATCATACTTCCCTGGTGGTTCAGTGGTGCCTGCCAATGCAGGAGATGAGTTAGATCCCTGGGCCAGGAAGATTACCTGGAGAAGGAAATGGCAACCCGCTCCAGTATTCTTGCCTGGGAAATCCCATGGAAAGAGGAGCCTGGTCACAAGAGGTCACATGAAGTCACAAGAGTCAAACACAACTTTACAACTAAACAACAGCATCATACTTAATAGCAGAAGACTGAAAGCTTTTCTACAAAGGTCAGGAAAAAGAAAAAGATGCCACCTTTAAGCACGTTTTTTAACATTTTACTGGAGGTCCTAGCCAATGCAACCAGGCAAAAATGCTGATAATAATAATAAAGGGCCTTTCCAAACTACTAAGAAAGAAGTAAAACTTATGCACAGAGAACGTAGTTGGTGACACAGAAAATTAAAAGGAATCTACCTGAACTAATAATCAGTGTTACACAATACACCCATGAGATATAAACACAATAAATATATAAAAGTCAATTGTATTTCTATACACTGGCAATGAATAGTCAAATGTTGACTTTAATTTTTTTAAGAAAATGTTTAGGGAAGAAAAAAATTGTGGCCCTCCCAGATAATTTTGGCTTCCCAGGTGACACAGCGGTAAAGAATCTGCCTGCCAATGCAGGAAATACAAGAGACACAGGTTTGATCCCCAGGTCAGGAAGTTCCCCAGTGGCAACCCACTCCAGTATTCTCGCATGAAAACTTCCATGGACAGAGGAGCCTGGTGGGCTACAGTTCATGGGGTCGCAAAGAGTCAGACTCAACTGTATGAGTGTGCACGTACAGAGCAGATAATTTTACAAAGCTCTCAAAGCCTTTAACAACAACAAAAAAAAAACCCTGAATAAACATGGAATTTCAGACAGGCTTCACGAGGGAAATGTTCTGGGACACCTTTTTGCAGCCTCCCCATCAAACAACCTGGCTGGGCAGAGCCTGAGATGCAAGTTCTAATGCTGGAGTAACCTTCTAAGATCACCAAGATGAGTCAAGGGGCCCAGATTCTGGTCTCAGAGAGGTCCCTAGCTCACATATAAGTGAGGTTCTTTCGTGGTTCTGTCACGCGAGTATATGTTCTTCGGTTCTTTGTCTCGTCACAAGAAAGATTTGGAGTGACAGACGTTAAAGCCCCCTCGGCATGTCACAGCTCTCAGGTCTTGGATAAACCGTGTTATAGCTCTCAGGTCTCAAATGGACCATGTTATAGCTCTTAGACAAATCAGTGTTACAGCTCAGTGTTACAGCTCTATTTCATTTAGAAGATAGCAGGAAAATCCATCTTGAGGTGTGAGGGCACGTCATCCAAACACCCAAGGAGAAGAGCGCCCCAGCGTGCGGGGAGGGGAGAGAGAGAGCGGGCTCTGGCTCCTCTTTTTACATGTTTCTCTCTCCCTGGGCCTGTCCTGCGTAAACTGGGCCAGCCAGGAGTGTTGTTTGTTTTACCTGATGTCCTCACTCCGGTCCTCGGACCTTCTTTTGTTTTATTTTCGCAGGCTTTTCCCTTCTTTGTCTTTTAGCCACCACCATTTTGGACTCCTTTTCCCTATTCTACCTACCTAACAGTTCTGACCACAAAAATGACGTGATCTCTGCCCTCCCTCTTCCAGTTGTGCTGAAAATGGCCATTCGGTGTGAAAGCATGCTGGGAATGTAAACAAGAAAATAAAGACAAAGTCCCAGGGTCAGGGTCAAGGTCAACTTTGCACAGTCTCAGCCATCTCACTGTCAAATAGGAAAGTTCCTTAAGCCATGGAGAAAAGAGACTGAGGGTGAAGACAGAATCTGTCCCAGAGGTCCTAGGCCAATAAGTTCCAAGAGCAAACACCACACGGAAAAGCCTGGAGAATCCAAAAAGCCATGTCTGTTCATGGGAGAGGAAGGAGAGAGGAATGAAACCCTGTCACCTTCCAGAAGGCCCCTATGTTAGTCTGCCATAACAAAGCACCACAGACTGGGTGGCTTAAACACTTATTTTCTCACAGTTCTGGAGGCTGGGTGTCCAAGATCAAGGTGTTAGTAGAGTTTATTTTTCTTCTAGCCATTTTCCTTGACTTACAGAGGGCCATCTTCTCCGTGTGTCTTCATGGGGTCTTTTGTCTGTGTCTTAATAAGGGCACAAATCATATGGGATTGGGGCCCACCCGCATGACCTAGTTTTAATTAAATTCCCTCTCTAAAGATCTTACCTCCAAGTACAGTCACATTCTGAGATACCGAGGGTTAGGATTTCAATATGAACTTAGGGGTGACACAGGTTAGCATAGAACACATTCTTCCTCTTCCTGCCTGCACCCTCTCCCATAAATTTCCAACAGCTGAAAGATCCAGAACCCCTGCCGGTTCTTATCACCCTCACAGATCAGGTCACAGGGAACCAGAGCTGCTCTCACACACATGTTCATTCACTCTGTCCGAAGCCCCAAAAGCTACTTCTCCTTCCATTCATGTAGGGATTCCTAGCCCCTACTACCAGAGGTTTCCATACACGTGGGAGGCTGAGTGGTAACCTGAGCCCCAAGCTGACCTTCCCTCTCCCTTCACATTCCAGTAAAGCACTCCTCCCACCCTCCCCTCTGCCCTGTTCATTTCAGGATTACCATATTCACAGAACCAACATGACCTATTTAGGCCCTGACCCACTTACAACAGAAATACCAATCACAAACACTATCCAGGAGGGGGGGCAAGGAATAGATGACCACAAATTTAACTGATTTCAAATAAGAGGGAATGATGGAGAAGCCACCTTCCCTGATTTAAGCACTGCTGGTGCTACTGTAAATGTCCTGAAGGCGAGTTATTAAGGAAATTTGGGCCACGCCCAGTAGCCCCTTTGGCATCAGAGCACTCTGTAGGTTTCCCAGCCTTACGAGTGTCCTAGAAATCAATGAAATAGGTCTGTTTACTTTGTTTGGCTCAAAGATGGGACTAGCATCTCCAAGTGTCTGGAGAAAATGATTTCCTACCAAGGGATGGGACAACCTACTGTACAAGTGTGAAAACCAGGGAATCAAGATGGATACTGGATCAAACTTTCCCATTCACTCCAAACTTAAAATGGGGGGGGATTAGTCTACTGGTCTTTGAAACAGGGGCTTTTGTAGTTAAGACACGTGATGTAGCTGCCTGACTCATAACAACAGCTTATTTCCTTTTCTCTGGTCCATTTCCCAAGGGTAGCTGTGTCTCTGCTCTGTGACTCTGAACCTCCTGTCACAGATTATCAATTCAAAGAAAGACACCTGATCCAAGCCTGAGCCAATCATATTCTCTCACATAGGAATTTTAGACTTAAGGAGCTTATTATCTCAGACCCCTGGTAAGGGGGCAACTGGGAATTCTAGGCAGGCTTGTTTCCTGCTCTTCCTGAGGCCTGGCTAGTCTCTTCTGCAGATTCTGACACCACCCCTATCCTTAGAATTAATTACCCACTTGGCTTACATTAGCCAGGGTCAGTTTCTATTAACTGCAATCAAAAGAATCATAAAATGATAACATTTCTTTTTATCCATCTTTTAGTCCCAGGACCTACCACAAAATTTCACCATATGGTAGATAACTCAATAACTTTGTTTTAAATTTATGAAAGTCCAATTTCCCTCTGCCACTCTACATGAGATAAGATTAAGAACAATGACAGAATGTCCTCTGGTGTATGGGAAAAGATTCTTGGGTGCCAACCTTTCCTGAAACAACAAGTTATATAAAGACTCTGCTTCTGGTTTTCCCAGCATTTCCCTGCTAAAATTTTCTAGTGGATTTTCTGTAGCAAAAGAAATCAACAAAATGAAAAAAAAAAACCCACAGAATGAGAGAAAATATTTGCAAACAAACCATGAGGGATTGATCTCCAAAATATACAAAAAGCTCATGTAACTCAATATCAAAAAGACAAAGAACTGAATCAAAAAGTGGGTAGATCAAAATAGACATTTTTCCAAAGAAGATACACAGATAGCCAGGAGGCACATGCAAGATGCTCAACATCACTGATTATTAGAGAAATGCAAACTAAAACTATGAGGTATCACCTTACACCTGTTAGGATGGCCATCATCAAAAATCTACAAACAATAAGCACTGGAGAGGCTGTGGAAAAGGGAACCTTCCTACACTGTTGATGGAAATGTAAATTGATAGTCACTATGGAGCATGGTATAGAGATTCCTTTAAAAACTAAAAACAGACCTAGTATATGATCCACCAGTCCCACTCCTGAGCATATATCTGGAGAAAATCACAATTTTAAAAGATACACGCACCCCAATGTTCATTGCAGCATTATTTACAAAAGCTAGGACGTGGAAAGTGAAAGAAAGTGAAAGTGAAGTCGCTCAGTCATATCTGACCCTGGACTCTAGCCTACCAGGCTTCTCCACCCATGGGATTTTCCAGGCAAGAGTACCGGAATGGGTTGCCATTTCCTTCTCTGGGGATATTTCTGACCCAGGGATCAAACCTGGGTCTCCTGCATTGCTGGCAGACGCTTTACCCTCTAAGTCACCAGGGAAGCAACAGGACATGGAAGCAACCTACATGTCCACTGACAGAAGAATAGATGAAGATGTGGTCCACATATACAATGGAATATTACCGAGCCATAGAAAAGAATGAAACAGTGCCATTTGCAGTGACATGGATGAAGCTAGAAAGTGTCGTACTAAGTGAAGTAAGTCAGACAGAGAAAGACAAGTACCACATGATATTGCTTATTTGCAGAATCTAAAGAAATGGCACAAATGAACCTATTTACAAAACAGAAGTTGAGTCACAGATGCAAAAAACAAACCTGTGGTTAAGGGGTGGGTAGGGAGGATAACGGAGAAAGCGATGGCACTCCACTCCAGTACTCTCGCCTGGAAAATCCCATGGACGGAAGAGCCTGGTAGGCTGCAGTCCATGGGGTCGCTGAGTCAGACGTGACTGAGCGACTTTACTTTTCACTTTTATGCAGGGACAGGGGAGCCTGGTGGGCTGTCATCTATGGGGTCGCACAAAGTCGGACACAACTGAAGTGACTTAGCAGCAGCAGCAGCAGCAGCAGCAGCAGCAGCAGCAGCAGCAGGGAGATAAGCTGGGATATTGGGATTGACATATACACACTACTATTTATAGAATAGATAGTAAGAATCTACTGAATAGCATAGGGAATTCTATTCAATACTGTATAATGACCTATATGGGAATAAAATCTAAAAATGAGTGGATATACGTGTATGTATAACTGACTCACTTTGCTGTACAGCAGAAACTAATTCAATATTGTAAATCAGCTCTACTCCAATAAAAAAGAAAAAAAGAGCAGCATGACCCTTTTCCCTTTGCAGAGAACTTTGCAAAGATTGCATTGCCTGGGATTAGTGATATCATCCTGAAGAATTCTTCATAAATGTCAAAGTCTTGAAAAGAAAATAAAATTTTCTCATGGAAACAATTACCTGATGCCAGATGCTCAGGAAGTCAGAGAAGGGGAAGTATTTGCTTTTAATCTCTCCTGACTTGTGGGCGGAATTCTCAGTGCTGGCAAGAGCAGGCTGGAGGCAACGGACACGGCTCTGTCTTGCTGGGATCTGCTTACCCCAGGTGAAAATCCATGCATGGGCATCCTTCCTGGAGGTCCTCACATTTATACCTCTCTCCACACATCTTCCATCCATTTGCAAGGCCTGGTCTAGGACTTGGGATATTCACCCAGCCATCCCTCCACCCAACCACTCACACTTTAATATTCCCTGAACCCCTGGCTGGGCCTTAGACACTACATCTAGGTGACTGTACCAGTATCAGCAACATTGTGAATAGGACAACCCTCTAGGGTCACTCCAGGCCATCCACTCGCCCCTAGATTTCTAGGACACCCTTCTAAATCATCTCTCTTACCCCAGCCTCTTGCTTCTACAGTCCAACTTCACTGCAGCAATACTAGCTTCTCAAGATGCCAACGTAACCAGTTACTTTTCTATTCAAAACCTTCAATAAAGCCCAGACTCTTTGCTTAAGATTCAAAAACACCCACAACCTGAACCCAGTCTATTTTTTAAACTTTTATCTTGAATCTTCCAAATTTATCTCCTGCATGAAACCTCTACTCTCACACAAGCAGCCTGCCCACCCGCCTCACTGCTGAGCAGATGGGCACAAGCCTGGAGTTTCTAGAAGCCATGTTGCCAACATGTGGAGGAAAAGAGGCCACCACAGAGAAAGCAGGACTGAGAGATGAAGAGGACGACTCCTGATGACATTGCTCGAGAACCAAGACTGGCCTCAGGCTACTTCTGCCTCTGGAGGTTTTGGCTATGACATTTTTTTTTTTTTTGCTTTTGCTTAAACCTTTTTTTTTTTTTTTTTCCCCATTCACAAACAAAAGGGAATTCCTCCCCATACTCCTCATGGCCCATTTTTAATCCCTGACTCCTCTTCAAGGTCCTCCAGGATGTGGCCACGGCTCTTATCTCTAACTCTTATAATGTTATGTCTATTATTCATAGGAGCCTTTCTGTATATAGCCTAGTGACAGGTATTTCTTGATCCTTGAAACAGGTGAGGTGCTCTTACTATCCCACCCCAACTTGCTGAAACCAACCCATGGCTCAGCAGTCGGAGGCACAGGCTAGGGCAGCCCTGGGAAACCCAGGAGGAGCAATGCTGTCCAATCCTCCTGAGCTGATGACCCAGCCTCCCATTCAGAACCCATGCTGGCTGAGTCTTGGATTCCAGCAGCCAGCATGGCCAAGTTGTCAGCCCACAGGGACCAGCCAGCAGGAAGAAGGTGAAAGAAGGTGAAGGAAGAAAGAAAGGAGAGGTCAAAGTCAGAGGAAGAGAAAGCCACGTTTTCACCTAGGCTGAGATTATCTGCTCATGGGCAGAGCCATGGGCTGAAGTCAAGAAAGATGCCGCCCTGCAGTGTAACCTGCAGACCAGCTGGTCCCTGGGCCACCTGAGGATGCTCTGCATCTTCTGCTTGTGGTGCCGTTTCTCCACTTAACCCTGAAGCGCTTCTGAGACCAACCTGCAAGAGGGCTTCCCGTCCCACAGGGGCAGGTCCACCCAGGGAAGCGGCCAGCTGTCAGCATAAGTCTGCTCACACCCTCTCACCTTCCCCTTCTTCAACAAAGCCCAGAGTCTCACTGCCCTGAGAGGTGGGGTGACTTGATGCAGCCACGGCCGGTCACTTCAGGAGCCCAAAGACGGACTCCTGGGGGGCACAGCGCCGCCCACATTTCTCCCAGGCCTGTGTCTCTCCACCTCGGCTGCCACTCAGAACCCATTCAAGGACAGAACGCTTTTTCCTCCAGTGAGAAAATTTGTAGGGCGAACAAGGTGCCTTTTTGGGTAGGAGCCACAGGTGACCAGCTCCCTTCCTCCATGAGCTTGGCAAGGATTGAAACGGTGTTTCCTGACAGCCATCCAAAGAGCTCCAGGGTTGCAGGGAGGTATCTCAGGGCCTCTACAGAGGGTAGAAAGGAGACGGAAGTCAGAACGCAGGTGTCTCATCCCATGGGCCCTCAGCAGCCCTACCGACAGCCGTCTATCACCGTTTCTAGGTGTGGAGTATGTATTTTTGTTGGGTTGTTTTCGTCTTGCTTTTTTTACTATTTTAACATTTTTTAAAGTGTACAGTTCAGTGGCATTGATGTGAGTACACTCACATTCGTGCAAACATCACTCCCTTCCTTCTTTCCCCAGAACTTTTCATCTGACAAAATTAAAACTCTGTCGCATTAAACAATAATGACCCATTCCCTTCTCCCTCCAGCTCCTGGCAACCAACATTCTTCTTTCTGTCTCTAATAATTTGATGACTCAAGTTACTTCATACAAATGGAATCCTACAGGATGTGTCTTTCTGTGACTGGCTTATTGTACTTAGCATAATGTTTTCAAAGTTCATCCATGTTGTGCCATGTGTCAGGATTGCCTCTCTTTATAAAAGTGAATAATATTCCACTGTATGAATATACCATGTTTTGTTTATCCAGTCATCCATCGATGGTCACTGAGGCTGTGTCCATGTCTTAGCCATTGTGAAGAATGTTGCTGTGGACATGGATGTGCAAGTATTCATGTCCCCACTTGCCATTGCTTGGGACATATATGCAGCAGTGGGACTGCTGGATCTTATGGTTGTTCTATGTTTAATTTTTTGAGGAATTGCCATACAATGTCTCAGCAGGTAAAGAATCCTCCTGCAATGCAGGAGACACAGGTTCGATCCCTGGGTTGGGAAGATCCCTTGGAGAAGGAAATGGCAACCCACTCCAGTATTCTTGCCTGGAAAATCCCGCAGATAGAGGAACCTGGCGGGCTATGGTCCATGGGGTTGCAAAGAGTTGGACATGACTGAGTACATAAGTGCGTACTGTTTTTCACAGCAGCTATACCATTTTACATTCCCACCGTCAGGGTACAAGGGTTTCAATTTCTCCACATCCTCACCAACGCAATTATCTGACACCAGCTGGGTGTCCTCTCATTTGACTCAATTCTGACACATCTATCAGGAGAGAGCATCAGATACCACAGGTTAAGTGCTCTGTGCTACAAAACTGTCCCCCCCACCTCCCAATTTCAGACAAGAGTTGCAAGCCCGGTTGTCACCTGTAATTCTGACCAATTTGCTCTGGACTGAAAGCGTCAAGGACCTCCTCCTTCAGCCTGATTAATTTTCTAGAGTGGCTCACATTACTTAGTAGGACATCAGTTTATCATGAAAGGATGTAACTCAAATGGTCAGAAGGAAGAGGTGCTTTGGACAAGGTTCATGGAAAGGGCACAGAGCTTCCGCGCCTCTCCAGGCACACCGTGCTCCCAGCAACTCCACAGGTTCACCAGCCCAGAAACCCTCCAAAGCCCATACTTTTGTTTTTCACAGGGGCTTCCCAGGAGACACTAGTGGTAAAGAAGCCGCCTGCCCAGTGCAGGAGACGTAAGAGACATAGGTTTGATCTTTGGGTCGGGAAGAGCCCCTGGAGAAGGGCATGGCAATTTACCAGTATTCTTGCTTGGAGAATCCCATGGACAGAGCAGCTACAGTCCGTAGCGATGCAGAGTCAGACGCGACTGAAGTGACTTCGCACGCACACATTACTTAGGTATGGTTGATTAAGTCATTGGCCATTGATGATTAACTTGACCTCCAGCCCCTCTCCCCTCCCAGAGGTCAGGAAGTAAGACTGAAAGTTCCACACCTCCAATCACATGCCTGGGACCCCTGGCAACAGCCCCCATTAGGTTACCTAGGAGCTTTCCAAAAGTCACTCCATTAACATAACAATAGACACCTTTCCAGCTCTCATCACATAGGAATTTCCAAGGGTTTTAGGAACTCTCTGCCGGAAACGGGACAAAGATCAAATACATATTTCTTGTTATAAACAACAATATCACACGTCTGTCGTATTAGCATCCCCCACAGATGAGGAGCAAACCAGAGCCGAGAGAGGTGACTTGCCCAGCCCACACAGCTTACGTGGGGGCACCAGAGCCAGGATCGAAGTTCAACAGTCTGGCTCTAGAGAATCAGTGCTCTTAATCACCAAGCAAAGCCGAAACTGATGTCCCATTTGCAGATGAGGAAGCCCAAGACCCATGTCACAGTGGCATGGCTGCATAGTAGCAAATCTAGGCCTTCTAAGGTCAGGATACTCTCACCACTCCATCTGATTGCCAAATTCCCAAAGTAGATTTGAACAAAAATGAGGACAATGAGCATCCAACTGCCTTCCTATTCCTAGGACCCAACTCTCACTCAGATAAAAAAAACTCAGCTCTGTCCTCCACTCTCCAGTCTTCAGTCCTCTGCTCTTTAAACGGAGTGAAATAAATTCACTACATTGAAGGGTTTTCTCCCTTTCCTTCTCCCAACCTCACCGACTCAGTCTTCAGTCTGCCATCATAAATCACTGGCAATTCAAAAAATGGTTTCTGAGAAAATGGGCCTTCGTGGCTTGATAGATGTGTACATTTCCATCTCCTCCATACACGTCTCACTTTTCAAAGGGAAAAAAATCTTTATTGGCGTTAGCACATTTATGAGTTTAAATAAAAACAAATACATCTCTATTGACTGTAGTTATTATGCTTGGTTTCATGCAAGGTAAGTGCTTCAAATAAAAATAGATTGGTCAGAGTGAGTATGCATCAGGTCCAATAATGATGCAGCCTGTTTCCGTAGCGTATGTGTTTCACTTAATGTTCCCCCAGCTTGCAGGAAAGGAAGCACGTTGCTGCATGGAGCTTTTAGGCTCCATTTTCTGTCTAATGCTCCAGGTAGGTGTGAATGTTTATTAGTGTCATGAAATACATCTGGCAGGCAAAGCCTGGCCTTCACAGAAGAGACCAAAGTGCAATTGCTGAGGATGGGCCAGACCAAGCAGAAAGTGCAAACCCCGCGACATGTGAGCCCAGCACCAACCCATCAAGTGTGTGCTCAGTACCTACTGCTTGCCTGTCACTTGAGAAAGGGCCAGCCTCGGACTGAATATTTAGAATTACTTTTTTAAGCGTGTCTCCTAGTATGGGGTTGTGGCTCATGAAACAGAGAACATCTGTCTGTTTTGATCATCACACATTCCCTTAGTCAGGTTAAAGGCACAGACCTGGGCATCAGACAACCTGGATTCAAATTGCAGCTCCGTCATTTAGTTCAGTTCAGTTCAGTCACTCAGTCGTGTCTGACTCTTTGTGACCCCATGAATCGCACGCAGCACACCAGGCACCTCCCTGTCCATCACCAACTCCCAGAGTTCACTCAGATTCACGTTCATCGAGTCAGTGATGCCATCCAGCCATCTCATCCTCTGTCATCCCCTTCTCCTCCTGCCCCCAATCCCTCCCAGCATCAGAGTCTTTTCCAATGAGTCAACTCTTCGCATGAGGTGGCCAAAGTATTGGAGTTTCAGCTTTAGCATCAGTCCTTCCAAAGAAATCCCAGGGCTGATCNCTCTAATTTTCTTGAAGAGATCTCTATACTTTCCCATTCTGTTCTTTTCCTCTATTTCTTTGCATTGATCGCTGAGGAAGACTTTCTTATCTCTTCTTGCTATTCTTTGGAATTCTGCATTCAGATGCTTTTATCTTTCCTTTTCTCCTTTGTTTTTCACTTCTCTTCTTTTCACAGCTATTTGTAAGGCCTCCCCAGACAGCCATTTTGCTTTTTTTAATCATTTAAGCAGTAAGCAAACATTTATGGAGCACCAGCTGTATACCAGAACTTTTTCTAGCTGCTGAGGCTACAGCAGTCTGTTTCTATGAAGCTTACAGGAGAGGTTTAACCTTGAGTAAGACACATCTGTTGAACTTCAGATTCTTCATCAGTAAGATAAGGATAATAGCACTTCCTTCGTGGGGTTGTTGTAAAATGTAAATCTGATCCATTTAGCACAGGATCTGGGACATAAAGGGCTGAATGCCGGCTTCCAGCATTATTACTGGCAGGCAGGATACCTTCTTTGCAGCACTTGAAATCCTTTTGGCCTTTCTTCTTGTTTTAGCCCCGATTGCAGCCAACAAGTCAGTGTGACTTCTGACAGGCTCCTACAGATACAGCCTGACAGTCCATCCACCTTAGGCCCATATGTTACTCCTCACTTACCACCCTAAGGCCCCTCTGTTCTCACCAAGTCTTGGCCCCATGTAAATGCAACTTGGAACTACAGTGGAGCTGGCATGTTGGGGAGAACCTTTAGCTGTGGTGTTGTGGGTTGAACTGCATCTCACAAAAAGCTATATTGAAGCCTTAACCACTGTGACCTAAGAAATACATACGCCCTGGCACATAGCTCCTAAACCCCTTGGAATCTTCCGAAGTCCTAAGTGTCTTTCTGTGTGCTAATGAGATAACTGGTGGGCTGGGGTCTCCTGGACAGCCTCAGGCTAGGGGCTGGTTGTCAGGGGAACCAACTCTGTGATTACAGGGTTGGAACTTTCAGCTGTACCCACTCAGCCCCCAGACCTCCAGGGAGGGGAGTGAGGCTAATGTTTGAGTAAAATCACTGATAGCCAATGATTTAATCAATCATGCTTAAGTAAGGCGGAGAAGGCAATGGCACCCCATTCCAGTACTCTTGCCTGGAAAATCCCATGGATGGAGGAGCCTGGTTGGCTGCAGTCCATGGGGTCTCTGAGGGTCAGACACGACTGAGTGACCTCATTTTCACTTTTCACTTTCATGCATTGGAGAAGGAAATGGCAACCCACTCCAGTGTTCTTGCCTGGAGAATCCCAGGGACGGGGAGCCTGGTGGGCTGCCGTCTATGGGGTCGCACAGAGTTGGACACGACTGAAGTGACTTAGAAGCAGCAGCCTAAGTAAAGAAGCCTCCATAAAGATCCTCAAAGTACTGTCTTCCAGGGTGAACTCTTGAAGGTTTCAAGAGGGTGGCATGCCTAGAGAGGGCATGAAACACTGCACCCCCTCCCCTATACCTTACCCTGTGCATCTGTTCCATCTGGCTATTCCTGAGTATTATTCTTTTATTGTCAACTGGTAATCTAGTAAGTACTCTGCTTTCCTGAGTTCTTTGAGCCACTCTAGTTCATTACTGAGCCTGAGGAAGGAGCTGTAGGGACCTCCAATTCTTAGCTGGCCAATCACAAGTCCAGGTGACAACCTGGCCTTGTGATTGATATCTGAAGTGGGAGCAGTCTTGCAGGACTGAACCCTTATGGGGGATCCAATGCTATCTGCAGATAGTGTCAGACTTGAGTAAAACTGAAGACATCCAGGTAGTTTTGTAGAATTTCTTGGTGTGAGAACAAAACACCAAATATTTGGTGTCAGAAGTGAAATACTGAGAGTAGTCCGTGAGTCCTAGGAAAACAGAGTCTTTCCCCTTTCACCCCAGTACCTAGAAATACTATCTTATTTCAAATAGGGTCTTTGCAGACATAACCAAGTTAGGATAAGGACATACTTAATTAGGGTGGTTCCCATGTTCCATGACAAGAGTCCTTATAAGGAAAGAGGGACTTGGAGATAGAGAGGGAAGAAGGCCATGTGAAACAGCAGAAAGTAGAATGAAGCAGCTACAAGCCAAGGAAAGCTAAGGATGCTAGCAACCACAGAAGCTAAGAAGAAGCAAGGAAAGATGCTTCCCTGGAGCCTTCAGATGGAGAATTGCTGGTCAACTAGTTGATTTCAGACTTTTAGCTTCAAAACTGTAAGAGGATAAATTTTTGGTTTTGTGTGGTAATTTGTCATGGCAGCCCAAGAAAACTAATACACATGGAATATAGAAGTGGATGGATACATCCTTCTTCCTTGCCCATCCTGGACAGATGGTCCTGGCATATGTTTCACGTGGCTTCTCAGATGTCCTGTGTTGTCTGTCACCCAGATACTCATAGCTGTAACCAACTCAGTAATGGCTCTTGTTGGGACTCTCCCACCTCCCTTGTTTTGCTTTTCCTGTTCCTCACTCCTGCCCCNATGGTCCTGGCATATGTTTCACGTGGCTTCTCAGATGTCCTGTGTTGTCTGTCACCCAGATACTCATAGCTGTAACCAACTCAGTAATGGCTCTTGTTGGGACTCTCCCACCTCCCTTGTTTTGCTTTTCCTGTTCCTCACTCCTGCCCCCCGGGATCACTCCTCAATAAAGGACTCCCACATAAGCTATTTGTCTCAGGTTCTGCTTTCTAGGAAACCCAGTCTAAGACAGCTGGTGCCTGGAAGGCACATGGTTGGCATTCAATGAATGTGCATTGATGGAATACGTGAATGAAGATATGTAAGAACACTCAAGTCTGCCCTCAGCACTTCCTAAGTGGCTCAGTGGTAAAGAATCCGCCTGCCAAGCAGGCGACTCAGGTTCGACCCTTGTGTTGAGACGATCCCCTGGAGAAGGAAATGGCAACACGCTCCAGTGTTCTTGCCTGGGAAATCCCATGGACAGAAGAGCCTGGTGGGCTATAGTCCATGGGGTCACAAAAGAGTTGAACAGGACTTAGTGACTAAACAACAACAAATCCCACCCTCAAGAGTCTTTCAATTAAATTTTCAAGAGGAAACACACACACACACAATAAAGAGAAATAAATTGTAGAGGCATTTGGAGGACAGAGGAGAACTTGATATTCCTAGCTGCCTGGTGGAGCACAGGTGTGGGTAGGGCAGCCGTCTCTAATATTTTCTGCAGCTTGGAGCCCTGATGTCTTCACACACACAGTAGTCAGGGTTCTTGACTGCAAATAACAGAATCCACTCTGATTAATTTAAGAAGAATAACAATGTGGTAAAGGATAGTAGAGAGCTCATAGAATTTCCAAGAGGACCAGTCTCTGAAGAACAGTATCTAATCACATCCTAAGTGTTTCTCTGGGAAAGAAAACAGCCAGGAGAAAAATAACAGCCACAAATCAGATTCTCTTGGCTTTAATCTGGAAAATCCAGGAAGTCCGCAGGGTGGCCTTGGCCTTGGGGAGATCACTCTAATCCAGGGGTGAGCCAAGAAGAGGGAAATGAACCATCAAACCCCACCACCCAAGAGACCTGTCTTAAAACTCCAGGCCCTAGGGGTAAGCTGATTGTAATCTCTTTTCCAGGGCTTTCCGATGTTACTAAAACATTTGAAGCTTTCATATGTGGTAAGTAGCTAAATCAAGATTGCAGTTGGGGTCCTTGATGCTCAAACCCTTGATGTGGTTTGTGAACAAGCAGAGGCAGCATTGCTAAGCTTGTTACAAACGCAAAACGTGGGGCTCCAACTCAGGGCGGCTGAGTCAAAACCTAAGGCTTCGTGGGATCTCCAGCTGATCTCTGCATACATAGAAGTTTGAGACGCACTCATCTGGTTCCTTCCCTTAATTCTGATGGATCTCAAATCTAGCTATATAATCATTAGATACCCCACCACCACCAGAACTTTTAAAAATGTAGATTCCCAGGCTCCACGCCGGATGAGCCTATCGAACAGGCCTGGAGGGGGCCCAGGTGACTGTGTTTTTATTTTTAATTTCCGTGGAGGTTCTTCTGATCACCTAGATTTGGGAACTGCCACCCTCCAGCAGACAGCTCTCGTCCCTCAATACTCACCCTCTCAATCAGCGCAGGGGCAATCTCAGGAAAGCCAGGAAGCCTCCACTGGCGGGAGTCACCTGGCGAACCTGTAAACATGCAGAATGCCCGCCCCACCCCACAGATTCAGATTTTAAAGAGCTGAACAGAGTCATCATATGACTGTTACTTCATAAGGAGCGTATTAAAAGCCTCTCACTATAAATATAAATTCTATGTAACTACGTGAGTGTGAATTGACTTGTGGTTCATGTGTTGACATAGCTGTATTTTCTAGACATTTAATTAAACATTTATTAATTTTGATTTTGCAATTTTCTTTTTATGTATTGTGGCCAATATTTTTTTCCCCACCTTGGGGTTCAAATGTTTACAAAAGGCCCTGAAGAGCTTATACATTTTCCCACCATGTGCCATGCCTAAAGTGCTGAAAGGATACAAGGATGATGGGTCTAGGAAGGACTCAGGACTCTGCTTTTTTAAGAGGAATGCCAGGGTGACCCTAGAGGTGGTCCTCAGACCACATCTTGACCACTGGCCTTCAGAGGAGGGACGGTGATTCCCAGGACAAGCCTGCATTACCACTAGTTGGGAAGGGAAGGCAGTCTGGGCTGGTGGGGAGGAGGGATGAAAAGAGTTTTGCTGCCCCTGGGGTATACCCCCATGACTCCAGAGAAGCTTCTGGGCTGGGGCATATCCCCATAAAGGTCACCTAATACAAAGCACCAGGCATGCAGGAGATGCTGCAACCTCTGATGCTATTCAGCATGGCTCAGACTGTCCCCAGGACCAAAACTGAGCCCCTACTCCAGGAAAAACCCAGCTGAATTGAAAGGATCACAAGAGTATGACAAAGTACACAAGAGGACAGTTGTAGGAAACAGGATTATTGAGTTGGAAAAGAGAAAGCCAGATGACCCATGATAGTCTCCAAGCAAATGGTAAATAATCATGTGGGCACGAAGCCTTCCTGCCAGAGCTGGGGCACCTGGGCCTGGCACAGAGCCCAGGGGGGCAGGCCTGCCAGAGCCTCTCTGTGAGGTCTGAGGAGCTGGAAATCCACAGAAGCCCAGGGTCAGGAAGAAGGGATGAAATCTAGTCCAGCTCTCAGACCTAGTCCCAGCCAGTCCTCCAGGGGACCAGGTCTCAAGTCCAGGGATGGCGGTGGGGATGTTGGAAATAAAAAAGTGAAGAGAGACATCTCAAGAAAAGAGCTGAGATGCAGAATGGCTTCAGGACACTATCTCCCAGCTGAGAGTGACCCCAGAATTACATCCAAAGAAATTCTCAACTCTTACCCTACTCCTTGTAGGCTTTCCTCATAGTTCAGTCGGTAAAGAATCTGCCTGCAGTGCAGGAGACCCGGGTTCAATCCCTGGGTCAGGAAGATCCCCTGGAGGAAGAAATGGCAACCCACTCCAGTATCCTTGCCTGGAAAATCTCATGGACAGATGAGTCTGGTGGGCTGCGGTCCATGGGGTCGCAAAGAGTCAGGCACGATTGAGCGACTAACACTTACTTACTTACCCTACTCCCACCAAGGCGTGCTTCAGCAGAGAGGGGACAGCCTTGATGGCCCAAGAGCTTTCAGAGAAAGGATGGACAGCCCTGGAGAGAGACCTTGGGGAGGTGGTGGCATCCACCAGCAAACAGTGGGGGAGCCTGGCGAGGGAAGAGCCTGTGGACTCAGGGGAACCAGAAACAGCCGCAGAGCTCTGAGGCTGCAGACCAGCTCTGACACTGCAGATCGAGACCCCTGACCCAGCCACTCCCAAACGCGTCAAGCATGGCGGACTCTACAGGGCTGAGGTCCCGGGTAACAGGTAAAGTCAAGCAACAGGAAGGGAAACAGGTCGTGGCCATCCACGTGACCTTCCAGCACTCTCATACCTTTAAGGCCTTGGAAATAGGCCACCAGGGTTAACAGTGAGTGGTAGTGACCAGATGGCCATCACCAGATCAACCAGGGAGCTTAAAGCCACTGACCTTGATCCTTTCCCGAATGGCAGATGCCCTGGGTACCTCAAAGAGTCTGTAGATGTGAACAAAATCAAGAGAGAAAGGAAGCAATCAACACATACCCTGCTGGCAGCTACCGATGCGGCTGGGTGATTAATTCCACTTACCCTTCCTGCACATCCCAAACCAGGCATTGTTATCCTCGTCCTCAAGGCTGGAAACAGGCACAGAGAGATTTCATCTCTTGCGCAAGGTCACATGGCCAGCACACACAGGAGCTTGTGTTTGAACCCACTTTAGTTCAACTCCAGAGCACAGGTTCTCATCCCCTGTGCTGTCTGTGCAACATCGGAGGGAGAACTAATGAAAGAGACGGAAGCAAGTCGTGCTGTGAATGCCTGGTCTCTGAGGCTAACTGCGTCCATAAAGCCCTCATAATGTGGCACCAGGAGAAACTCATCCTCCGTTCCACTGCTGACACCGAGTGGCACAGAGATCAGGAGACAAACACCGTCTACGCTCCACTTCCTACCCGCGGCCTGCTCAGCTCCCAAGGAGAGCCGTTGCCGACATCCCTCTGCCAGACCCTGCCCCAGGGGACCTGTGAGCCCCAGCATCCAATGGGTCGGTTATGTCAGCTGCCGAGAGGGTAAGAGGCAGGGCCCTCAACGGCACCAGACACCGTGCCCTCCATTTGGCACCCTTCAGCACCTGCTCTCCACCCCTAAGGCACGCACACTACTACTGATCCCATGCATGGCTTCTGCAGTCACTCTGGCTTCAGGACTGCAGGGCCCTGCAGCCTCGGGAACAGATGCTCCCCTCGCACATGGCTGGACTTGGATCTCGGCAGTGATGGACAAGCATCATTGACCAGGGTGGACGGGCAGCTGCAGAGAATGAGAAGGCGGCCCCAGCGCCCACCCCGAGCCCATCTCCATTGGCAGCACAGTTGCTGCCTCCCTTCCAAGGGAAGAGAAGGCGAGGGCCCCTCAGACAGCTGTGCACGCCCAGCCCACCCCCTCCTCATCAGTTCCCCTGCAAAGCGACCACAAAGCAGCAGAGGCACAGCCCCCCCAAGCACCGCCCTGCACGGCCCTGCTGTCTCTCTCCCCTCCAGTCCCCACTCACCAAACATTTCCTAGCGCTTATTCTGCTTGGATGGAATGACCCTTCTATTACTGCACAGTCATCACTGTTGTGTGGATTTATACTTGTGGTTTCAAGAAAGACAAGGAGTGCGCTGCCGAAAGGGCGCGGCGAATGACGCCCCAGCACGTGTGGTATCCTCCCTGAATGGAAGGACTACACCTGATTTTTATTTTCTTTCTTTCTACATGTACTGTGTTTTCCTTGTGCTACTTACAATGCTTTTTTAAAATTCATGTCAAGCTAATTGGCATCTCATGTCTGTGGGCCCTCCTTTGGATGTTGAGAATGAGGTCCCCTCAGTAGGTCATTTGTAATGACAAACCCTATGTACCAGGGATGACCTAGGGAGGGCAGTACCCTTGGGCCTGAAGCAAGACTTAATTAGAAGGTATCAGAAGAGAGTATAAAACAGGAGAGACTCAGAGACCCATGAGGACAAGCTGGCTGGGGTAGGGTTAGAATCTGCATGTGCTATTTGGGGTCTTAAATGCATTTTTTCCTTTGGCTTCCTCTAAATGCACTCAAAATCTTGAATCTCTGCATCTTTGGGCTGCATCGAGAAGGACTAAGGAAGATGTTGGCCTGCACTGGGACCTAACCTTTAAAGGGAGGAATGGTGCCTCCCTGGGATCAGTGTTTCAGTGACCACAGGGAACCCCTCTCCCACCAAAGACGACTGAAACTCGGGGAGCCCTTGAGTCACACCATCCTTCCCTACCTGCAAGGCCCTCCTGACAATGCTGACATTTTTGCTTTTGTTTTCATAAGGATTATGAAACCAGGATGGTTTTAATATACAGTGTGATTCATTTACGCGAGTACACGTATACATACTCCCCACCATCTCCATCCCCAAGCCCGAAAACACACACACTCACTCACAAGCCTCATTCACTCCAGCTGACCCTTCTCTCCCCGTCAGAAGTATTCTCCAGTCATCAAAAGGCAGGGCCCGCTCAGTGAGCCCCTCCAGAGGGGCAGCCTCCACCGGCTGTCTGTGACTGCCACCCCTTTGACTGCCATAGACCTGAGGTCAGCATTCTACAGCCTGTCACCTAGCTTTGTTAATGGCACACAGCCCTGTCCATTCATCTATGAGTGGCAGCTTTCACACCACAACAGGAGAGGTGAGTATTTGCAACAGAGATTGTAATGCCTGCAAAGCCAAAAATAGCATCTGGCCTTTTACAAGTGTGCCATCTTTTGCCATAGACCAAGATGTGCCTGGTGCTTCCTAGAGTCACGTGCTGAGCATCTCTAAGAGAGATCTAGGCGGGGGCTACCCATGGCAGAGCCAGGCTCAGATAGAACACTCACAGCTCAGGACCTACCTCCCCCCTCAAACCCCTCCCAGCACATCTACCCACATGCTCAGCACCCTTATCCGGGCTACCAGAGGCAGTGATCTTGACAGAGAAAACTCGGGCGTGTGGCGTCAGGCTGACTTGGGAATCAAAAACCAAGGCTTCTGGTATTATATTTCCTCATCTGCAAAATGCTGTTCATGATATAGAATTTCTCTAATGGGAACACTGTGAGAATCAAATTAGGAATTGCAAGTTACATGTTGAGCAAAATACCTGCTACACAGCAAGCCTTCAACAAGTGTCAGCTCCTAGCTAAGGCGGTGGTGGAAGAATCAGTGAGAGTTGCATCATCAGCCTACAGGGCTTCACTCTAGTGAAAGCACCGTCTGCTTCCTACCCTGCTGAAAACGTGGACATCAAAGGCAAGACCCCAGAAGGATGCCACTCACAGCCTAGCACCTGGAACCCACAGCGGGCTTGCAAGCTTCCTTCGGCTCCTGGATGCCGGCAGCAAGGTGCTAATTCTCTGGAACGATTCCAATAGGAGATTCTCTCAGGAACATCCGGTCTCCTAATTGCACAGCCCACATGCATGCACACAAGCATACAAAACAAGGAAGATTTAAGACATCTTCAAATTCCTATGTGGTTGTTATGAATGGACGGGCCAGAATTATACCTCATTTTGCTATTTCCTAATGTCTTAGGAATTAAGCTTTAATTTTTTTTAAATTTTAATTGAGTGTGTTTGTAGACTGGCCTGTGTGTGGGGAGCCAAGATACCGGCCACAAATTGGCAGACACCTCATCCTTCAGACTCTACTAGGACCTGTAGGGCAGATAACCCCACAGGAGGAGACGGGCTGCTCTAAAGAGGCAGGATGAGTAGGATGCAGCAAGAAACACAGGTTCTGGAGATGCCCAGATCAGAGAGGTTCCTAAATCCTTTGCTCCTTGAGAAGATTTACAGAGTGGCCTAATTTTCTGCAAACCTTCCCCTTTCTTTAATGCCACCTTCATTTTGCTCATTAGCTATGAACACATTTTTTACAACCTGCTAATCTCCCCTTTTTAAGAAAAAGAATTATTGGCCAAACAAACCTGTGTATCACTTTAATCCAACCGAGGGCTGGGAAACAGAACTCTGCCACTACAATTTCTCAGGTCTGAGAAACTCTTAGTCATAAAAGTCATCACTGATTTAATAACAGTTCTTGGTGGAGGAGGGGAGCAACACAGGACATGTAAAGTGTACACACGGACTGCAAGACTCGACACGATTGCAGATACTTTAAAACGGGGAGAGAGTCAGAACAGAGGAGGAACTGAGAAAAAATTAACACCCACAATAGTTACCATTTACTCGATCCCCAGGTTGGGAAGATCCCCTGGAGAAGGGAATGGCTACCCACTCCAGCGTTCTGGCCTGGAGAATTCCATGAACTATATAGTCCATGGGGTCGCAAAGAGTTGGACACAACTGAGCGGCTTTCACTTCCACTTTCATTGAGCAGCTTCTATATTTCAACGACTGTATGAACTTCTTTTCCTGTTAGCTCACTGAATCCTTACCCTTTTGTAAAACAGATATCGTTATCCTGTGTTACTAGTGGTAAAGAACCCTCTGGACACGACTGAGGGACTTCACTTTCACTTTTCACTTTCATGCATTGGAGAAGGAAATGGCAACCCACTCCAGTGTTCTTGCCTGGAGAATCCCAGGGACAGCAGAGCCTGGTGGGCTGCCGTCTATGGGGTCGCACAGAGTCAGACACGACTGAAGTGACTTAGCAGCAGCAGCCAGTGCAGGAGACATAAGAGATACAGGTTCGAACCGTGTGTTGGGAAGATCCCCTGGAGGAAGCCATGGCAACCCAGTCCAGTATTCTTGCCTGGAGAATCCCATGGACAGAGGAGCCTGGTGGGCTACCGTCCTTAGGGTTGCAAGCAACTCGGCACATCCCATTTTACAGATAAAAAACAAACTTAGAGAGCCTCAATTCCTAGAACAACTAAGGCCCAAAATAGGCAACCCAGAGCAGCACACTCTTTTCCACCTCTTCCTGCTCCAAGAATTGGCTCTGGAGTTCTCCCAGAGACCTCAGCTGGAAACCAAATCCCTAAAGAGACATAAGCCTACCTGCTTCTCGCAAAAGGAGGAGGCCACACAGTGCAGACACAAAGGCTGGCTGATGCTTGTGCTGCCAAAGTCCCCCTGTTCAAGAAGACGTCCACAAAAACGATGACCATCAACACCAGACAGAAAAGGACTGGGAAGGGCAGGCGTCAACCCGGCCTGGTGAGAGGGAGGGAAGGCGGTCCCAGCTCCCTCCCTTGTGGGTGAAGGTGGCAGGAGATGCACACACACTCCCACCCCCGCGGAACGCCCTCCCCCTTCTCTGCAAGCGCCCTCTAGCCTCTCGCCTTCCTCAAAGGCGACCTCCTGCACTATCCTCGGGAGCGGGGTGGCAGGTCAAGCTGGAAATTAGCTTCAGTTGGTCTCCTAATTGCAGGTATCAAGCAGGTATTGGATCAATCCAGCCACAGGCAGGCAGTGACGGGATCGATCCCAGCAGGGCCGGTGCCCGGAGCCTTTTCTGTGCACACAGCCCACAGGCAGTGCCTGTGGCCTCAGGGTAAGTCCAGTGCTTGAAGGAGGCTTCTGGCTGCCCCTAAGTAACTGAAACAGGAGCCCCTGGGACTCACCCTGTCCTCCGACTGCCTGCCCTTGGCCCTGTTCTTGGGCACATTATCATCCTGATTTCCCTGACGAAAATGAAGTCACCTGCCCGGGGTACACAGGAAGTGGCAGAGCTTAGACTCAAACCCAGGTCTGTCCAACTCCTAGCCTCTTGCAGTTTAAAGATCACTGATTAAGCACTGAGTGTGTGCTGCTATGCACCAAGCCCTGGGTGAAAATGGATCAAATAGGGTACTTATCACTACGAAACCTCAATCCACTTCTTTACTTTTTCCCACACCTGTCTGTACAACAGGAGTCACTGGATGAGAGTATTTTTAAGGATTCTTGACTCCCTCTCCAGAATATTCCATCTCTGTATGTTTAAGGAAGTGAAGTGAAGTGAATTCACTCAGTTGTGTCCGACTCTTTGCGACCCCATGGACTGTAGCCTACCAGGATCCTCTGTCCATGGGATTTTCCAGGCAAGAGTACTGGAATGGGGTGCCATTGCCTTCTCCAGGGGATCTTCCCAACCCAGGGATCGAACCTGGGTCTCCCGCATTGTAGGCAGACACTTTACTGTCTGAGCCACCAGGGAAGTCCAGGTTTAAGGTTTTCTTTGTTTTTTTTTTTTTTTTTTAATTTTACTTTACAATACTCTATTGGCTTTGCCATACATCTACATGAATCCACCACAGGTGTACACAAGCTCCCAATCCTGACACCTCCCACCCCACAACGTCTCTCTGGATCGTCCCCGTAAACCAGCCCCAAGCATCCTGCATCCTGCATCGAACGAAGGACCCAAGAAATCATTGCTTTTTAAAGACTCCCCAGGATGGAAGTGGATAAGCTGAGAGAGAAAGGCTTCCCTGGTGGCTCAGTGGTTAAAGAATCCGCCTGCCAGTGCTGGAGACATGGGTTCAATACCTAGTCCGGGAAGATCCCACATGCCGAGCAGCAGCTAAGTCCATGCACCACAACGACTGAGCCTGAGCTCTGGATCCTGGGAGCTGCAACTACGGAGCCCACGCGCTGCAGCTCCTGAAGCCCGCACAGCCTAGAGCCTGTGCTGCACAAGAAGAGCCACCGCAAGGAGAAGCCCACACACCGCACCTAAAGAGAAGCCCCCGCTCGCCGCACCTAGAGACAAACCCTCGCAGCAACGAAGACCCAGCACAGCCAAGCAGAAAAATAAGTTTAAAAAAAAGCTGAGCTGGAAATTTTGTTTCTTACTAATATACAGAAACATATATTTAAATAATGAGATTGTATGGGTGACATTTACTTTGGGGGGAGGGGGTGGTCAATAGTTATCAAATTAAAATTTTTCTAATTAAGCAAAAGCATCTCCTGGTGACTCTAAAAGTGCAGCCAGGTTTGGGAATCCACACTCCAGAGTGCTGCCTCCAGCATTTGGGGGGTTGCTGCCCTCTTTGATAAGAGATGGCAGTGGAGAGGAACAAGGTGGCTGACAAGCACATTCACGCTAAGATTCAAGAGGCTGAGTAAGACACCATTCTCCCAAGGCACCAGCATTTTAAAATAAAACCTTACAAAGAAAGCACTGTTCACCCTCAAAAAATAAATCCCTAATGGTAAAATACAGGCACCATGTGAGGCGGGAGAGTCTCCCGACTTCTTCAAATAGCACAGCAGCTGTGTAGAAGAAAGAATCCGGGTCTAAAGAAGCTCCATGAGGCCTCGTCCAGAGCCGGGGGAGGTGCCAGATGCTTCATCACTGACACAAGATGCTGTTTATGCCTCAGCTTTATCGAGTTGCAGGGAGGGTAAGGCCTAGTGATTTATAGGCCAACCACCTGGATGGCAGCTGGGCTGTCTGAGACTGCTAGCCAGCTCAGGGCTGCCTCCACCAAAACACTTATTCTCCTCAGATCAACCAGCCGAGCCCGGAAACCTCCCCTGGGAGCAGGGCACCATGCTGGGAGCTGCCGAGCCCCTTGAGGCCTTCCGTTCGTCAAGGAGATTGAGCTTCCACCCTGCACCCAACCCAAGGCTTGGACCTAGAGATCGCTAAGAAAAAGGCAACCACCCCTATGTCGGGGGCCCTGTGATCTGGCTGGAAAAAGAAGATAAACCCATTTGTCAAAGGTGAAAGCAAGATGGGAGGGTGACCAGGCTGAGGGATTTCTGGAAACCATAGCTTTCCGGGGAGGATGGAATAATTTAGCAGCAAATAGCCTAGATGTCGGCTAACACCTACAGAGGCATTGTTCTAAGCACTTCATATGCATGAATTCATTTAATCCTCAAAGCAACCCTAGAAATACGGGCATCGTGCAAAGAAACTGCACCACAGAGATGTTAACTGACTGGCTCCAGGCACACAGCTACCAAGTGCTGCAGCTGAAATGGAACTCAAGTGGTACTGCAGAGCAGTGGTGTGCTGGGAAGTCCCTAACAGCTGGCTTTCCTGGTGGGTGGAGGACTGTTATACATGCTGATTTTCATGGTGTAAATGCCCCCACCATGGCCAATTTCAAGCTACCTATGTGATGTAATCGAGCACAGAGCTGGGAAGAGATGGGCAATAGCATTCCATTGTATGGTCTTTCCAGAGAAGGCAATGGCACCCCACTCCAGTACTCTTGCCTGGAAAATCCCATGGACAGAGGAGCCTGGTAGGCTGCAGTCCATGGGGTCGCGAAGAGTTGGACATGACTGAGTGACTTCACTTTCACTTTTCACTTTCCTGCACTGGAGAAGGAAATGGCAACCCACTCCAGTATTGCCTGGAGAATTTCAGGGACGGGGCAGCCTGGCGGGCTGCCGTCTATGGGGTCGTATGAAGTTGGACAAAACTGAAGCAACTTAGCAGCAGCAGCAGCAGTATGGTCTTTCTACCATACAAGTTCAATAGACACAACTTCAAGAGCATAGTAAGAGTGAGATGTAGTAAAATAAAATGATGAGTTCTTTCCTTTAGTTTTAATAAATCTGTAAGTCATTGAATTTAATTTTTAATCAAGACGTTAACAATTGATTCACAAAACTCCTAAAATTTGGAAATTGGCTATCATAAATGGCAGCCCACTCCAGGACTATGCCTGGAAAATCCCATGGACGGAGGAGCCCAGTAGGCTACAGTCCATGGGGTCGCAAAGAGTCGGACACGACTGAGCGACTTCACTCACTCACTCACTCAAGCTGGTGCACACTGACTCAAGCACACTACTGATCCAGAGTTACAACATTATACAAGACCAAGAAATGCAAGACGGCACAGTAACTGTTCCAGGGGGATTTTACATGGGATATGAATGAGTACAGCATACAGCAACTTCCCACTAGCTATCTGTTTTACATATGGCAATGTATACATTTTAATGCTGCTCTGTGACAACCTAGAGGGGTGGGATGAGGTGGGAAGGAGGATTAAGGGGAAGGGGGACATATGTATACTCATGGCTGATTTACATTATTGTATGGCAGAACCCAACACAACATTCTAAAGCAATTATCCACCAAATACAAATTTTAAAAATTAAAAAAAGAATGCGTGGTATGTGGAAGACTAAAGTCAGAAGGAAACCTTTAAAGACAAAAAAGTGTTCAAAGATAGAACTGACCTCCTAGGTTAGTACTGAATTCCTGCTCCCCAGAGAAAGTCCACAAAGGCTAGACAAGTACTTGACAACTGGATAAAGCATAAGCTCCAGGTTACTGTTAGATTAGTACTTTTCAAACTGAAGTTTGAAACTTCATATTGTGATATTGAGTCATAAAAATGAATTTTGTAAATTGTAGGGTCAGTATTTTTAAATGAAATAAAATAGAAAATATAGGCATATTAAGTGTAATTTGTGGAGAAGGCAATGGCACCCCACTCCAGTACTCTTGCCTGGAAAATCCCTGGACGGAGGAACCTGGTGGGCTGCAGTCCATGGAGTCACTGAGAGTTGGACATGACTCAGTGACTTCACTTTCACTTTTCACTTTCATGCATTGGAGAAGGAAATGGAAACCCACTCCAGTGTTCTTGCCTGGAGAATCCCAGGGACGGGGGAGCTGGGATTTCGCACAGAGTCAGACATGACTGAAGTGACTTAGCAGCAGCAGCAGTAGCATGTGTAATTTGACCTTGTACAACGTTTGTTATACACTTATTTAATACGTGTGTGCATATGTACTAACAAGTATATGCATGTATACTGGGACATGTAAAAAACATAAAATTTTAAATTGATAGTCATGATCAAAGAAGTTTGAAAAGTATTGGAAAAAATGATAAGGTCCCTCCTAATCTTAAGATTCTACGATTCCATGTCCTATCAACTATTATTTGATAGCACTTTTTATCTCCCCAAAAGTTCAACAACGGGGGGTGGGGACTGATCACACACACCTCCAGCCCCTGGCCCTGTATCTGACCCACCAAATGTCCTTAAAGACACATTCAGTGAAGGGTCAGTGATGGAAATAAGCATTTAAAATGTTTCCCTCCAGAGCCAGGAGCTCAGTTCAGTTCAGTCAGCTGAGTCACTCAGTCGTGTCCGACTCTGCAACTCCGTGGACTGCAGTATGCCAGGTTTCCCTGTCCAGGGACAGGAACTCAGTCACACGCAATTCACTCAGGAAGAATTAAGCCTAAAATGGTACTTTTCAGGACTTCCCTGGTGGTCCAGTGATTAAGGATCCGTCTGCCAATTCAGGGAACACAGGTTCCATCCCTGGTCCAGGAGGATCCCACTTGCCACAGGGCAACTAAAGCCAGCCACAGGGCGACTACTCAGCCAGCACTCTAGAGCCCGAGTGTTGCAGTTTCTGAAGGCTGCACACCCGAGAGCTCAGGCCCCACAGCAAGAGAAGCCTCTGCAATGAGAAGCCCCTGCAATGAGAAGCCCAGCTGGAGAGGAGCCCCGCCCCGACTGCCACAACTAGAGAACAGCTCTTGCACAGCAAGGAGGACCCAGCGCAGCCAATAAGGAAATAAACACATTTTACAGAATTACACTTTTCTACGGCAATCTCTCCCCAGAGCCACCCTTCCGGTGGTAAAAGTGCCCTGCAGAGCCCATTCCGACCAAGGGAAGCTCCACCAGAATTTATGGGTGGAGACAGGCAGGGGAGTGACTTGCAGACAGAGATGAACAAGAGCCTGTGCGGAATGTTTGCCTGGAGCTCCTGCTGCAGGAAGAAGGGTAAACTCACGTCCAGGGTTGAGGAGAGAAGGGTGGCCAGGCGTGAGGAAGGAACAGAGAGAGCTGAGGAGAGGCGAAAGCAGCAGGCAAGACTTGGGTTTAGTCAAGAAAAGCCGCGTGGTGACAGAAGATGGCAGTGCCCAGGATTGGGTACTTGCGACACACTGCGTGCTTTCTGTCCGTTTTCCCCCTCTAAGCGCCTCCCTGGTGGCTCAGTGGGACCGCATCTGCCTGCAATGCAGGAGACCCAGGTTCGATCCCTGAGTCAAGAAGACCCCTTGGAGAAGGAAATGGCAATCCATTCTAGTACTCTTGCCTGGAAAATTCCATGGATGGAGGAGCCTGGTGGGCTACAATCCATGGGGTTGCAAAGAGTTGGACACGCCTGAGTGCCTTCGCTTTCCCCCTCTAAATTCTGAATTCTCTGAGTACCAGACCCACTGGCTGGTCTGTCCCTCTCACCGCTTCAGAAAGCAATAAATCATTTGTTCCCTCAACAGACAGATGAGTTTATGAAGGTGGGACCTACTATAACAGTCCTACCACATATTCAAAGAGGACTGCCTCTCATTTTGAAAGTCGTTAGCAGGTTTCAGCTCCTTATAACCCTGGTGCTGGGCAAGGACCAGAATTCATTCAACAGATGTGTCTGAGACCCATCTTGTGTCCCAGCTGCATTTCTAGGTGGCCTCGTATTACCAGCCATGGCCAGATCTTGGTAGGATGGCATTGGGCTTCTCCTGTTTACAAAACTGAGTCAAACAGGCTGGCTTGCTCAAACACAAAGGAGAACGCTCATCTGCCAATCTGTGTAGAGAATTGATGGTAGAACTTTGAGAGCAGGAGGGAGTGTGTTTCACCTTTCCCATCTCTGCTCTCCCAGCTCCCAGGAAAGTGCTGAATAAGACAGAAAGCACTGGCTATTAGGGCAAGAGCTGAGTTGAAGATACTTTGCAAAAAGGTGCTAGAAGGCAGATCAAGGAGCACCACGCACACACACATCCTGCCTGCAGAGAATTTTCAGAGGACAATTGGGAGTCACCGGCTGCAGGAGGCAGAACAGAGCAAACCTCCCCAACCCAGGGCTCGAGAGGCTGGGCGGCTCCGCAGGAAGAGGACAGGTTTGGAAGTCAAAGAAACCAGTTCTCAGCTTTTGACTTTGTCCATCACTGACTCAATGGACATGAGTTTGAGCAAGCTCCGTGAGTTGGTGATGGACAGAGAAGCCTGGTGTGCTGCAGTCCACAGGGTCGCAAAGAGTCGGACATGACTGAGAGACTGAACCGAACTAAACCGGGAAAGTTCCTGACCTTCCCTGAGACTTGATTTTGTTGCCTGTAAAACAGAGCTATCATCATCTACCATACAGAACATTTTAAGGAGTCATGAATATAAGTGCCAAACATATAGCAGACATACAACGCTAGTTGATACAAACATTGAGAACTGGGTGGCAGCGGTGTTCCTCACTCCCAGCCACACCGACACAGGAGAGAGCCTCTCGGGGCAAGTTGCTGGCACCCCTTCGCCTGGGCAACCAGTCTCAGTGACAGATACACTGATGTGGCTTTTTCTGAACCCCAAATACCTAAGGTTGTTCCCCATCTTGCTCCATATCTCAGAATCATAGCAAAAGTGAAACTAATTTAAAAAATGGACAAATGTCTAGTCTCACCAGGTTTACATGTTTTTCAAATATTCTGTCTACTTATACTAAAATTAGAAAGAAAGAAAAAAAAAGCTCTTATGGAGATAAGGCTGGAGATCAACAGCAAGTAGAATTAAGAAGAGAAAAAACTATTTGTCCCATAAAGAATTACTTAGAAAAACTGAGTTCAGCAAGATTGCAAGATCAATATACAAATATCTATTGCATTTCTATATACTTGCAACGAACAATCTAAACTGAAATTAAGAACAACACGATTTTAAATACTTTGGAATAAATGTAACAAAAGAAGTGCAAGCTTATATTCTGAAAACTACAAAACATTGTTGAAATCAAAGACGTAAAAAATAGAAAACCATCCCATGTTCATGGATCAGAAGATTAATATTGGTAAGATGGCAGTATACCTCGAAAGTGTGTATTGATTTTATATATCAAATTCCCTACTGCCTTTTTGCAGAAACTGACAAACTCATCCTAAAATTTATATGGAAATTCAAGGGATCCAGAATAGCCAAAATGATCCTGCAAAAGAACTAAGTTGAAGGACTTATACTTCCCAATTTCAAAAGTTATCTCAAAACTATAGTAATTAAAAAAAAAAAAAAAGACAGTATGGCACTGCCATAACCATAAACATATAGATCAATGAAATAAAAATGAGTCCCAGAATTCAGTTTTTTACGTCAAGCATATAGGCTTGCAATTAACGTTAATTATTTGTAAGTCCTCTTTCCACCATCAACCTTGGGTACTTCGGTTCTTATGTGAAGTTCTTCCAATGCACTCAGCCAGGGCAATTTTATTAAAAATGAAACTGAAATTCCCTCAAAGTGAGGGAATTCAATTCAAAGTGATTTGATATTCTTATGAAATGGAAAGGCAGCAAGGAAATCAAATAGAGCAAAACACACCACGGAGTAGGCACCCCGAGCCAATGCTATGAGGGGTCACACTAACTTCATCGCACAAAAGAAGATGCAAGCCAACCCATTGTTCGGAATCACCAACATTGTTTCTAGGACACAGGTCAAAAGTCTGGACCTCCTAAAACCCAGAAACACAGCCCCCCAGTTTATGCTTCTAAATCAGTTTGGATTACTTCAGCTGCAAGAGAAGCAATATGACCAACAGTGGCTTAAACTATAGAGACAAATATTACTTCCTATATAAGGAGTAGCTAAGAAGGCATTGGCAACCCACTCCAGTACTCTTGCCTGGAAAATCCCATGGATGGAGGAGCCTGGTAGGCTGCAGTCCATGGGGTCACAAAGAGTTGGACATGACTGAGCAAGTTCACTTTCATTTTTCACTTTCATGCATTGGAGAAGGAAATGGCAACGCACTCCAGTGTTCTTGCCTGGAGAATCCCAGGGACAGGGGAGCCTGCTGGGCTGCTGTCTATGGGGTCACACAGAGTCGGACACGACCGAAGCGACTTAGCAGCAGCAGCAGCAGATAAGAAGTAGAGGTAGGTGGTCCCAGGGTAAGTACTCCAGCTTGTCCATATATTTGGGACCTAGTTCCATCAATCCTCTACCATTCTCCTTATATTAATATTGCATTTCCCTCATTAATTGTACCATGGCTGCCATATTCCAACCATCTTATCATCACACAATGGTGTCCAAAACATTATTCAAGAAAGAGAGCAGCAGCATAAACAGCTCATATAACTCAACATTAAAAAAAAAAAAAAAGCCTGATCAAAAAACAGACAGAAGAATTAAATTTTTTCAAAGAGGAAATGCAGATGGAAAATAGGCCTGTGAAAAGATGCCCAATGTCGCTAATTGTCAGGGAAATGCAAATCAAAACCACAAAGAGGTATCATCTCACACTTTTCAGAATAGATATCATCAAAAAGAACACAAATAACATATGTTGACAAGGATGTGGATAAACGGGAACCCCCATATATTGTTGGTGGGAGGATAAATTAGGACCGCCATTATGAAAAACAATATAGATGTTTCTCAAAAGACTAAAATTAGAAATATTATATGACCCAGCAATTCCACTCCTGGTTATATATCCCCCTAAAACCAAAACCACTAACTTGAAATGTTACATGCACCCCAATGTTCATAGTAGCATTATTTACAATTGTCAGGATATGGAAGCAACCTATGTGTCCCTCAACAGATGACTGGATAAAAAAAGATGTGATACAAACACACAGACAATGGAATACTACTACTTAGCCATGACAACAAGAATGAAATCTTGCCATTTGCAGCAACACAGATAGACTTTGAGGGCATTATGCTAAGTGAAATAAGTCACTTATATGTGGAATTTTTTAAATGCAAAAAACTAGTGGATTTAAAAATAAAAGAAGCAGACTCACGGGTATAGAAAACAAACCAGTGGTTACCAGTAGTGGTGGTGGGGGTGGAGGGGAGAGGAGAGGGGCAACATGGGGTAGGGGATTAAGAGGTACCAGCAATAAGGTATGAAATAACCTGCAATCCAAGGATACTTTGTACAACATGAGAAATTATAGCCAGTATTTTGAAATAACTATAAATGCACAATAATCTTTAAAATATATAAACAATCATTTCTTTTAAAAAGAGAGCAGCACAAATGGCTTTTTCCTTCCATGCTTCTCACTTATCAGGAAGGAAACACCTTTCCCAGAAGCCCTCAAAAGTCTTACTGTTGAGCTCATTGGCCAAAACTTGGTCACAGTCACCTTAGACCATCAGACAAGGAGAACTGAAGTTAATCTACCCTGATCCCATGTTAAGCGCCTTTCCCGATTTCATTGGCCTGGCTTGCTCCAGGAGAAGGCTCAAAGCACCACTCTCTTCAACTCATCTCCTGACATGACTGCATCAGTTCAATCTCCCTGAAGGTGAGGGCCGGGCTTTGCTGTGGCCCCAGCCAGACCCCCCAGCAGCCCTGGATCCCAGGACTGGCCCCCTGGGGGCCGCGGAGATGGTGCCACTGTTCGTGTTTGTGCGCTATGTGATGACATCAAAGGTTTCTCTTGCTACAGGCCGTGAGCAAAAAGAGCTGGAAAGCACCTGCCTTTTCTCACCTTCCTCTCCCACATGAGCCGTGGGGACATATACCGAAAAAGGTTCCAGACCACCCACAGGGAGTACACAGTGAGAGACACACACAGACAGGCAGCTATGGGTCTCTCCCCACACCCGTATGTTCATGTAATTACGGGCTTCCTTCACAGAGCGTTAAGTTCACGGAGAAAAATTGATCCGTTCTCTTGTTTCTTGCTTGTTTTTAAACCCTCTTGACCTGTCTCAGCAGGCGGCCCCTGGCCCTTGCAGCCTCCATGGAGAAGTGTGGAGGGGGGGTAGGAAGCCTGGCTGGCAGCCAAGGTCAAGGCCCGCTTACAAATCACGCTCTGGCCGGGCTGGAGGCAAATTTCCACCTGGCACTCAGAGAACTGAAGCCTTTAGATTAATTCTGGATCTGTCAGCTTCCATCATGTTCACGCAGGAAAGGTGGCAGCCTGGAGGGGGGCCGTGAACCAGGTTCTGATTCGACTCACACTTGCCCTTTTTTCTGCCCCACTCGCTGCCTTTTCCCACATGCCTGGTTCACACAGACACACACACACACACACACAGACACACACACACACATGCGTGCGCACGTGTGTGCACACACACACACACACACACACACACTTCTTGACTCTTGGGATGCCCTTCCCCACTTTTCTGGTCTCCTCCGGTCTCTCTAGCAATCTCCCTGCTCTGCAGTTCCCAGGTGGATGGGAGTCTGATCTTGGGGTCTACCAGCTGGCTCAAGTCTGGGGTGCACCATTGCTGGTTGGGTTTCCTAGACAAAGTCGCTTGGCCTCCCTGTGACTTGGCCTCCCTTATGTAGAAACCAGGATGATAATGTCTCCCTGCTGCTGTGAAGATGACAAGAAACATTGATGGGTAACATGTTCCCAGCACTTACCCAGGGCAGTCACCCTTCTAGATTTACAGATTATCCCCACAGACATGGAAAAGGCTTACAGCAGTACCTGGGATATGTAGGTGCACAATGAGAGCTAGCCACGGCTGAAACAGTGTAATCAGAGGGCCCATTTCCCCTTCCCACCTCGAGCCCACCACATGGACACTTAGGGATTCATTCATTCATTCCTTCAACAGTCAACTGGTGCTCTTCCACTCTCAGGGTGGCCCAGAGCTGAATACGGGAAACATGCACCATACCAGAATTTGCAGACCAGCCAAGGGTCCCCCTTCTCTTGCTGGGCTCATTGACAACTGTTAAGGCCTNAGGCTCCTCCGTCCATGGGATTTTCCAGGCAAGAGTACTGGAGTGGGGTGCCATTGCCTTCTCCGACTCTCCACGGAGCTGGCAGTAAATCCTGTCGGGGGCACCCCAGACCTGTGGGAGGCACAGCATGGGATTTCTTCACCCCTATTCACCACACAGAGCCTCTCTCCTATATCTCAAGTCGAGAAGGAGAAACGAAAGCCACGGAGAGAGGTGGCCCTCGGCAGGACGGACAACACTGGGCTACTTGGGAAAGAACCCGAGAGGAGAACTCACGTCCACTTCCCTGTGGCTTCATAAGAGTCCCCCCAGGTCCCTGTGTGCTAATCCCTAAAATGGGTACAGCAGTCTCCCCGACCTCTCTCCTGAAACACTGTGACTGTTGAGTGAAACATCAGGTAAAGAAAGGCTATGAAATGCCCAATGTACAGTGTCCACAAAAGGGATGAGCATTATTCATGTTGCTTTTCAACACGAGGCAGGTGAGTTGAGAACAGAGATTGCAGACCATGGCCCCACCCAGCTCTCAGCTGTGTTAGGCTTGGCCATGCTCTGGGTGGTGTGTTTTTCAAATGTGGGTTTGTGGCCAGCATTTAAAATCCAGCACATTTCACATAAAAAATCCAGATTTCTGGCTCGTTCTAAAAATCGGAAGATCCAGCAACAATTAGCCACAACTAAACAGCATCAGCCCCTTCAGCCAGGGTGTGTATACACACACACACCTGCACCCCTGTTTGCTCACTCACCTTAGTAGCCTGGGCCCTGTGTTTGAGATTCCACTGGCAGGACCATAAGCTCTGAAGACAAGCAGGTGGTGGTGGTGGTTTAGTCACTCAGTCGATCCCATGGACTGTAGCCCGCCATGGGGTCTTCTGTCCATGGGCTTTTCCAGGCAAGAAGACTGGAGTGGGTTGCCATTTCCTACTCTAGGGGATCTTCCTAACTCAGGATTTGAACCCAAGTCTCTTGCATTGCAGGCAGATTCTTTACCACTGAGTCATCAGGGAATCCCTAAGATAAGCAGAATGAAAGCTAATTTCGTCTAAGTCACTTTACATCTCACGTGACCCAAAGAATTCCTTCACCACTCTAAGCCTCAGTTTCCTATTCTGTTAAATAAACATTCATTTATTCAACAAATATTTCTTGAGCACCTATCCTAGGCCAGGCAATTCAGCAAAAAAGAGAGATGAAGCAGACACTTCAGTTACATCCAACTCTTTGNAATTCCTTCACCACTCTAAGCCTCAGTTTCCTATTCTGTTAAATAAACATTCATTTATTCAACAAATATTTCTTGAGCACCTATCCTAGGCCAGGCAATTCAGCAAAAAAGAGAGATGAAGCAGACACTTCAGTTACATCCAACTCTTTGCGACCCCGTGGACTACTGCACGCCAGGCCTCCCTGTCCATCACCAACTCCCAGAGTTTACTCAGACTCGTGTCCATTGAATTGGTGATGCCATCCAACCATCTCATTCTCTATTGTCCTCTTCTCCTCCTGTCTTCAATCTTTCCCAGCATCGGGGTCTTTAACAAGTCAGTTTTTCAAATCAGGTGGACAAAGCAGAGACTAAAAACAAGTGAAAATAATAAGATAACTGTGTGATTATGATCAGTGCTAGGAAAGAAGTAAAAACATGGTGAGGTTCTAGAGGATGGCTGGTAGGGGTTCAGGTGTAGGGCCCCTTTAGCTAAGGTTCTCAGGAAAGGTCTTACCAAGGAGCTGGAGGAAAATAACTGCTTTCACTGTCAGTTGGGGGGATTAAATGTGAGGCATTTAAACATCTTGTGAAAACACTGTTGGTGGGGTGGGGTGGAGTGTAGGGAGATGGTGGGCAACCCTGTTTGCCCAAGCTGGGTCCCCTAAGAAGGAAGAAAGGGAGGATGTGGGAGGGGCAGCTCCCAGAAGCAGGTGGGACCTCCCCACCCCCACCCACCAGCCCCTCTTCCAGTGTGCTCCTTTCAAAGCCTCTGCAATTATCCTGTCTATAAATACAGCCTGCCAGCAGAGAGGGGCAGAGACACAGGCAGGAGGAATTAACCCTTGAGTGGGCCTCCCCACACTCCCATCCCCTGCCAGGTTTCTCCTCCCCACATCTC